>JAVRXN010000004.1:15873321-16473321 GCA_033556935.1 Timema podura | reverse complement strand
CCACCTCCCAAAAAGTGACACAATGGAAATAGTACATCTCAACCTCCCCCACCCCCAAAAAGTGACACAATGGAAATAGTACATCTCAACCTCCCCCACCTCCCAAAAAGTGACACAATGGAAATAGTACATCTCAACCTCCCCCACCTCCCAAAAAGTGACACAATGGAAATAGTACATCTCCCAAACTCCTCCCCCCGCCTCCCAAAAAGTGACACAATGGAAATAGTACATCTCAACCTCCCCCACCTCCCGAAAAGTGACACAATGGAAATAGTACATCTCAACCTCCCCCACCTCCCAAAAAGTGACACAATGGAAATAGTACATCTCCCAAACTCCTCCCCCCCCTCCAGAAGGGATGTGAGGTGGAGTTAGCAAAATAAAAAAAGCCTTGTAAAGTTGTTCGTTGGCCTGTGTGTATACATTTAATCTCCCTACATTTCACAAATTGCAATGAATTAACCCCAAACTTTATGTGTTCGCTTTGTCTATTATAAGAAAATTAAAAAAAAAAAAAAACACAAATGTGTCAGCAATACCAACTGGGCAGCCACCGGAAGATGCTGAAGATAGTGTAAACTTAGATAGAGGATGATCATCATAATTATGGTTATTTTATATAAAATAGATTTTTGAAAATCGTAGTTCTATTCAAATAAAAGCAACAAAATGACAGGTCACTTTTATTTTTACTAAGTAATTTTTTGTCTTTCAGTTTACTTTCCGTTTACTTTTAGAGGTAGCAGCAACCCGTGTCGAGGTGTCATTTTTCAATTTTCAAAATTTAGAGTTAGCAAGCTTACCTTATACTTACTTCTGTGGCCTCGTGGTATAAGGCGTCACTCTTGTGTTGGACTAGACTGGCTATGACAAGGAAATCTCAGCTCGAATCTCGGTCGGGTGTACTGAGGGTTGTTTTTCAAAAATTGTTTTCCACTCTCCCTTTACAAAAATGCAGCTACACTTCCTTTAAATATAACCTTCCTCGTCCCTAAAATCATTAACGTAATTGGCGTATAGCCTGAACGGGTAGTTAGACGCGGTTCTGAAAAAAAACTTGGCTTACTTGACTCTACTATGGTGCGGCTTTTAACGCAGGGCCAAAGTGTTCAGTACAGATCATGGTTCCACTTTTATTTTTAACTGAGTGTACATAGTACACTGCTCCTTTCTGTGTTAAATATCTCTCTTACTCTCTCATGGCTCAAGCTCCTCTATTTCAAACGACGCTTGCCAAAGGCAATACTTGAGAAGTCTTTAAGTATCGGTCTTAGACTGATAGTTGAGCTCTAATCTCCCCTAAAACTTAACCTCCTTCGCCCTCCCCTCTTTATAAACTTACCCTCCACCCCAACTACAACTCTGGTCTCAGTTGTTGGCCGCAAATTTGCCATGTTTTGCAAGAGACGAGGCGTCCCAACTTTGGTTTTTGGTGAATTTACCCGCAGATGGAAGTGTTTTTGGACAACAGTCCCGGGGTCATAGGATCGTTGAACGTCTGTTTGGGATATTGTGAGAGGGAAACTGATTGATGTTTGTTGTGTCTCTAAGCGACGATAGAACTTAAATAAAAACACCTTTTTTTTAACAATAATTAAATAAAAACACTATAAATTCAAACTACATTTTGGCTTTGTGTCAAGCATTTATTTTCTCTTTTTAATTTTCTTCTATATTAAATATATATCTTATGAAATATACCGTTATTATTATAACATTTAAAGTGTTTTTCTTCCACGCGGTGTTTTTTATCAGAAATAAACAGCTAAATTTGTATTGAACATGAATGAAGAATACAATAAAATTTTGTCAAAATGAAATGTAAAATTTTCCAATCCTCACGGCTTTAATAAATTTACATCCCTTTCTAAATTTGATATATTTTTTATAGCTATTTTATATCAGTTAAAGTAAAACAAGGCATTATATTATTTTAGGTTATACTATCTTAGTATCTCATTGTATAATACATTTTGAACAAAGCTAGTTTTATTTTCTTATTTTAATTTCAATCTTGACACTTAATTCATATGAAAAATTAGCATTGAGATTGAAGAAAATATAATTTACAAGAGTTGGTTAAAGTATAAATTACAAGACTTGGTTTGTGTATAACTAATTTCTATTATTAACTGACCAAAGTTTGCCCGTGGCTTCACTCAGGTATATTAACTTTTTTTTCCAATGACTAACAAAAACATCATTTCAGACACGTATGAGGCGAGTGAAAGGTTTTATGTCATTGACGTAAGACATTAATGACTATCTGTAATAACCAAACTACATTGCTTACATTTTTAAAGTCCTTGTATAAATATTGGCTCTCTATCGAGAAGACTTGGTTGAAATAAATGCAAAAATAAATAGTTTACATTTACTCTCTAAAAAACAAAATTGAATAAACTTACAAAACTTGCACCCATTAATAAAGTACATAAATTTACGGCACAAATGTAAGCAAACTAACAGTTGCTTTTTTAAGTGAAGGTATTGTTGTAATTACCACACAACAAAAAAGTTTAAATTTGCTATCCAACTTTTAAGACATTAAACTGAAATCGATTGAAATAACACGACAGTGAACGCCTTATCACACCAAACAAAACGAATATGTTGGCTTATTACCAAACATTAAGCTACAAAATTATTCGCAGTGCTAACGCATTCAACACATTCGACAGCTTTAAAGGTTGGAAAAGAATGAAAACGACTTGGGACCAGTGATTTATGCGTGCACTAAGATTCCCGAAGAAACACGAACTCTGCAAGCCCCCCTCCCCCCGTCCTTGGGTCAAATCAAGTGATATGCTTTGTACCAGTGCCACAACGTATTTTGACTAGTTACACATTATTTGTTCAACACTGCTTCGCTCGCTGATGAGATTATGTGATGATATATACATTATCCTGTATTTTTAAAAATAAGGAGTGCAACAGAAAAAGTCCCCTCTCAATTCGATGAATACTTTTTGAGTTTACTAGTAACAACCAAATAGACGAATTGACAACGTTTCTAAAAATAGATTTGGTCTTCTTATCGTTTATATGACCTATAAAAAAATAGAAATGCCACAAATTCTAATGTACAGACATGCCTTAGAATTAAGTTAAAACATGAATAGATATTATAAATAATTTTATTAATACCTAATGGAGATGGTTGCAAGAGAGTTGGTTATAAATATTTAAGTGTTGGTTTGTGTATGTAGTTTGAACAGTAGAGCATTTATCTGTGTTCGTTTGAATACATTCTTTAAGATACCTACTTCCTACTTAATTTTTTATAAATATGTACATATTTATTATAAATGATTAGGCTACGATCTTGATTAATTTACTTAAAAATTATTTGTTATTATTTATACAATTTAATTTAAACCGAGTTAAAATATCCCCAATATAAAAGTTTTACAAATTATAACTTAAAATGATTAAAACAATTTCAAACTATTAGATGACGTAAATAAATACAATTATTTTCCCTTGTTCTCCAAGCCATCGTTGTACTCCATAGAAAATACAAGAACAAAGTTTCAGGAACTACAAACTCTTAATAATCTGGATTCAGATAAACATAGTTATCTTTCTGCCCCAAAATAAAAAAAAAACCATCGTAAGCTCGTGAAACAATCAAACTCTAATTAAATTCCAAATACTTGGTCTAACCAATATTTCCTCTTCCAATTCCTCCTTCTTTCCCCCTACACGCCTTTAACTCTCTTGGTGGTTATGGAAATTAAATTTTGCTATTTAAGGAAGAATCTTCGTAAAACCACTCAAAACCTCTCACTATTCCTATCCCTCTACCCCTTCCCTGCTCTCCCCCAATTTAGAATTTCTTCACAACTTTACCCTACTACATAATGAATTGCTATTCTTGCTTCTTTGCGCTTCGCCATTCCAATCCAAAAAGTTCTACTACCACAAATTGTGCTGGTTAAGCAACTTTGTTTCATTAATACTATTTTTTTTTAAAATGAATAGGAAGGTTTTGGAAATTATTTTATGTCTTATTGCAAGGGAAACATTTTATATCTAACGGTCCTCCTACGATTTTTCTTCTGGATTCACTTTTTTTATTCACATTTTATCTTGTAAAAAAACCAATCCAATTTTGGCCTCGTGTTAAAGAGTTGAGCCTGCGTGACTTAAAAACGAAATATTCTACTTTAAGGGTTTCCCCTTATCTTCATTCTAATAAGATTATAACTTCATTTCTTTCTTATATATTTGTATATTAAATATACATATATATATGTTTAAATTTACACTCTATCAAGGGATGATAGAATGCTACATTTTGTTCTCTCTTAGAAGTATTTACTCGCGGCTGGTGGACATGCGGCCTAGTTGTCATACTAATTTAGTCTGGATTGTTTATGACATGGGGAGGTCGGGGTTTGAGTACCAGCTGATTATGTCAAGGATTTTTTTTTTCTAAATGGTCTACCATTATTCCATCACTCAAATTTTGGTAAATAGCCTGAGATTCCACCACATAACATAATATATACATATGTATATATATATAGTATAAATCAAATGGTTAGTAAGACGCAGCTAGGGAAATAAGGTTGACATAGACTTAAAAATTTTAAAACATATTAAAGCGGAACTTTAATAATTTTAATGTTCTTTAAAATGTTTGTGCACAGCTCTGCAAAAATATTTAATGAGCTTACGCTTGTAAAAGCGAACTCTACGCACACTATCATTGTAACAACAGTAGCCCCATGGCTTCTTTGGTGCTGACTGACAGTTCACAGCTGACTTCTGACAGTCAACAGTTAGGTATATACCTAATATTTGACTGTCAGAAGTGACAGCACTAAACACATGTTTTTGCAGATCATATGGTTCGGCGTAGGGATACATAGTTTGGTCTGGTAACTTTTCAAAGCCGTCAGCTCTTAGCTGTCACTCAGCACCAAAGAAGCCATGGGGCTACTGTAGTCCTGGAGACTCTATATCTCTTCTGATCAGCTTGGCAGATACTCCGTCCTTGGGACCGACACTTAAGGCGACTGCCTCAGTCAGTGAGAAAGGACCAATAGCAGTCAGGCCACACAGCTTAAAAACACAATGATCTTTGTCATTATCTGAAACAACTATGTTCTGTCCCTTTCGCCCTTCACCTACAACCACTTTATAATGTCAGTAAGACAGAGGAGAAAGAAAATACAAAAATTCTTTTCTCAAGGTTTGCCATGTATATTACGTCAAAGAAAACAAAAAGGACGCGTTTTTTTAAAAACACTTTGTCCTTTTTTTAGATTTTGTTTCTCTACCAACCCAACAAGTCTATACAATTCATTCTACCAATTGTTGAAATTGTTATATTGAGTCAAGGCCTTCATAGTTCTGTTAAATATATTTTTTGAGATTTTTACGAATCTCAATTATTTCGAATACTATAGGATTCAAGGGGATCGAGAATTCGAGCGTTCTCTCTACTGGGAGATATATTAAATACTTTTCAGGCAACATTATTGGGCTCTTTACCGCTTGCTCGTAGAATTCTGTGTGGAAAAACAACGGGTAGCTACCGCACTTTCAAGGCTTTCCTAGTGGCTGTGTTTATCTCAGACGGTGCGGGAGGGAGTCACTAACCGGCCGAGTGCACGCACTGATCCGGATAAATGGAAAACACACCAGGACCAACTTTCGGGTTGTAGACTAGCTATTATCACCATTTATTTAATTAATTTTAACCCGCGTCGGTTGCTGCTTGGCCTAAATGCTACTCTCGTAGTAGGCTAGACTGCAGATGACTGGGATATCGAGGTTCAAATCCCGGTCGGATGTACTGAGGGTGGTTTTTCACTCTCCCTCCACGCAAATACAGGTATATTTCCTCTAAATATGACCTTAACGTATCTCTAAAACCATTATTGTATTTAGTTCACACGCGTATAACTAGAACTGGTAAAAGAAACTGGTAAAAAAATATGACTAATTCTGACCTGGATACTTTCACTCATGAATATACATATAACAAGGTTTTTTAAATGCACCTGGAAAAAAAAAGAATTTTGCGATATCTTGTAAATAATACTGGAATATATGTTAATTTGGGACATCTAACCGAATGCTTTAAATAGTAGGTCTTTGGGTAGACGAAAAATTTAACTGAACTATTAAGCACGCTGCTTAAAACATGTCTTATTACCCTCTTAGATAAGGATTGCTAAGCTACCGTGTATTTATCAATCAATCTTAAGGACGGATGGAAGGGGATACAAAAAACGGCGAGTGTTTTTACAGTTTTTATGGCAAAACACTTTTTTGGCCAAAATAATTAAAATATTGCTCCAGTACATACACAAAGTTTAATTTTCTTCACATGTTGATATCAATAGTTCTTGAATATCTATCTTGAGCATGGTGGCATTATCTAACAAACTTTTTAAATGAAGAGAAAAAGTGGTCATTAAATTCTAGAACAACTTTGACCTATTTTCAATAAATATTGAGGTCACCATGTAAAGAAAATTAATTTCTATGTTTTTATTGGAGCAACATTTTATTTACATTGACCGAACAATGTTTGCCCATAAAAACTGAAAAAACACTGGCTTTCTATCACGTTCTCTTCCATCCCACCTTAAATGATACTTTTTTTAAAATAAGTTACATGACTACCCATTAGTCAATTTGATGAAAAATTAAATTTGATTAATCTTTTATTTAATCTAAGCCTCCTGGATATAAATACTACACATGCATCAGTGGGTGGGGGGTGGGGGGTTGTAGGATATATCACTTAACGACATCTTGATAGCATGAAGTAATAGTTAAATTATATGAACATTATTATTTTAAATATATAACTTCAATTGTAAAGTACGTATAATGTCCCCCAGTGTATTTACAACTTCAAACTCCTTTACTATTTCTATTGCCGCCCTCTATATTTCTACTACCATCCCTATATTTCCATTTCAATTCCTTTTCGAGAGTTTTTTTTAGCCATCTCTTTTTGAACTTTATTTTCTCTCTCTCTTCATTGAAGTCGTTCCTATAATCGATATCTTGAAACGCTATACGCTTTATGTCGACTCGGCTTCGTTGCCATATTATGGAAGTCGAAAACTCGCTCCATCCATTCGTCTGTAAGGACCAAGATCATGTACAAATATGCCAAAGAGAGGAGCCTTACCGAAAAAAGGGGATAGGGTAATTTTTTTTCCCTCCCCAGTGCGATAACACACATTATTATTGCGATGAAAGTGCATTTGTCACGTGCGTAGATTGATAAAATATCCGCGCGTTTTTTTTATTGCTTTCTCGTGTCGCTAACCCACGCATACAACGGTTTCTTAGCCCGAAAGAGGGTTTGGATGTATATATATATATAAAGGGGGAAATGCTTTTAGTGAGGGAAATTATCCCGAAATGCATGGTGCTATGTTGAGTCACTTGAGCTCAAGGTCCGTTTATACGTCAAGTAAGGATGTGAATGGCACATATATTATTCTTTATTGAACACAAATAAAACTGTAACGCTGTGGATTTAAGAGAATGGGTATATTTTGTCAAAGAAGAACTTACCGTGGGCCATTTGTAGCTAATAATTTGGTACACATTAACTACCATCCACGATTAATTTAAATGTACAGTACATTTAACCAAAATTACACTTGGGGGAGAATTGAACGCTAATGTCCCGAGCTTGATTCCCATATTTTTTATTTTTTTTAGCACAGTGTCTTATTATCCGTTAGGGCTATACGCTTAAGTACTAACTACTTTAATAATTTTAGGGATAAGGTAGGCTATATTTAAAGGAAGTGTAACTTCATTTGCGTAGAGGAAGAGTGGAAAAACCATCCTCAGTACACCCGACTGAGATTCTAACCGTAATAGCCCTGTAATCTACAAAAGAGTGACGCCATAGACTATGCAACCGTTGAATTGGGTGTCTATTCAAATATTATGCTGTTAGTTCAGAGGGGTAGTCAAATAAAATGAGTGAAAATAAAAAACAATTGCACTTAACAATATTATACTAATAAGTTTTTAGAGTCGGTAGGTAATATCCTGATATATATTTTGGATAGTCTTACCATATAGCTGAGTGGTGATGAAGAAAGATCTAGTAAACATCGTTTCAATAACTGGTCATTGTTTGTAATGCAATATATTAGTTTTTGGGCAAATTTTTTCAATGAATACAGAATAATCTTTAGAAGACTATATGTCTGCACCATCATATTCGTATGCGGGGGGCTAAAATATCACCTGCAAGGCCTTAATCAGCAGCTGCATGCCTCAATATGAATGTATGAGGCCTAAATCCGCAACAAAAGGCCTCAATACACATTTGTGAGAACACTATTCGCAACCAAGAGGCCTCAATATTAATCCGTAAGGCCTCATAATGCATAAATGAGGCCTCACTACTCACCAAAGAGGCTAGAGTCCATATTCAAGAGGTCTCAATTTGCTTTCTCGAGGAATTAATAGCATTCCCAAGGCCTCAATATGCATCCCCAAAGCCTCAAACAGCACCCCCAAATTCTTAGATCTACGTCCCCAAGGTTTTAACGTGCGTTCTCAAAGCTTCAATATGTATCCCCAAAACCTACACCCACACCCTCAAGGCCGTAACACGGATTCCTAAGGCCTCAACTCGCATCCCCAAAGCCTCAACCCATATTTGCAAAACCTCTATCCCAAATACCTCAATCCGCAACCTAAAATCCTCAAATCGCATATCCAAGACCTCAATCTGCATCCCCGAAGCCTCAATAAACATTTATTGAATAAAAATCCGCTTTTGTATCAAATTTGTATCCGCCCTGCTAATACTATTGCGGATATTCGCTCTAGAGACCTACAAACAATCTTTGCTAAGTTGATCTCGATCAGTTCCGGAACCGATGGCCGGTTAGTGGATGATAACAGCGAATTTCAAAAAGATATCAAGTTGGTATCCCTTGGCGAATAGACGCATGATGTCGCCTCGGGATTAGCGTGAAATTGGCGAGATTAAATTACCCTCTCCCCTGGTTTTACACTCACACCTCCAACCAGGGGTGTTTTGATTTAATTAATGCTGTAATGACGGTGGACTGACTTGAGTGTTGGTATAATTTAAATTGTACGAGAAATCTCGTGGGCGGATAATCTACACATATTAAAGCCTCGTTAAGCGCTCAATAAACAAATTAAATCGTATCAACAAGTTTACATAAACGTTAAGTGGGTATATTGTGTTCAGAATGCCTGGCTATCTTAATTAACTAAAATACCCTGTACTGATTTAAAATAAAATGTCGATGCCCGGGTGAAGTCCTCGTGTAACTAAGTTGTACTTAATCTGGTATTCTCAGTTTGTTAAGCCAGGAAAGGCTATGAACGTTAAACTTAAGCAAGGTTTTGAGGATCTAGAAGAGACTGGCAAAGGGAGGGTTGGGTTAATTCTGGGGGGATAGGGGAGTGTTCTTTGAATAAATGAAGTTCGTTCGCGTGGAAAACTGGTAGAGCTAGGCGCTCTAGAGGCTAGACGGTAGCAGACGAACTTAAAGAGGGGGTGGGGCTAAATGATTGAAGCGTTTCCTCCCAATTAACTGCTACCAGACTCCCTTTAATTTTTTTTAAGGTTCTTTTTTTATTTTTAGATCGTTTAACAGATTAAGTAGTCAAAGAAAGACGTTTGTAAAATATTACGATTAGTAGCTTTTCGTACTTGTAAGTTAAAAAAAAATATTATTTTATAAATCTTAGTAAAATAAAAAAAGTTAAAAAATAGTTTTCCCTAAGTTCTTATGAAAAGGTTTGGAACTTAAAAGGTCAAAACAGACCTATGGTCAAATTTAATGTATAATTTATTCTTTAATTTACTTACTATTCTAATTTTTGGAATCGGTTATCTTAGTTGTTGAAATCGCATTATACATGTGTTTGCATGCTGGTTGTAAACTTCTTATCATAAGTATTTTCAGCCTCTTCGTTTGTTCACCTTCCATTATTCATATTTTAAAAATAAAAATATTTAGGTATTTAACGTGGACTTTCTGACCAGATTTATTATATTAGCACACGATAATTTTCTATGAGCGCTCGTGAAAGGGACTGACAATTTTGCCGGGAAAGGTATTTTCTCATACCTTCCATGTTCTTTTAATACCACAATCAACATGGTACCGACGGTTTATTAACCCTCCGAAGGAGGTTGTGTTACGATTTTCTTTGTTCAAGACAAATCCATCAACTCTGGCTGGGTTTGAACCCATGGACATCGGGTTCTGAGGTGAAAACTTTATCCACAAAACCCCCGAGGTAGAATCATCCACACATACATGCACACATTAGTATACAGGGAGTTTCTAAACTATCTGCTCAGACTTAAGCCACAACATCTGTGGCAGAAGAAAACGGAAAATTTAATAAAATAAGTTCAGTAAAGTCATTTTGTATTACAATTTTATGTAAGTTGAAATTAGATGCAACAACGCCGATTGTAGCAGCTGTAAGTACGTACGGTAAAACAGGTTGCCTATCTTCAGCCACGCACTCACAGAAGATGTTCAAAACTCCCTCCATCTTGTCTCAACAGAATCCTTTGTTTGCATATGATGTGGAATCACCCTTCAGCTACTTAGCTCTTGGCCAGGCAATTTTGTCCACCTAATACTATGCAACTTGTTGTACGTGTACATAATTAAGCTGCGTAGGCCTACTTCCGGGCGTGTTGCATCCAACTTAACTTATTAGAAATGCAAGATAACTTTTCCGAAATTTTTTACTAGAATATTCTGTTTTTCCCTCCACCTAAAGATGTTGTGGTTTAAGTTTAGGCAGAAAGCTTAGAAACATCCTTTGTATAGGCGTACCGGCATTCATACAAATACATTAATCCAAATACATAAATCTTTAAATACATAATAATAAATACATTTATCTATATATATTTAAATACATGAATACAGACACACATATACAAATATATATATATTATTCACACGTACAAAACATACATAACATACATGCTCATCCATACATCCATCCGTACAAAGATACGAACACAGTCAACATAATATCTTTGATATATTTTCATCCAGGGCGCAGTGTGGGTGAACTCAAAACTTCTGAAAGATGATACCAAACATTCAATAACAACAGATTGAGGGGTTTGAGTGAGAACGTCATAGCGTGACGTCACGCAATCTTCTTCAGCCACTCCCGAGATTGGCCGAGTTCCGTTCGTGCGCGCCGTGACCCTGGGAGCCAATTACCTTCGGCAATCTTCGGCACTCCACGCCATTCCGGTACAAAGCGCTTCCCACCGCTGGCACCATTACACCGGCCGCGTCGTCCGGCCGAGGGGGATAATTAGATGCCGCAATCGAGTCAACAATAGACCAAGTGTAATTTTTTTTTTACAGTGTCATAAATTCAGAGAGAGAGCCTAATTTGAAGTTTGCCAAAATGAGGTTAAGCCCCATAAATTTAGAAATGCCGGAATGCAATCTCAAACAAAAATATCAAAATCATCTAGTGTTTCGTTGATAAACTGGTTAAAGATTAACTAGCCTTAATCAAGTTCCCGTCAGATATCAAACGTTATATCATAATAGAGATTTTTTTATTAACCATTTGTGGTGAAAGAAGTTGATGTGTATAGTATAAATTATAAAATAAATGAATATTCATAGATTTTTTATGTTTCCATTCTCCATTTATTGAATATAAAAAGTTACATTCTAATGGATCTGTTTTATTTCCATCAGTTCGATAATACTATTAATGTTATTTTGGCCAGTAATTATAGTTTTGAAAATTTGTGGTTTAACCAATCGTGTTAAAAAGAAAGAGTAAATAAATTTGTAGCATGCTATCATAGTGAAAAACAAAACAACTGATTTATTATATAAAGATAATTTATCCTTTTATTTCAATATAATTATATCATTAAAGGCTTAATATATTTCTTTAAAAATGTTTAATTTTATTTGGTTTTAATAAACGGTTTTGAAAAATACATTCCATATAATTTAAATGACGTCAAATCTTCTTTCGCCAACATTCACGTGAAAGGTTCAAAATAGTTCTGTATAAAGGGGAGAGGCAAGGGAAAGTTAAAAGGGGGCAAGGGACGATCATTTTCTTGTGTCCTTATATACTTCCAACAAAACAAAATAAAAAATACACAACATAAACCTCCACATATTTCCATGAGTTTCCTTTTCTTCAATATTGTATCTTGTGGAATGCAAAGCAAAGACTGTAACATGTAATATGTAGCCGGTGAACGGTGCATGGCATACCACCCGTTGGGCAAGATAGTGAAGTGTGGGTTAGGGAGGTACACATGAGGATTTTGAAGGGAAAAAAAAATAAGGAAGAGGGGAAGAGGTTAAAGAATGAAGATACGAAACTTGTGGGAGGTTTCTTTTCGTGTGCCCGTATTTACTGGTGATTTTCTAGAAGACTTTTTTTTTTGTGGTGGGGTAGAAAGGGTCCACTATAGAGAGTTCTTCAAAAGTTTATTGGAGGTAGTTTCAACAAAGAAACAAGGATGCTATCAGGGAATGGTATTTCATGTTGCAATCAAAAATACTTCTTATGGAAACTTTTGATAAACAAAAGTTGAATATGATATTTAATAAATTGAAAAGTACAGTGGAAGCCTTAGAAAATTAGTTTTTTAAAATATACATTTTTTCACCAATTTGTAGGAATGATTTATTAAATGAAGAAGACACTAAAGTAATATTTTTTATTTATATGGCAATTTTAAATACTTTTTGAAAAGATCAAACAAAATATATATTATTTCTAGCAAGCTAATCCAAACAGTAGAATATAAAATGTAAAAATTGAAAGGAAAAACAAGAAACTAATATTAAAATGTGTGTATATTCTACAATCATAACAAAACTGGTAGGATTACATATTTTTATCAGGCATTTAACCACGTTATTTTTAGTAAATTTACTGCAATTTTCGATTAATTATCTCACACACACATATATATAATAGGTACTCAAATTTTGATAATAATTAATGTATTATAATTTTTTCGAATAAATAAATATTTCTCTATTGCTAAGTTAGACGACGAATTTATCAACCAGAACCTAAACATTAATCTACCACTGACATGAAAGTATATATGTTATAATTAATGCACTATCGCATTTTTTTTAACATTTAGCTATTGTCTTATTTTCTAATTTCTATAGGCATCAAGTATTAATCTAAGTAAAAAAACCTCTTATATTTACCATTAACATATTTTCCAAAATGCCGATTCGTAAAATTGTGAATTAAAACCATAAACACTTAAGGGCGTCATCCCACAATAATTATAATTATTGAAGATGTGGTTTATTAAAAACGGAGGGGGGGCGCGGCCGAGTGGTAAAATGGGAGTTGGTGAAATCCATAAAAACAATAAGGAAGGGTGCATAGTTTAAAAATTCGACTAAACCCTGACCTAGGATATTAACAACATGAAGCTTAGTGTCCATAAACTAGTGTGAATTCATACACTGGCACAAAATTGTATGCGGTGTATTTTAATTTTACGTTGGCCATGTTCCTCAAAGTTGCTGTGACGTGGTGACACAATTTTGGTCTTGACGTGATGGGTTAGAGGACACAAGTCGATTCCATCCCATGGCTTCAGAAGATATGACCGATCTGTCCCAGACTTGAGATCTACGCTGCAAAATATAGTAGAGCCTCAAACTATCGAAAACTAGGATTACATGGATTTGCATACATAATTTCATAAATACATGTATACATAAATAAATACAAAGTGCATACATACATACATACATACATACATACATACATACATACATAAAAAGTGCATATATACATACATACATACATACATACATACAAAGTGCATATATACATACATACATACATACATACATACAAAGTGCATATATACATACATACATACATACATACAAAGTGCATATATACATACATACATACATACATACATACATACATACAAAGTGCATATATACATACATACATACATACATACAAAGTGCATATATACATACATATATACACATATATATTATTATTATTATTAGCACCGCGTCTTACTACCCGTTCGGGTTATACGCACTTACGCTAATGTGTGATGGTAGGGTGATTGTGAGATGAAATGGAGGACCTACAGCTTAACGTGGAATCCGAACCACGGTGGAGGCCTGGCATTCCTCACATACACACATATATACATATATACTTACACATACATACACACACATACATACATACACACACATACATACATACATACACACACATACATATATACATACATAATCACGACTTTCCCTTACGAGGAAGGTAAGAAACTGTTCATTTAGTTAAAAAAAAACCTCCGTACTTAATCCATCCTCACTAACTTTCTCCACACATTTCTATTCTTACATACTCCTTTTGCTTCAACGACATCCATACACAGTCAGACATGCTCTTTTATTCTTAAAACTATTAATATTTCTTTTTTTCCACACATTGGTTTACAATATTTAGCCACGTCTTACATGACCTACCCCTTCATTTTGATATACACACTCTACCTTAATATATTTGCTTCGTCACTTGAGCTACACTCATCCCCTTAACATGCCCAAACAAAAGTAACACGCTTCTTTCACATTGACCTATTGGACTCCCTTTCAATGGAATAACCAGAAAAAATGAAAAATATATTTTCAGGTTTTAAAATACTGTACCTTATTTAATTATTAAAAACATACTATTGATTAAATATAAACATACTAGCTGTTGTACCCGTTATTCGCACGGGAAGTCTATTAAAATAGCTTTGTTATTTTTAGTATATAATATAAACACAGGAATAGTAACAAAATATTAAATTATGTCTAAATATTAATCCTTTATTGGTTTAATTGTGATACAAAACATAAAATAGGTGACTAATACACAATGTCAAAATAAAGATGTAATCTAAAATATGTTTTAAAAGCTGATATTTCTTTTGAAGATTAAGTTATAACTTCTCTATTAATACACAAGGCTTTGAAACTCTTGCCTGTTAGTGTTAATAAAAAATAAAGAAGCATAAATAATATTATTTTTATTAAAGGGATGTATTAATCCAATAAAAAATATGTTATAATTTTGGCTACATTTGCCCCGTTTAACCTTCTTAATTCTATTACCCTTTTAATTCTATTCCTTTACTTTTGTCCTTTTTGCACTTTTTACCCTTTTTAACCCTTTTTTACACCCTTTAATCTCTTTATTTTATGTAATAATCTTTTTGCTTTTTTTCTCTTATCGCTCTCTTTACCCTTTTTACCCTCTCAACCTCATTTACGCATTTTATCTTGTTATTTTTTTTACCGCTTGTTTCCTTTTAAATTTTTGGACCTTTTGCAGCTCTTTAATCTCATTACATTTACATTTCTTTTACCCCTTTTAACCTTTTTACGCTTTTTATTTTTACTTTCTCGCTACCTAACAGGTAGGAAATTATTGTGATCGTCGAAAAAATCTAGCTCGAGATTTTGATGAATGTCGACGTTTCATGACTCCCCTGAATCAGAAAAAAGTTGTTTTTGGATTGCCGTCTGTCTGTCTGTCCATACTGTCCGTCTGTCTGTACCTCGGAGTAGAGCCTAAACTATTTTATCCGATCGCCTAAAACATAATATTTAGGGCTTTCATAGGGTTTTTCCGAGGAATTTTTGGAATTGGATATCTAACGCTAAAATTAAGGGTGGTTTACTGAAGGGCAAAAAGAGAAAAAATCGATTTTATCATAATCGGCTATAACGATTTTGATTAAATTTCATTTCTAAGATTTAATCAATATTATAAACAATAATGGATACTCTCAATATTTCGTCAAAATGACTTTAAGAGTTGCGGTCTGATGCGTAAACTCTCATTTTATAAAATACCTCCGTTAATATTTGAGATATGAAATTACTTAAAATATGTAGGTTGTTTATAATACAAATTTTTATTTGAAATATATCTTTATAAAACCAATAGTTTTTGAGATATTGGCTAATATATTAATACAATTTTGTGAGCTTTAGTTGTAACACACACACTACTTAAGTTTTAACCCAATAATTATCTAATTACACGAGTAAGTGGATAAGTAGGTCTCTCAAATGTTGATGTTCTTTTCTTTAACCTCTTAGGGAAAATGTTTGTACAGCAATGCTCTGTCTCTATCATTTTAGACTCAATAGTCAATATTTACCTTTTTTATTGTACACAATTTATAAATGAGGAATTTAATAGCAATGCGATAACCATAAGGTGTGCAACCCCTAATAAAATGTAGCAAATTTTAACCGAAATTCTAAATTTTAATACAAAGTGTTGACCCTTGGGGACTCAATATCGATATTTTTTTGGTCCCAAAATATACAAATGAGGACTTTAATTCTTTAAAAATAAAATTATAAAATTTAAAACTGACTCAAAAAAGTTTTACGTAAATATAGTGCAATGTGTACTCTGGTTGCTAGTGTATATTATTTGGTTTCACATATATTACGAGTTTTGAGTAAATATCTCCATTTTTAAACAAGTGAGTGAGAAAGTCCGTTGCGGAGTTCCATGCCATTTATTATGATTCAACTTTTAGACTTTTTTTTTTACAATTTTTACCCATATACTCTTTTTACTCATCCCCCTATTATCAAAAATATAAAAAGTTAAATGGGTATACAGGTATAAAGCGTATTGATACATAGCTCACAACATTAACAATTATTATATCAAGGCGACATGAGACGAAAAGTTTGTTGTAGATACCAAACTCTTCTTGTTTACTCTCCATGGTAACCAAACTTCCAAGTTATGAGCTTGGAGTCTGCAACGTTAAAGTTAGCGCTTTATGCACCTGTGAGGTAGGCAACACATACAGCACGCTACGCCAATCAACACATGCATCCCCACCACTCTCTTCCCTGACACACAATGATGGTGCCAGTGTAGCAGAGCGGTATTCCACTATTGGCTCGCAACATGGAGGGACAGCACACGCTCCTTGAAATGTCAGAAATACATTGTGTGTGCAGTGTGACTGGAAGATTGATGAGTTGCCTACCCTCCAAGGTGCACACAGCGTCAACTCTGACGTCTTGTGGCGCCGCTATTTGGCGTCTCAAACTCCAAGGTCACGTTTCGTGTAAATACTCATCTGGTCACCCCCTAACATATGTATGATTTTATACCTTAAGATTTGAATGATCCTTTATGATTAAAATATATATATATATATATATATATTATACTCATTCTTTTAAAATACTAATATCGTTAAGAACATTGTATGATTATAAACCTTAGATGCGTATAACTATATAAAAAGTAAAAACGTTATTACGCTCGATAAAATAGTTTTTTACAAGTTTATTAGGAACAAATTTAAATAAAAAATATTACCCTCTATGACACGTAAGCCAAATGTCAGTATGGTTTATCATTGGCGGGAGGGCTCGTGATCGAATCCTAGCCAAGTATAGGTATTTTGAAGTGGTTTTCTCTAAATATCTTCCTGCTGTTCTTCAATTAAAATGCAGCTGCATTTTCTATCAATTCTATCTTACTCATCCTTACTCCCTTAATGCAAGCTTTAGGTTACCTAGGACAGGTAGAAAGCCGCGTAGCACGTGAAAACACACACACACACCTACATACAAAGCTGAGCTAGGCTATGTTGGTATTTGTATCACTTTTAACAGCGTAGAAGAGGAGTGCGACTTTTGAAGTGAAAATTTCTGGGAGAACAAACGTCCCTTCATCATCCTTCTTTTCCCCTCCACAAACCCCGAACCACCCCCCACCCCCAAAGTTTCAAGTGAGAGAGTCCGAAAACCAAAGATAAAATGTTCCTACTCTCTTATGGTAGGGCACCTTATGTCCAGACAAACGCTTATTTAACAATTTTTCGTTAAGTCCCCTGTGATATTTTAACTAGACAAGGAATGCATTTATCTCTTATTTATTTTTAGAGCTTATTACTGTTATCGAATTTTTAAAAATTCTTGTGAAATTGTGTTTGGTGTGTTTTTGTTATGTTACCAAACGAAAGTTCACCTATTTTAGTTATGGAGTTAATGTGATTTACTTCGACATAGTAATGTTGTTTAATAAAAGCTAAAATGTACTAAGTACAGTTTGTAAAATATAAGACTTAGGGTGTAGAGTGTTTTTGTCATTATTGGATTGGATTGTTTATTAAATTTTCTCACTGTACAGTAAATAAAAGCGAGAAAAAAAACTGCAAATAGATATTTGATTTATTTTATATTGACACAATATACCAACCCTCAGTGTGGTTGCGTTATTTTAGGTCTTAGACTTGCATTACGCTGCAGCGTAATTTACAGCAGTCGGGGTTCAACACCCAGTTGTGCGCATTAAGAGTGGCTTTTAGGTGTTTTTTTCCCCATTATCTCTTTTAGCCAAAGTGGATGCATTTTCTCTAATACACCCTCCTCATATCTACTCATTTTTAATTAAGTCATTGACTAATTTCGTGAGTTTTAACTAAATAAACCTACTTTTGTCGCCTAAAGGTTGAATGTGTTTTACGAGTCTGAAGCTATCTCTCAAATTGTGTATTTTGTCCTAAAGTAGATGACCAATTGTTGTAATGTCAACGTTCTCCACATTTAGTAAGTATCCTTAGTTCGAATACCGGATTGATGAGTCAAACTATAGTGGAAGAAATTTGGTTTAGTCAAGATGTGCTGAGCGGTTTTTGAGAGTTGTAAAATGTATTTATTTACTAATACAGCCGCTTTCTCGCGTGTCTTTTGTCTGTCCGTTTCAATTTTGAATAATGGCGGCCCACAATATTTAAAAAATATTTTTTATCTTTTTTTTCACACCTACCTGGTTATATACATCTAATTTTACTGAGTTTGTGAGGATTTATAAGGTATACTCGCTTTGCTCTGCCCCCAAACCCCAGTGAGTTTTCTTTGGAGCCATTTTTTGATAGGTCTTACCATTTAGCCACAAGAGACCTCCAAATAAAGGTCCGCACCGAATTTAAAGTTGATCCAATATTTTGATTTTTTTTTCGGGGGTTATAAATCAAATTTTTAGCTTTTTGGAATTTTACCATCGGTTACAGGCTAGAAGCTATAAGTTTGCCAAATTTCAGGTTTCTAGCTGATCTGGAAGTGGGTAAACATTAAAGTCAGTGAGTGAGTCAGCCATGTGGCTTTATAGTATTATACCCACATCCACATGGAAGGAAGCAATTTAAGAAAAAATACCACAACACCCTTACTTGATATGCGTCGGGGTTTTAACCTGAGCTTCCCCATATCTGGAAAAATATAATAGACGACCTTGACGTTTAGTCCACATAGCCACCGAGTTGGATTATTTCACAAATATTATTGAGTTATTAGTATTTGGCATTCGTTGCGCAGAAATATTCCACTTCTTATTTTTGTAGTGTTTAGAACTACTTTACAATCTGCTTACATTTTAATAATTAAAGAGGGTTAGTAATTTCTTGATACAAAACAAAAATCGTTAAGTAAAATGTAAATTGACGTAGTTTTTGAGCTATTATGGCATTACGGTACAATCAACCAAATTTAATTTTTAATTTTTCACAATATCTTAGTATCAGAATGAAATTTATTACTGACCAATAATTAGATAATTTAGATCATATTGGTTCAGTTTTATTTAATGCTGATTTTAAATTTGTGAACAGAAGAGTAAAAATAAGTAAGCTCACATATTTAGAGTTGGTGCGTTTTTACTTTGAGTACTGGCGCTCTCCCTGTAACATGAGGGATGACGGATTATGGTAGGGGATGAGGGCGTTTCTAGAGGGATGGTCGATATAAGGGTAGCGGTTGGAAGAATCACTACTGTAACTACATCAGCTTCAACAATGTTGTTCCGTTTTCTTCCTTTGTGGGAGACTTTGAGTTTGCTGGAGAGGGAGTGGTAGGGCATGTGCTGCCGCCGTCTGACGTTTCCAGAATGAAAATGTGGTTTATATTGACTCTTGTTACTCAAACTGTGGGCCGCCTCCTACTGAGTACGGGGCTATTGCCCACGGATTCGAGGTGCTTAATAACACTAAAGCCCACTTTGGTAGTCGCATAGTTTAAGGCGTCTCTTTCCAAATAGACTGGACCACGAAAGACGGAGAGATCAGTGTTCGAATCCCAATCGGTGTACTGAGGTGCTTTTTTCCCCCCCAAATGGTTTTACACTCCCCTTTCCTCTCATACCTGGTACACTTTCTAATAATTTAACCATTCTCAATACGGTACTTAACACATTAGCGTAATGAGCTCATATGCTTATAACCCAAATGACTACCAGACTTAAGTATGACTTCGTTCATTTTTTAAAACTCCAATCTCTTTTATATATATATATATATATATAATACGTTTATTTATGGTATAATTCAAGTACAAAATATATTAATTTGTTACGTCAACCATGCATAATTTATATCAATTTAATTTGATTTGGGCTACTTAACGTGCACTTTTTAGACACGTAATGCTAGCAACACATGAATCAAAAATAAAATGACCTAGAACAGAATACAAAGTATTGAACCTCAAGACACCTGAAGTCAAGGTTTATAAAAAAAAGCCAGAGGATGCGACAAAATTATACACATTTTTTTATACAGGCAATATTGGTGGCCCAAAATAAGGTCTTTGATATGTTCTCAGCCGTCCTTTTCAGCACAGATACTGAGACGAGAATCTTATGTTCGGTGAACTTCGACTGAGTTCGGGGAATCTCGCCTGTATATGGTGAGACTCATTTTTATTCGGAGTATCTGCCTGTGTTCGTTGGGCCTCGTCTGAGTTCGGTGAGACTCGTTTGTGTTCGGGTAGCTTCGTCTGTGTCCGGCAAGCCATATTTGTGTTCGGTGAAATTCGTCTGTGTTCGTGTGAGCATGGCTGACAAGTATAGACAAGGCCATGTTCAAAGCTTCATACATATATGTCGTCTGTGTATCTGGTGACATAGTAAGCCCAGTGACTCTTAAACTCAGTACGCACTTGGAAACATTGTTTGCCAACATTGATCGGAAACGGTTCCCTGTATTCGCCGACAGTTTGCAGACATGGGAAACAGAATGTTTGGAAACAGTTAAAAAACTTTGTTTTGCGTCCAGATCACAATAATAAAACATTTGTTTCCCGTTCAGAGCTCAGTTGAATGAAAGCTGTCCACCGAGAAAGAGGCTGCTATGGATTGTGCTTTCTTAGAAATTGCACACGAAACGCCTTTCAATTTTTTCCCCCCCACTTTATTAGGATCAACGGAACACTTTTAGTCTTATTCATTCTAAATATCCCGTTTTTTACGTTATTTTTATAGTCCACGGATGTCACATATCCCAACAATGTGTATGTGTGAAGTATATCTATAAGTTTCAGTGTATTTTCGGTTGACCACGACATGACAAATGACAAACCAGGCACTCATCTCCGTCATATCCATGAACAGCAGAAGTAAACTGGTCCATGCTGTTTGTTACCGGGAATGTAGGCAAACACGTCCAGACAGGCAAACATTGTTTGTTGTAACCTGTTTGAAATGGATGACAAGAAACATGATTCCTTCCCGGGAAACAGGGCTATTTGTTTCCAAAAAGTTTGAAAACAGTTTCTCAATTGTTTCTGAATGGTTTGCAAACAATGTTTCCAGGGAAATGTTTCCTAGTGTGTACTAGGCTTTAGCGTTAACACGGTAATACGTAATTCCACAGTACATTACAGACCAAGATCTTGGTGCTAAGATCGAGAAAAGTAATAAACTTGACCTTTATTCCTTGTCACGTTTATTACGAGGTGTTCGTAATCGCATATTGAATCCCCAAATAATACTAATATTTATTAATTAATACTTTATCTACCTAACCACCTTTGTGGTATAGTGTTCATTACTCCTGGAAACATGTCCAGAGGTACCGGGTTTGATTTCCAGCGCTTCCAGTTTTTATGTAAAACAGTGGGTTGGAAATTGAGTCAACTCAGCCTTGTGAGGACAAATTAGGAGCTACTTGACTAAAAAATAAATGGTACGGCAGACCGCACAGACTTTCTCTCTCTTTCTATAAACTCGTAAGATTTCTGAACGGAATAATGTACATTGTATCATCACCACTCCACATAAGAACACGCATAAAATAATATACAATTATATAGAATTAATGAGAAAAGAGGCGCATCTTTGTCCACCTAAGAGCATTTCAAACAGTTTAATGTATTCCACAAGGGTCAACACTTCGTATTAAAATTTCTATTTCTGGTTAAAGTTTTAACATTTTATAAGGTGTTGCAGATCTTCAAGTCATCGCATTGATATTTAATTATTCATTTATACATTTTGACCAATAAAAAATGTAAATATTGACTATTGAGTCTAAAATGGAGATAGATCATTGCTATGCAAACATTTCACCAGGAGATTTAAGGAAAAATAACATACTTTTTTAGATACTTATATTTAATTACTCTATGGCATTGGAGAATTATTGCGTTAAGACTTAAGTAGTATATGTTTACAACTAAAGCTCACAAAATTGTATTAATATATTTGCAAATATCTCAGAAACTGCTGCTTTTATAAAAATATATGTCAAATAAAAGTTTTTTTATTTCTAATAGTCCTACAATTTTGCAATGATAAGTTGTTTAGTTTCTCCAATAGTTGTGGAGATACGGAAATTAACGCTTCTGTAATGTACCCTAAAAATCATTTTCATAGGAAAATGAAAATAGCCAGTTTATTTATAATCTTAATCAACGCCTAGATACGAATTTTAATCAAAATCGTTTGAGAAGATTTTGAGAAAACCAAATTTTTCTCTTTTCGCCCTTCAGTAAACTACCCTTAATTTTAAGTTTTTATAGACACACAGACAGACGGCATTGCAAAGACTATTTTTTAGGGTTCGGGGGGTCATGAGACGTCGACATCCATCAACATTTCAGGTTAGTTTTTATTTTACGGTCGCAATACTTAAACTTTAATGTCCAAAAAGCTAAAAAAATTCATATAATTGCGTATATATTGAAAGTTATTGATTTTATAAAAATATGTTTCGGATAAAATATCTGTATTATAAATATATATACATATTTGTAATGCTAAGTAATTTCATATCTCAAATAGTTTCGGAGCTATTTAAAAAAATGTTAATTGACGCATCAGACCGGAGCCCTTAAAGCCATTTTGCCGAAATATTGAGAGTAGCCATTTTGTTTGGAATATTTATTGATGTTTATAAATGAAATTTAATCAAAATCGTTTGAGCCGATTTTGAGAAAATCGACTTTTTCTGTTTTTTCCTTCAGTAAACTACCCTTAATTTTAAGGGTAGATGTCCAATTCCAAAAACCCCTCGGGGCAACCCTATGAAAACCCAAGATATCAAGTTTCAGCTCAATCGGTAAAATGGTTTAGGCTCTAGTTGGAGGTACAGACAGACAGACAGACAGACAGACAGACAGACGGAAATTCAAAAACAACTTTTTCGGATTCAGGAAGTCATGAAACGTCAAAATTCATCAAAATCTCGACTTCGATTTTTTTGACGATCACCATACTTTCTCCACCTGTAAGATAGAGAGAAAGTAAAAAACAGCGTGTCTGGTCTAGAGAACTGAGATAACGACCAGAGGGTTCATTGTGTTGACCATATGACACCGTTTATCCACATAAGATGGAACTATCCTTGCCAACATACGGTGGTATGGCTTGATTGTTGGCTGACTACTTAGTGTTTTTTTAAATTCTTTACACCGAGGTGTATATGTATCAACACCTCTTGGAACCCATTCGGAATATTTGTATTCATTTTAATAACACTCAAGGTATAGGAATAGAGAAGGTAGAATTAAGAGAAAATTTACCCGCGTTTGCGTGGAGGTAGAGTGGGAAACCATTTAGTAAAAAAAAAATGGGACAAAGAAACAAATAAGACTTAGATTATTCCACATCACTTAATTACTTCATCAACATTCGTTTGACAGATGTTAACCTCAAAATTCAAATTTTATACTTTCTACTTCAGAACATATTTGAACTTTAAACACTGTTTTGTCCATGCTCTATCGCATATCTCAAAGTCTTTGTAATAACAACACTTAATTACTTCATTAAAATTCGTTTGGCAGATGCTAGCCTCTAAATTCAAATATTATATTTTTTACTTCATAGCATATTTAAACTTTAAACATTGTTTTGTCCATACTGTATTGTATTTCTGTAAGTTTTTGTAACAATATTTTTAAAGTGTAAATATAGAATCAAGACTTTTCATCAACTTGTGTATGGTCCAGTTGATGACGCATTATTAATTTTATGTTAAATGTTCATATCTGACAATATTTTTTTCACCAGAAGTAAGTCCTAATCATACATTTTGACTTGTAATTTAAATTAATACATCTACCAACTTAGTAACTGTTTAATTTATAAAATTAAATTCATGATATATATTTCTAGAGAAATCTATCTAAGTCTTAACTTTTAATTATAACCACTCCTTACTTTCAACAATTTTTTTTAGAATGTTTTCTAAAATGTTAAAAACACCTTCAGTTATAAGGTTAATACTCAAAATTTGATTTCCCCATCACCAGCAAACACAACTAAATGAGTTTGACACACAGACCACGTGACCACCATTTTGTGTCCTCTATTGTCCTTTATTGTTTTCCATCTTAATATCTCCCCTTTCTCTCTCTCTAGACCTGAAATAACGTTTATTCTCGCCAAAGACTGGGGGGCGGCCTTGCCTTATTTTGTGCATGCAGGCGGGTCGAGGGTGGGAGGTGGATAGGGAAAAATTCACTTAGCGCCGCGACGCTGCTCTACGCCCATGGGAGACGGAAGGGGGTGGAAGAGGAGGCCCATACTGTGCGGGACATAGGAATGCCGGCGAGCGAGGGAGGAAGGGAGGCGGGGAAGAAGGGGTGGAGGGAAAATCCCAACCCAACTGCAGTGTCAAAGTCAGACAGAAACCAATTTAGCGGACACGGGTTCGATATTGCGAGCCGGCTTCCTTTCTCGGGCCGCTTGTTTCTCTCCTTTACTCTGCCTACACTCTCCTTTATCTATTTCCTTTTCACTCTTTATGTACAGTCCGTCTCACAAAAAATGAACCGGTTTCCAGAGGAAACTTTATTTTTAGCCTTTTTTAACCGAGACTGAGTTATTTTGTTGCACTAGGGCCTAGCTTATAAGATAGAACCATATTATAGTACATCAAGGTAAGACTCTTTCAGGGTAAACGGGGTGTACATTTTTTTATAAACATAGAACTTTGGTTGATTTTTTTTTTAGTACTCAAAATTTATCTATCAAGAAATGACATCGATTATTAATATAAAAAAAAAGCCGCATCGGTGATCAAATGTTCTAACGCGTCACTCTTGGGTTATACTGGGTTGTCAATGACAGTAGATCGGGGTTTGAATCCTGGTGGTAGTACTAGGGGTATTTTTCACTAAATGGTTTCCCACCAAATTTCACGCAAATCTTGGTACACTACTTCTGAAACTATATCGTGCTCAATTCATTACGGTGGCTGCATGCTCTAAGACGTTATTTCTAACAATAGATTGGGAGATCGGGGCTAGATTATTTGTCGAGTGTACTGAGGGGGGTTTAAACTAAAAAGTTTTCTACTCTTCCTCCACTCAAATGCGGGTTAGAGTTCCTCTAAATTCAAACTTCCACATCCCTAAACTTAAGTGTATTATTATTATTATTATTATTATTATTATTATTATTATTATTATTATCACCGCGTCTTACTGCCCGTTCAGGTTATACACACTTACGCTAATGTGTAATGGTAGGGTGATTGTGAGATGAAATGGAGGACCTACAGTTTAACGTGGAATCCGAACCACGTTGGAGGCCTGGCATTCCACACATTCACAAGTTGTGATTAATACACGTCTTGTCAGAGGTGAAGGAAGGGTTTGGCAATCAGATAAATCTGTGCCGGGACCGAGGATTGAACCCAGGACCCCCAGCACAGAAGCCTGACACTTTACCCCTAGACCACCAGGTCACCAACATTAGTGTACATATGCGTACAAACCAAACGGGTAGTAAGACTTGGTGCTAGTATATATATCAACAGGAAACTGACCAACGGACAAGATCAATGAGGATGGAGGTGGAGGGAGTCTTTTAATATTTTATTTGGCTCGACACTAATTATATCTCATTTAATAAGACATGTACAAATTATCTTTAATCTATTTCTACAGCAGGACAAGTTTCACTCATTTTATCACTAGCATGTTCTTTCTAGCAATATTCTCCCCTGAGGGGAGAGGGAAGGTACAGATCTTATTGACTAAGAGGGGGGGGAGGGAGATGTATCTTACTGTACCCTTTGGTAGGTGTGCCCCTACCATCCGTATAAAGCTCGAACTTTCACACACTTCTCTAATCAGTAGGTCCTAGAAGTGTTTCATTGGAAGTTGACATTAGGTATCAACAAAAGGATCAAAACAAACACGGAGTCTCTACAGAACTAATTTAAACATTTTAATATATTAGTGAAACATAAACAGAACAAAATAATTAAAGATAAGTTTGTGTGACACAGTCTGTTGATGAATGAAGGGTAAATATGTTACTGCGGATGGCAAACAAATGTATTATCATTGTGAGGTTTTATGGAACACACAGAGCAGCCCACGTAGCAAGTAAAGCTCGCATTATATTTTTGTTTTATGACTTCACTCAAATTTGACGGACACCTGTCTAGAGTTTTCTATGAACATTTTGTTGCTTTTGTTTATACCGTTGAAACGTAGAACCCCTCCCTTGCGTTGTTACATGCAGGGTTGTACAAAACATGCTCGCGCTGAAGTGGACGATTCGCTTCGGTGGCCGCGTGTGTTAAGGCTTCACTTTGGGTTATACTGGCCTGTTAATGACGGGGAGATCTGGGTTCTAAGCCTTGTCAGGTCTACTGAGGAGAGTTTTACCAAAATGGTTCTCCACTTTCCTTCCACGCAAATGTGGGTATATTACTCTAAAATGATTCCTTCCTTATCCCTACCCCTATTCGCCTATATTAATTATCATATATTATTATAAGCCTGAACAGCTAGTATAACGCATTGATGTATTAAAAAAATTAAGGTGGAGCAAGTTCGAGGAAAATAATTAAAGTGTTGGACTAATTTTGACACCAATAATTTTACTCCAGTGAATATATGCAATTTGAAATGTGTACTAAATAAATTAAAATGTTTCAATCAAGTCAATTGCCACTTTTTTTTTATAACTGCCTCTTATCTCTGTTCAGGTTATACGCATAGAGGCTATATTGTTATAATTACTCTAATGGTGTATGGATGAGGAAGAATCCATCTTAGATGTAGTCTACACGCATTTGCGTGGAAGGAGAGTGGGAGACCATTTAGGGGAAAACCACCCTCATTACACCGGACCAAGATCTAAATATGATCTCCCCATCGTTGACAGTCTAATCTATTACGAGAGTAGTGCCTTAGACTATGCGTCCACCGAAGCGGGTTCTAATATTTTGATACTCTTACCCATTTGGGTGGCCGCATGGCCTAAGGTGTCAGTCTCGGGACAGCCTATGATGGAGAGATCGGGGCTCGAATACCGGTTGGGTGTAATGGGTGTATTTTTTCCTAATAGATTTTACACTCTCCCTCCTCGCTAATGCGGGTATACTTCCTCTAGATTCGACCTTCCTCGTCTATTAAACATTAGTGTACAACCCGAATGGGTAGCAATACGCTGTGCTGAAAATAAAATTAATAATAAAGAGATTACGTCCCCATAAACCCCTTAGTTGGACCAAAGCCAACTATTAATTTCAAAGCTCCCGGTCATGTTGTTAGAGTAAAGAAAGAGACAGGCTTACCTCAGGTAATGTATTCTTATTACCTCAGCTGTGTGGACACACGCCAGGTTCGAGTTGATTGAATCCCGTGGGAAGGCTATGTATAAGTAAGAGATTGCGTTGACACACACTGCGTTCATAATTGGATCTGTTCTAGTGTACCTTCCGTGAGCTATGAGCGATGGGAGGTTGTGATTTTCAACGCGTCATGACTAAAGGTGGGTAGGGTGTGGACGCGAGTTAAGGTGGGGTGGGGACGTGAGTTAAGGTGGGGTAGGAGACGTGAGTTAAGGTGGGGTGTGGACGCGAGTTAAGGTGGGGTGTGGACGCGAGTTAAGGTGGGGTGTGGACGCGAGTTAAGGTGGGGTGGGGACGCAAGTTAAGGTGGGGTGGGTACGCGAGTTAAGGTGGGTGGGGACGCAAGTTAAGGTGGGGTGGGTACGCGAGTTAAGGTGGGGTGGGGACGCAAGTTAAGGTGGGGTGGGGACGCGAGTTAAGGTGGGGTGTGGACGTGAGTTAAGGTGGGATGTGGACGTGAGTTAAGGTGGGGTAGGAACGTGAGTTAAGGTGGGGTGTGGACGCGAGTTAAGGTGGGGTGGGTACGCGAGTTAAGGTGGGGTGGGGACGCAAGTTAAGGTGGGGTGTGGTACGCGAGTTAAGGTGGGGTGTGGACGCGAGTTAAGGTGGGATGTGGACGTGAGTTAAGGTGGGGGACGTGAGTTAAGGTGGGGTGGGGACGTGAGTTAAGGTGGGGTGTGGACGCGAGTTAAGGTGGGGTGTGGACGCGAGTTAAGGTGGGGTGTGGACGCGAGTTAAGGTGGGGTGTGGACGCGAGTTAAGGTGGGGTGTGGTACGCGAGTTAAGGTGGGGTGTGGACGCGAGTTAAGGTGGGGATGGGGACGTGAGTTAAGGTGGGTGTGGACGTCGAGTTAAGGTGGGGTGTGGACGCGAGTTAAGGTGGGGTGTGGACGCGAGTTAAGGTGGGGTGGGACGTGAGTTAAGGTGGGGTGGGACGCGAGTTAAGGTGGGGTGTGGACGGAGTTAAGGTGGGGTGGGGAACGCGAGTTAAGGTGGGGTGTGGACGCGAGTTAAGGTGGGGTGTGGAACGGAGTTAAGGTGGGGTGTGGACGCGAGTTAAGGTGGGGTGTGGACGCGAGTTAAGGTGGGGTAGGACGTGAGTTAAGGTGGGATGGGGACGTGAGTTAAGGTGGGGTGGGGACGCGAGTAAGGTGGGGTGTGGGTACGCGAGTTAAGGTGGGGTGTGGACGCGAGTTAAGGTGGGGTGTGGACGGAGTTAAGGTGGGGTGGGACGCGAGTTAAGGTGGGGTGGAACGCGAGTTAAGGTGGGGTGGGAACGCGAGTTAAGGTGGGTGGGAACGCGAGTTAAGGTGGGGTGGGAACGCGAGTTAAGGTGGGGTGGGAACGCGAGTTAAGGTGGGGTGTGGACGCGAGTTAAGGTGGGGTGTGGACGCGAGTTAAGGATGGGGTGTGGAAGTGAGTTAAGGTGGGGTGGTGGGACGCGAGTTAAGGTGGGGTGTGGAACGCGAGTTAAGGTGGGGTGGTGAGCAGTTAAGTGGGGTGGGTACGCGAGTTAAGGCGGGGTGGGTTACGCAGTTAAGGTGGGTGGGTACGGAGTTAAGGTGGGGTGGGAACGTGAGCTAAGGTGGGGTGGGTGGGTACGCTAGTTAAGGTGGGGTGTGGACTCGAGTTAAAGAAATATTCTCACAGTTTTTATATCAAAACACTATTTTGGCCAAAATATGTGTTTTGTTTAACAAAAAAAACTTGAAAAAATACTGACCTTAACTCACGCTCCTTTCCATCCCACATTAAGAGCCCATCAAACTTTCAGTTTTCTGAGATATCATACTTTGTTGGATATCGATAATATGCAACAAGCAAGTATGTTGCAGCATAAAAATAAAAGCTCGAAATTGAGGTATAATTTATTAAAAATGTATTTACAATGTTTTATAATGTTTAATAAACCAACTCGTTTAAATAATAAATATTACTTACATATCGATTAAACTATTTTTACTAATACAACTAATCTAATCCTTGAACTATTTTTACTAATACAACTAGTTTAACCCTTGAACTATTTTCACTAATACAACTAGTATAACCCTTGAACTATTTTTACTAAAACAACTAGTTTAACCCTTGAACTATTTTTACTAATACAACTAGTATAACCCTTGAACTATTTTTACTAAAACAACTAGTATAACCCTTGAACTATTTTTACTAAAACAACTAGTTTAACCCTTGAACTATTTTCACTAATACAACTAGTATAACCCTTGAACTATTTTTACTAAAACAACTAGTTTAACCCTTGAACTAATTTTTACTTAATACAATGTATAACCATGTTAATATTTTTACTAAACAACTGTTAAAATAACCCATATGAACTATTTTTACTAAACAACTATTATACCTTGAACTATTTTTACTAATACAACTAGTTTAACCCTTGAACTATTTTCACTAATACAACTAGTATAACCCTTGAACTATTTTTACTAAAACAACTAGTTTAACCCTTGAACTATTTTTACTAATACAACTAGTTTAACCATAAGCTCACAATCTAGTCATACCGACCGTGCTGCTGCTACCGTGTGTTGTGGATGATAGTGTCAACTATTTTTTCTGTTCGAGTAGCTCCTAATTCGTCCTCACGAGTCTGAGTTGACCCCGTTACAGACCCTCTGCTCCACAAACACTCTGGAAGAGATGAGAATTGAACCCAGGACCTCTGTTCCTGTAGCCAGGATCTCTGACCTCTAGGTCTTATAAATTAATATACCTCTGTGCTAGAAATTATTCGAAATGTGAATTGACCCAACTTAACATAGCTTAACCTACTTTGGTAGCTGCATAATCTAAGGCGTCACTCTTTTGTTGGACTAGACTGCTAATTACAGTGAGATTGGGGTTTGAATCCCGGTTGGGTGTACTGAAGGTGGTTTTTTGTAAAAGGTTTTACACTCTCTCTCCACGCAAATTCAGGTACACTTAATCAAATTTAACTTTCCTCATCCTTAATTCACTAGCTTAATTAGTACATATGCGTAATACGTGAACAGGTAGTAAGATATGTTTTAAAAATAAATAGCTTAACCTTGCTTGGCATATTATAAATATAACCAACCTATTCTCACCTAACCTAACTTTATTTAGTCAAACATTATTTAACGTAGCTGTGTATTACCCAACATGATGCATCAAGTTCATCACCTTTTATTAGTGCCTGATGAACTATTAATTACTAAACCAAATGACGAAACAATAAACTGTTTATTAAATTTAATTCACTGAAATACTTAAATTTGTGCTATATTTATGAATGGCTAAATCATTAAAACTGCCATGAAATAGATGTATAATGATTGAAATTAAAATGTAGGACTACAATAATATTTGTTGGTTTATTATAAAATAATATTTCAGGTTTTACTTTTATTGCTATTAAAATCTAAGTTAAAAGAAAAAACCAGTAAAAAAAATTATAAAATAGCTATCAATAGAAGAATTGGAATGTAAGAAGAACTTTAACATTAAATATCTCAGATTGGGTCACATGGGGGTTGTTCTTTATGGCATACCTACGTCCAATTGGTATACTATTATTACTAGCACCACGTCTTACTACCCGTGCGGGCTATACGCACTTCCACTAAAGTGTAATGTAGGGTGATTGTGAGATGAAATGGAGGACCTACAGTTTAATGTGGAATCCGAAGCATGGTGGAGGTCTGGCATTCCACACATTCACAAGTTGTGATTAATACACGTCTTGTCAGAGGTGAAGGAAGGGTTTGGCAATCAGATAAATCTGTGCCTGGACCGAGTATTGAATCCCGGACCTCCAGCACAGAAGTTCGACACCTTAACCCTAGACCACCAGGTCACCTCCAATTGATAGAGAAATTAAATATGTGAATACAATAAATCAAATATATTACTGTAGCTTTTTCGAATATTATTCAAGCCATTATTCAAAGCTTTGAGAGAATATTAAAAAAATGTTCTTGTCTTTTATTGTTTATTTGTGTCAATATGAATCTGCTTTGTCGCTTTATTTGATTGTAACTGTTCAAACAAATATATAAAAAATTTCATTTGTTGCTTACCATAAAGAAATAGGCTTTAATATTCCTTAAAAGGAGAGCAGACAGAGAAAAAAAAAGAGCACGCTGTAAAATGTTTTATTACAACTGACAGAACAATAAATTCAGACAAACAAATTTTCGATATTAAAATGAAACATCTTTGCTTTAAAAAATACTTCTGAAGGAAAGAACAAATATTTGACAATATATCAATTCCTCCGTTTTCTGTCGTTTATTTCCTGCTTCTCTTTTTTATGTTTTTCATTTTTTTTAACAGTTGACTTTTAAAAAAAAAAGCAGATCTTTCTCTGTGAAGATGCAAGCAATAAGTTGTGTCGGCTCAGATTCTTGGAAAGTCTCCAGCAAAAAAGTATATCCGGGACATGGATTTCCCCGCCGACGATGTATGTTAGCTGTCTACGCCTCTACCCAGCTAAGCACAACGATTCCTCTATAATCCGGAAGAAAAAAAAAATGAAAAGTTTCTAACCGGTATTACGTCGTTAGATGCCGTGAGTTTATCGACTGAGCCATCGCAGCCTTCCAAGTTTATTTTGGAAACTCGTTTAGGGTGGGATGGAAAGGTTAGTGAGGTGAGGTTTTTGCAACAAAATATTTTAATGGGCAAAATAAGTAGAATATTTCTTCTGTAGATACGTTTAGTTTAGTTTTACACACGTATTAATATCAACAGTTGTGAATATTTACCATAGGCGTGGCAGAATTTGAATTTAATTTCATAAATGAAAGAAAAATGGCTTACTCAAATTAGACTAGGCCATAATTTTTTTTATATTGCTATGTGTAGAAAATTAAACTAAAAATAAGGATGGAAAAAAAGGTATTAGTTATTTTGGAAAAAAGATTATTTTTATAAAAATTGGAAAAAATATATGGGAGTCACTTCACGTATACTTTAACCTGACCTTAAGAGTTCGTCTCACCCCACAGATAACACCTGGCTTAGGTAGATAATACAGCTTGAACCAGTAATCATATGGTTTTTTTTCTGTATTCCAATTTATAAAACAGTGAAAGTGAAATCAATGGAATATATTTTCTTTATCTAAAAAATAATACAACAAAATTGACAATAGTTATTTGAAATTACAAAAAAACCTTTTAAACTCAATCAAATTTCTTTGTTGCCAACTAAAGAATTAATAAAATACCTCATTTCATAGCAATTTATGATTAAAACGTATTCTTGTAACTGATCTACCGACTAATTGGCCGTTATATGTCCGTTTAAGGCGAATAAGAGAGTATATGGAAAACTATGGCGGTATTTTTTAAATCTACTAGTCTATAGATATTAAGATGTCTATAATAGGGTTTCAGGTCACCATGTGACAAATGAAACACTCCCATTTCTCTATCTAAAATTTAGGATGTTCGCAGATCAATTTTGCTTTTTGTTTTTTAGCATGACAATCTTTCACAAACAACCTGAATTTTAGCTTAAATCAAAATGTGAGGGGAAAGATTTTTTTAGTTTACTTAATTTTTTAGTTTACTTAATTTTTTACTAATTTCAATCACTTTTTCATTTTTTAATGGTTTTATATTTTTTAATAATTACAAATTTATTTCATTTAAAAAAACTTTTGTGACCCCACCCGAAAATCGGCTCATGACTAGCAGTTTAAGAACCACTGGTCTAGATGGTGAGTGGAATGTGTGTGGTTAAGATAGGAGGAGGAAGAGGAGGGAGAATTACAATGTTTTATTCTACAAGCTCTAAAAACTGTAACATTTCAAAACGATAGAATTATATAACTCATACAAACGTTACTAAGACTTCAATTTGTTAGGTTAAGGAATCATAACGTCAAAATACAATTCAATTTAATTAAAACCTTCGTAGGATTAAATTTTAATATTTATATATAAAATTAATGTTGTTTTTTCTGAACTAAAAAAAATAGAAGTTTCAAACTTCTTTACTCTTTGATGGTTAAGCTTTTTTTCCCTAGCTTCCAACCCTAAAAAAAAACAGGAATGAAACAGTTTTTTTTGAAGCATCGTGCTTGGAAAGGGGTTGAAAGACAAATTGCGCGGAACGAGACTTTTCTGCACGCGTGCAACCAACCAACCCTTTTTTCTCCCCTTTGGAATTTGTATCTCTCCACCCCCTAAAGTATTTTTTTTTTGTCCCAACCTTTTCCCTTATTCTTGGAATGGTTGCAAGATTTGTAGAATCAGTTTCGTTTGTTCTATGGTTTAAAAAAACGTAAAAATAAAAATGGGTTGAATATTTTGTCACGGTTTTACATGAAATAAATTGTCTTAATTGTTTTGAAACTACGTTTTAAATTAACTAAAAGTCCTTCTGACTCAATTGAATTTTAAGTAACACTCTAACACTCTTTCTAATTAACTGAAAGAATAAAATAATATTTTTTTTTTTATTAAATTTGTGATTCGGTGCTTCAGGTTTTACCACCCATCCGAGTCCATCGCGTTTATTTCATTAATATCGTAGTAATTAGGAATGTAAAATTGAGAGGAAAGGCAGCTACATTTTCGTGGAAGAAGAGTGGAAAAACCATCTTCAGTGCAGCTGAAGGGTATCGAAACCTTATAGAACCGTCACCATGAAACAAGACAAAACGAGACTTACGCCCTGTGTTCGCGTGACCACAGGTGCAAGTGTGTAAACATTTTCCACCCGAAACCTTGGAAATATTTATTTTGTATTTATGATCTATAAAATTAAAATCTTTATCATTTGAAAAAAAATGCTCAAAAGTGCATATTAGTTTCATCCTAAATAGTAACCTTTTGGAAATAGATCTTAAAACGTTTTGTATAGGATTAAATACGTTACTTTAGCTATTAGTGAGTTAACTACCAAACTTAAGGGAAAACAATGAAAAAGTTTGCAATATAGATTGTTCCACTCACTTGGAATCCATTTGACTAAATACTAAAATTACTTAGTTATTATATGCCAATTGATTGTCTTCCATTAGCAATACAAATAAAATATAAATCTCAAAATATTCAAAACAATCATTTTTACCAGTTGCTCTCCATGGTAATGAAACAAGGGTATTAAGCTAACATGAAGAAAACAAATTTACCGTGTTCAGAAACTAGGTGTTTAGGAAGATATTTGGTTCAAAACGTGATAAGGAAACTGGAGATTGGAGGAGGTTACATAATTATGAGTTACATAGCCTGTAGTCATGACAAGATAATGTTAGGATAGTAAAGTCTCTTAGATTACGGTGGCTAGGACATGCACCATGAATGGAAGAATATAGAATTGTGTTCAGATATTGATTGGCAAACTCAATGGGAAGACCTAGATTCAGATGGGAGTATAACATTAGAATGGACCTGAAAGAAATAGGGTGTAATGAGGTGGACTGGATAGAGCTAGATCAAGATGGGGACGGGTGGCGTAATTTTGTAAGTGCTGCGATGAACTGTCGAGTTCTAAAGGTCATAGAGTAAGTCAGTAAAATATGCATTATATAGTTATATGGTCACTACAGACGCCATGGTTACTCCCTTCATGTCTAGTTACAGCCTTCTATGGCCCCTACACGATCAGTCAGAATGTCAGTATCAATAAAGTAAAAATTAAGACTGACAGTCTGACTGATCGTGTAGGGGCTATATTAGAGTTACAATATTTATTCCTTTCAAGCCTGGTTACAGATACAAACTTTATTCCTTTCAAGCCTCGTTACAGGTACACTCTTAATTTCTTTGAAGCCTCGTCACAGATGCTATCTTTATTCCTGTAGATCCTCGTTTCAAGTACAATCTTTATTCCTTTCAAGCCTCGCTAGAGGTACAATCTTTATTCCTTTGCAAGCCTCGTTGGAGGTACAATCTTTATTCCTTTGCAAGCCTCGTTGGAGGTACAATCTTTATTCCTTTCAAGCCTCGTTAGAGGTACAATCTTTATTCCTTTCAAGCCTCGTTAGAGGTACAATCTTTATTCCTTTCAAGCCTCGTTACAGGTACACTCTTAATTTCTTTGAAGCCTCGTCACAGATACTATCTTTATTCCTGTAGATCCTCGTTTCAAGTACAATCTTTATTCCTTTCAAGCCTCGCTAGAGGTACAATCTTTATTCCTTTCAAGCCTCGCTAGAGGTACAATCTTTATTCCTTTGCAAGCCTCGTTGGAGGTACAATCTTTATTCCTTTGCAAGCCTCGTTGGAGGTACAATCTTTATTCCTTTCAAGCCTCGTTAGAGGTACAATCTTTATTCCTTTCAAGCCTCGTTGGAGGTACAATCTTTATTCCTTTCAAGCCTCGTTAGAGGTACAATCTTTATTCCTTTCAAGCCTCGTTGGAGGTACAATCTTTATTCCTTTCAAGCCTCGTTGGAGGTACAATCTTTATTCCTTTCAAGCCTCGTTGGAGGTACAATCTTTATTCCTTTGCAAGCCTCTTTACAGGTACACTCCTTGTTCCTTTGAAACCTCGTTATGGGTACAATCTTTATTCCTTTCAAGCCTCGTTGGAGGTACAATCTTTATTCCTTTGCAAGCCTCTTTACAGGTACACTCCTTGTTCCTTTGAAACCTCGTTATGGGTACAATCTTTATTCCTTTCAAGCCTTGCCTAAACTCGAAACTTTCCACGAGTCGCCACTGACTCCTGGTTAATTCCCTTGTGTTAGGGGAGAGCATCGTTCAAGGGGAAGTTTCTACAGCTATTCCTCGTGGGCTATTGTTTAGAAACAACGTGCCTTAAATCACGGAACACGAACACACATCGTGTGTGCTAAGGGACTTCTTGGAAATACGAAGGGGGTTGGAGGATAAGTTGTAGAGGTGGGGGAGGGGAGTCATTGGTCATGAAAGGTAGAGAGAGGTAGGGGCTCAGTCTTATAGTCTCGCAAGTTGTCACCAATGTCATGGTTGCGTGGTCGCCATTTTTACAATATTATTTATGTGCTCTTGTCCATTAGAAGAAAATAATACTATCCTAACCAACTGATTGTGTAAGCCAAGGGCGTGGAAATGAAGTGGGATGTTTGGGGAAGGGGGGTCTGGACCCCTCTAATCTGATGTGTTGCGTATATACGTTGATAAACCTCTATTGACTAAAGGGATAATACCATATTCTAGTATACCCTACCTAGAAAAATGATCTGTATACGCCTTTGGTATCAACGCAAACGTTATAAATAAACATACCTTCAGGGCAGAAGCAACATCCAACTCCCTAGTCGTTAATTTATCACCGAGAAATGGAAACTATCGATATGTTTATCGATCCTTTTTAAGCCATAGCGTGACACAAACTTTGGATCTCTAACTTATCGTGATATATTATACTCCTGGGCTACATCAATCGTACCTAAGTTTGCGGAAAGATTAGCCAGTACTAATGTACCGTTGTCCAGGGGATGCACGAATGTACTAATCGTACATCCTTTCCGTGGAGGCTCTTTCCATGTCCCGATGAGATGAGGAGAGGATGATGTTAGTGAGTATGAGGGTGATAGTAAGTAAGTATAAGGGTGTGTAACCAGTGTAAACACTTAAACCTATCTTAAGCCTAACTAAACAAAACATGCTGACCGTTGGCGTAATTTCTCTTTCGGGAAAATAGTCAAGGTACTAGCCGGAAATCGAACCTGGGTCCTCTAGGCTCATAGCCAGTTGCACCGACCACTATACCACGGGTGATAGGTGATTTACCAGCTTATACAAGTTCTTGAACACAAAACTAAATTAAGCATAAATTTGAATGGCATGTAAAAGGAACTGCACTGCACCATCAATCAGGAAAGGGGGGGGAAACTAGTAGGGAATACCTCAGTGCATTGAGATTGAACACAGGACCCGTCCAAGGTTACCTTCTTTTTCTGTCTTTGATTTGCAACTTGGAGAGAGCAAAATAAATAGTAAAACGTGGAGGACTGGAAACACACAATTTTTTAAGCTACGGTTTAATTTTACTGGGAAGAATCTTTGAGGATGTAAAAGAAATTTTTTTAAAAGTCAAAATTGACTATATTTTACTAGTTTTGTTTTGTAGGTATTTATAATATCTATTAAATGTGTCACCTGAATATCACATGAATTGATGTATGAATACGTTACAGTATATCAAATAACTTTTTTAGCTGTAAGAAAAGCTTATTCCTATAAAGATTGGTATTTATCTTCACTTTGAATCAATTTTTATCAAACGTGCACTGCTTCCAAGAAACCTATTACATTCAACGAGACATAAACATTGAAAACAAAACCACACACACATTTATAAATAGAGGATTAAAAAGTTCGATATATATATACACATATCGAACTTTTAAATCATCTAATCTTTCCATAATAATCTTATTAATTTTATTTAAAAGTGTACCCGCTTCGGTGGCGTAGTTGGCTAACGCGCTAGTCGTGTTGAGCTCGACCGTCGAGGACGGGAAGAACGGGTTCGAATCCCGGTCGGGTGAACTGGGGGTGATTTTTCCTAAATGGTTTTCCACTCTCCCTCCACGCAAATGCGGGTTTACTTCTTCTAAATTCAACCTTCCTAATTCCTAATCCATTAGCGTAATTAGTACTTAAGCGTATAACCCGAACGGGTAGTAAGACGCGGTGATAAATATTATTATAATATTAATAAAAGTGTATATTTAACATGACTGATAATACAGTAATTTAAAAGTAGTTTACTATTGACATTTTTCGAAAACGGCCTTTGAAATCAAGTTTAAAATGGGTACTCCAAAATTTTTTCATGATAATTTTTTTTTACAAATATATATAATTTAAGAGTAATTTACAAATAAATGATTTTTAAAAATTTAAAAAGAAAAAAAAATGTTTTTAACAATTTGTTGTAAAAGGTAGTTTATTCGAAGCGTGCATATATATATATATATATATACATTTTTTTTAAAAAGGAAAATTATTAAGGATCAGTTTACGAAATCTATTATCGAAATAATTATATGAGAAAGTTTGTACGATTATATCGTACCATTTATTCTTCAATTTTTCTTCGAAATATATCAAATATGATTCAGAACACTAACTTTTAATTTTTTCTACCTGTTTCATTCCTGTTTCAAGAGTTGCCAACCTTGGAGCAACGTAAAAAAACAACAACACGGTCTTCCTTCCTCTTTCCCCGTCGAAGTAATGCCAGCCATAAATTCACGACGACACGTCGATTTCCCTTCTAGAGCTGGAAAACAGACGGCGACTATTCCGGAAAAGCCCGCAAAAAAAAAAAAAAAGAAAGAAAGAAGGATGAGTACGAATGTGTGTGTGTGTAGAGAGAAAGGAAAGTTTGGATTTGGTAAAGTACTCCTTCTCCATTATATATATTTGGTCCCATAATTCGAACTGAAGCAGAGTCCGGACGTTTTTGAAGAGAAGGTTTTGATGGCTAAGTGTATGGCAGTTAGCGCCATTATTAACGGTTCGAATACCCTAGTTTAATAATCCTAACCTTCATTTTAAATTTGAATCCTGAATTTCAGATTGTAAACCACAAATTGTAGAAATGATGAGCATACGAGGAAATAAGATTCTAACAGAATAATATAAAAATTAGAAATAATAAATAATGTTTACATTTTGATAAAATACGTGGATCGTAACATTAATTAATTGACCTGCTTTGGCGTCGAACGAATGGTACAAGGTAGATACTCTCAAAGTGTGGTTCGCGGCTTGTCCAAGGGATTCACGAGATCGTTCAGGAAATCCAAGACATACTTTTATATATATTTTTTAGACATTATAAAATTGTACACAAAAGGGTAAATCGCTTGTAAATACTAAAAATCATGGAGATGCCTTCACATATTAAATCCTTAGGCTTAAAAATGAGGAGCTAACCATGCACCTTGTGCTCACATCCTTGAGAAGAGCATTTGGAATTTCTCTTTTATATTAGTTTTCTCGTCAGCCAGCACAAATAACTTTCAGAAAAAAACAAACTGAAACATACTGATGCCTTTTTTGCTCTTTGTGGTACGATACAATTGTGAAATGAAATCGTCTTAGTGTTGGAATGAGATTGGAGGAGATGGTCATTAAACTGCTACTGATTACAATGATATTTTAGTCACACAAGGAGTTACATTCCTCATATAAATTATTACTGACTATAAATGTACAAATATAATACATTTACTTTATTTTACCCGCCTTGGTGGCGTAGTTGGCTAACGCGCTAGTCGTGTTGAGCCCGACTGCCGAGGATGGGGAGATCGAGGTTCGAATCTCGGTCGGGTGAACTGGGGGTGGTTTTTCCTAAATGGTTTTCCACTCTCCCTCCACGCAAATGCGGGTTCACTTCCTCTAAATTAAACCTTCCCAATTCCTAATCCATTAGCGTAATTAGTACTTAAGCCTATAACCCGAACGGGTAGTAAGACACGGTGCTAAATAATAATAAATAATACTTTATTTTGATTTCTATTGTAATTCTTTTTATATTTATTTAAAAAATATATTATATTTAAAAATATACAAATATAATATCTACATTTATTTTGATTTCCTTTATATTTTAATTATATTTACATTTAAAAAATATATTATGACTAATTTATCCCTATTATATACTATAAATATATTGTCATTTTTTAAAATAATTTATCCTACATCAAGGGGTCCGAAAATCAGTCGTTCCCTGGTTAGTGCTTAGAGGGTCCACGTGACTAACAAGTTTGAGAACCACTGCTATAGGGCGTTACCCGCCTCCGTGGCGTAGTTGGCTAACGCGCCAGTCGTGTTGAGTCAGACCACCGAGGACGGGGAGATCGAGGTTCGAATCTCGGTCGGGTGAACTGGGGGTGGTTTTTCCTAAAATGGTTTTCCACTCTCCCTCCACGCAAATGCGGGTTCACTTCCTCTAAATTCAACCTTCCCAATTCCTAATCCATTAGTGTAGTTAGTACTTAAGCGTATAACCCGAATGGGTAGTAAGACGCGGTGCTATAAATCACTATAGGGCGTTACTCTCGTGTTAGACTAGACTTCCGATGATAGGGAGATCGGGGTTTAAATCCTCGTTGGGTGTACTGAGGGGGGTCTTTCCTAAAGGTTTTCCACTCTCCTTCCACGGAAATGCGGGTACATTTCCTTTAAATTTAACCTTTCTAATCCCTAAACAATAGCGGAATACGTATACATGTGTATAAGCTGATTCGGTAGTAAGAAGCGATACTAAAAACCACTGTAGAGAACTATAATAATAACTTGTTCTAGTTGACTAGGGAAAAGGGCTGTGATGCCAACACAAGGTTTACCTACTAGCGGATTTACTTCTAGGCTCATACTTAAAGTATTAAAATTTCAGGGCTGGAAAGTGTTTTTTTGTATCTGTCTAACGGTCAGCGCTCTTGGTTACAGATCCAAACGTCCCGGGTTTTATTCACGGCGCTTCCAGTCTTATTGTGAGGTGTGGGGTCCGAAACGGGGTCAACTTAGCCTTGTTAGGAACATATGAAGAGCTACTTGAATTGAATAGTAGCGGATCCGGTATAGAAAACTGAGATTAGCGGCCAGAGGTTTCGCTGTCCTGATCATATGACACCCTATATACACGGAAGTTAGCACTATCTTTGCCAACAGAGGGCGGCTGCTTGGTTGGCTGCTAGATTTCTGGATGACGTTAGTGAGTTTTATTTGTAGAAAGTTCAAGTTTAATGTCTACCCAAAATAAATTGCCCCTGTAGGCTACGCGATCGGTACCAAACGACACCTTTAACCTAAAAACGACTTTATCAGCTTCTTTCTAGTTTATTTCTATACACTTTCCCTTCTTCGTCAGCTCATCAACCCCCACCCCTATCCAAGCTGAGGGGGGAGATATAAAGGTAGGGGATGGTTGAGTGCCTCAAGCGAGGGGTGGAGGGTTGGGGGGGGTAGATATAACTGATGAGTTATCGATGTTGACACTAGACGCCGCTTATGTAAACAATCGATGTGTTACACGAGGGAAAGTATCGTGCAAACAATATCTACCTTTAACAGCCCCATTTTACTCCCTTCAGAACTCGTGCTTTCTTTCCAACCAGTCGTCTTTACAACCCGGCAAGTGACAGCCACTTCTTTTTTTAGTGTTATCCTTAGGTAAAGAGCTTTACACAGTTTCACAAACTTTAAACTTTGGCAGTAAATTCTTACAAGAGTATATGGCTTGATCAATCTTGTAAGACAAAATAGTGCTTCGTTTAATATCGTGAAATTTTAACTGCAAAATATGAAGTTTTGAAAAATCATGGTTTAGTTTAATAAAGTTGTAGATGAAGAAGGTATAGTGTGATTCAGAGGAAATTTATCTACATTTTGCGTGGATGGAAAGTGTGAAATAACTTTTTTAAATACGTTATCGTTTTATTAACTACTTCTTACTAGGCTACTCGTCTTGGGCATCAACATTTTTAATTACTTAGGAATTTTGAAGGTGCAGTTTAGAGGAAATTTAACTGGATTTGTGCGAAAGGAAAGTTTAAACAATTTAACAAAACCACCCCGTTTGGAATTTGAAGTCAAACCTTCCCTCCACCGACAAACAAAACTAGATGATATTGACGTTTGGTTCTTGAATATAGGCCTAGGCCACAACAAGTAATAAACAACTCTCAACCTTACGGGGTTTCGCTGCGCTCATTTTGCCAGCTTGAGTCCTTCAACACTGGGCCTTCGCTAGTGTCACTGCTGGGTGATGATAGGACTAACCACAGCGATCCTAGTGTTGAAGGAGTCAACTGCCAAAAGGAGCGCAACCATTTTAACCTGGAGGCTGATTGTCTGGATATACTATTTGTCAAGGGTGTCCTGGAAATTTAATGAAAACTTTTTCTCTTAATTTAAAAAGTTTGTCATCTAATGCTGCTATGCTCATGCCAGATATTCAACAACTGTTGATATCACCATTGGAAAAAAATTAAACTTTATTTTCTACTGAAATATTTTATTTATTTTAATCAAAAAAGTTTTGTTGTAAAAATGTCAAGAACATTGACCTTAACTCACGTAACTTACATCCTCACCTTAAGTCAAAACGCGTGGAAGGTTGACCAACATGACAGATAAAATGCACGATTTTTTGAAGTGATGAAAGTGTATACGACTTAAAAAGGCATTAAACTTTTAGTTCACGTATTCGCCGATGTAGCGTTTTATAGACTATTTATAAACTATTATATAATATATCATTATTCTTACTACCAGCTCGTGTTATACTCATATACCTTAATTAAGCTAATTGTTAGGGATGAAGATGGTTGATTTTATAGGAAATGTGAAAATCATTTTGAAAAAACCCACTAGCAGTGACCTTACCAAAGATTAAAATCCCATCATTCCATCGGAAGTTTAGTCGATTGCAAGAATGACGCCTTAGACCATGCGGCCAATGAAACTGGTGGATTATGTTATTTTTATTTTCCTGCCTCCGTTTCCATTTCACATATCACAGTGATTTGAGGTTTTTAAATATATATACCAAACTAACTTAACAACAACATGGGACATATACACACACTCTAAGAGTGTAACGGCCATATCTTACACTTGGTCAAGTATATACTAAACTAACTTAACAAGTCCATGAGACAGATGAACACGCTCTAGGATGTAATAGCCACACCCTGAGCGACGCTGGCCTAGCCCATATCTTTTTGAATTATAGGCCCGCAGCACCACATTTTTCAACCATATCCGACGTTCGACCTTGTATCTTAGTGCCTAAACTCCCATAGGACGGACGGAAATCTTCCCGATGGGACCTGTAAAAGTAGCGAAAGAGTGTTGGGGAAAGAAAAGTGGCGTAAAAAAATAAAAAAAAAAGAAGAAAAGAAAGTTTGTTCTTTCCTTTCTTTGCACATCGAGCGGATGGGTGGAAGATGGTAACGACCCTTTAAAGTAGACTATGGCGTTTCTCTTGAACTGTTCTCATCGTTCTGGGCTGACGGCGGATCCTATTACACCGCGTTGCATAAAAATGTTACGTCTTTGTTGAATCATGTCCCTGGTAACGACAGAGCTGGGATGGAAGGATGGATATCAATCCCAACTGAACCGTGTTTTATTGATGGTCTAACCCCCCATTCTTGCAGGAACAAAAACAGCTTACTATGAAATGTTAATTTACTCCTTAAGGTCAACCGACTATCAACATTTAATTGCACAATTTTACCAAATGTATATTAATAAATTATACATATTGATGCATTGGTTTAAAATAATTATAGTTCGCATCTTATAAGGGGTCAAACTTGCTATTTTATGTTTTGTACCATTGTATGAGATGTACACAATATTTATAATATTAATACTATAAATAATGTTATGAATATTAAAATATTTAATATATGATAAAAATAATAATTATTAGTAATAATGATATTCTGTACACCTCATAACATGAATGTCTATCTATATTAAATTTCATCCCATACATTAATTACTTTACCCCTAACAACTATACGCAAAAAAACACATAAAATAGCAAGAGTAAATAGCCAGAGCTATATTAATGGTAATTACTTCAGTTAGATATCAAATTCTGAAAATTGAAAAATGACACCTGGACACGGGAATCGAACCAAAGCCAAAGTCCCGGGTTCGATTCCCGTGCCCAGGTGTCATTTTTCAATTTTCAGAATATGATATAAAATAGCAAGTTTGACCTTCAAAAAACTCATGAACTGTAATGATTTTAAATCTTTAATCACTATTTATAGTTTATAATAATATACACTTGTTAAAATTGGGAAATACAATTTTGATGGTTAAATTACCTTAAGATTGAAACCCAAGGTAATGAGAGCTAAGGTAAGTATTTTGTAAGTTTTTATTACAAAATTATATTACTGTTTATATTACAATGTGTGTACAGAATTAAACTAAATGTAACTCTTATGTTTAGTTTAATTTTGTACATATCACCGGCAATGTGTGAAATCCAGGTGTTCCATAAAATTCCTAGGTTTTATATATAATTCCAGACAGACAGACGGTAATGCAAAGTCCACTTTTTTGGATTCAGGGGGTCATGAAACGTCGAGATTCATCAAAATCTCGAGTTCAATTTTTTTGACGATCACAATACTTTCTCTACCTGTAAGGTAGCGATAAAGTAAAAATGACAAGTATTTTCTCTTTTCCTAGTAAATACGATGCCTGTATTAAAATGTATTAATGTATGCACTATATTATACAAATAATCAATAACGTTCCAAAACAAAGCATAAGTACTTTTAATTATGTTTAAAATATTGTTTCGAGTTGGATAAAAAGAAATGATTAAAAGTAATGAAATAGTATGAGAAAGCTTAAGATGGGGTGCTAGTGAACGCGAATTTAGTGCGCTAATTTTGCAGTTTTTATAGCATAAACATTTGTTGAACAAAATAAATCAAATTTTTCTTCTATAGAAACATATAGTTTAGTTTTCTGCACGTGCTAATCTCAACAGTTGTTAAACATCTTTCATGAGCATGGTGGCATTTGGTGACAAACTTTTTAAATTAAGAGAAAATGTTGTCATTCAATTCTAGGACTCCCTTGACAGATATTCAAGGACTGTTGAGATTAGCATGTGCAGAAAACTAAACTATATGTTTCTATAGAAGAAATATTTGATTTATTTTGGCCAAAAATGTTTATGCTGTAAAAACTGCAAAATTAGCGCACTAAATTCACGCTCACTAACACCCCATCTTAAGTTTATGTTATTTTAAATGTAAAATATAACAAGTAATTAAAAAACTTTACATTTATAACAAAACAGTGATCTTTTACAAGTGTTGGCAACCCAAAACCTAAACATATGATTTTCGAACTGTCATCCAGATAAAAACCTATCATGAACGGACTCTACTAATCGTACATTCTTTCCGTGGTGGCTATATCCATGTCCCGATGTGATGAGGGTGAAAGTGAGTATGAGGGAGATATTTAGTATGAGTGTGTGGAACCAGTGGAAACACTTAAACTTAACTTAAATTAAGCCTAATTAACCAAACCCTGGAGACCATTGGGGCATTTCTCCTTTCAGGAAAAAATACTCAAGAAATCAGCCGGGAATTGAACCTGGGACTTGTAAGTCAGCAGCCAGGAGCTCTGACCACTATACCACGTGGCCGGTAATGTATCTGATCATGAAAACTTTTTCAAGCTATTATAAAAAGTTCTCGACATATTCCGGAATGTTAATGAAAAATATTCAAGAACTGATTATATTACTTTAAATATTTTGGTAAAATGTTCGATAAAGTCTTAACAAAATTTTTATCAAAATTAATCTTATAATTTCTGAAAGTGAACAGGTGTTTTTGTAAGGTAAGTCTTACCTCACACTTCTCATATTATATCTCTTGCATTTTACCCTAGAGGACTACATATAATGCCAGCGTGTTCGGCGGAAATATTTATATCTGAATTTCGATCACGGACTGAATTCTGCTTCTTCCTTTCTTCAAAATTTAGCCATAACTTCCACGTCCGTTAAAAGAAAAAGAAAAAAAAGTAAAGTAGGGCTTTATAAATTATCTTTTAGAAATCGTTGGGCTGTCACACATAAATTACATACGTGCCATATAATAAGCGTGTATATTTTTCCTAATTCTAATTTATTTTAAATTATTGACACTTATAAATTAATATTAAAATTATAAGTTCATGCTATCAAAATATATATTAATTTTTCCCTATCCAAAATACCATGCAGCGTTTGAACCTAGCTTTGCCGAGGAACTCCAAATATTCTATCAGATTCATCAATTACCCTTTAATGTGACCGCATTGTGAAAGTCTTCTCTTGCAATAGACTGAACTGTCGATGATGTGGGATATTTGGGGAACGTATCCCGATTCGGTGTACTTAGATTGTTTTTTCCCTAAGTGGGAAATGCGGTTATACTTCCTATAAATATAATCTTTCTCCTCCCAAACAAATTAATGATATTAGTTAATAGGCGTGTAACCAGAACGGCTAGTAAGAGGCGGGGACAGCAAAATGTCACTTATTTAATGATTTAGTTCTAATTATGAAATTAATTTTCAATTTTTAAAAAATTATTTAGAATTTATATTTTCTTTTAATAATTTTGCTGAAGAAAGGTCTACAGTTGATGAAATTGATTAAATATATAAAAAAAAAGTCTTATTAATGCGATCCCCGAAAGAGGGGTCTGTATCAAAAGTGGATATTTCTTGACAGGCCATATGTCAGGAGCTTGTATAAGTCAATTAGAGGGAATATCTCTTTCCTTTGGGACTAATACAAGTATCACTTGTCAATGCCAGAGGCCAATATTCTCTCCCTCCCTAAACCCCCCCCCCCCCCCACATGATGGCTTCATCCCAACTTCTCTTCGTAATACTAGGTAGTATCAGATAAGTCCTTGAGTGACATCCCTTAGAAGGGATTTCTAGATTCGTTTCAGGGGTGGATAAACCGACGAGACTTCCATCCCTGATTCCAAAATAGACTTGTTGCAGGGATGATAAGGGCGTTTGTCGAAATTTGGGATTATACTAACTGAAATACACGTGCCATTTGGACCAGGTTGGTCATAGGACGTTTGCGCAATTGTAAAAAAAACCTATTTAGATCATTCGACCATCAAATTTAAGATGCATTATTTTAAAAAGTGTATACTATAAACTATAAATACTGTTCAATGATTTCAAATAGTCATAGTTCAAGAGATATATACATACATACATAACACATACATACATACATAATACAAAACATACATACATACATACATACATACATACATACATACATCATACATACATACATACATATCCATACATCTTAAAGGATTTCTAATACTTCATGATAAACACAGATACATACAAATACACTTAATAATACTACATACATACATCATTAAACATACATACATTACATACATACATAACATACATACATGACTTTAAAATACATTAATCATAATACACTAATACTAATACATACATAACATAATTACATAATTACATATATCATATTCAAATATACATACATATACATATATACATACATACATACATCATCAACATACATACATACATTAATACATACATACATAACATACATACATACATACATATATACATACATACATACACACACATAATACTACATATATACATCAACATATATACATATATACAACATACATATCATACATATATAACTACATAATACATATCATACACACATTACATATATACACATACATATATACTACAATAACATATATACATAAATATACATCAATACACACATATTATACATATCTATACACACATATATATATAACACACACATATATACACACATATATATATATACACACATATATACATATATACACACATATACATACATACATAATTATAATAAATGGGGCTGAAATTTAGTATAACCAGACATGCACATAGGTGTGCACGATTAAATATTTATAATATGTTAAAGAAAAATAAATTTTAATGTACAAGCAGTTTAAAAGTGGTAAAATTACATTTTTTAAGCATATCAATCCTGTTATTTTTATTCCCGATAATTTGTTTTTATTAATTGTGTATTACACTATGTTATTATTATGAATTAATTTGGCTTTTTCAGTCCAACTGACTTGTTAATTTTATTAATGGGACTGAAGTGTCAGTTGTAAATTTACTATAAATATTTGAATGAATTTCTTGTTTTGACATACCAATTATAGAAACACGACCGAGTAACAGAACACATAATGTCGCCCTGCAAGACCAGGTCTGATTTTCCAAACTAATTACTCCCTCAAGACTCAAGTAAACCGCAACCTATAGAGAGTTGAGAGAGTTACATTGATCCCTTATTTCTTTTACAATATTTGTCTCTTTTTTTTCTCCTTATCTTATTTGGGTTTGATTTTTTACTTATTTCTTATCCAAATATTAAATTTACTTAATGAATATATGAGTTTCACTTGTCTTATTGGTTTTAAATTGAATTTTAAAAAGTATATAAACAACGCAACACTGCTGAAAATATAATATTATTAGATATTATATTATGTCGATGAATACTGTATTTTTTTCTAACATATAACTTTTTTAAATATTATATTAATTTCGTGTTTATTGAACATGGCTTAGCAAAATCGCTAAAAGGGAACGCACACCAAAACCAATAAAACTAAATAAACGAGCAAAACATGCCAAAATCGGTACCAACTTTAAATTATCAAAGATTAGATTATTTACGAAGCCTAATCTATATATATATAATTTCCTAATATATGTGTGTGTGTTTGTCTTTAACGCCCTCCATAAACCCTTAGATGACCAAAATGCTGAAACTTTGCCCATTTATAGTATAGACCACGGGACAAAACCTATCGAAGCCGTATTTTCAATTTTGCCGTTCTGTGTTTGGTCGGTCATGCGAAAATGCAGAGGTGTAAGGGGAAAGGAAACCACCACTGCATGGGATTTCCAGACTTTGTAAAAAACACTCTTGGAATAGGTTGAAATTGAAATACATGTGTATGTGTATCTAGCGCGGTAATATAACATTTAGAGCGGTGATAATTTTATTAACACTCGAGAAGTATTTTTCATTCAGGCCACATGTGCTTGATGTGATCTATTTTCTTTTGTTTTATGATATTAATAATGTAACACATTCGTATTAGATAGCACGGAAAAGACACATATATGTATCTAGAGTGATCCTATAACATTAATAGACACGTATATATATTAAGTACGATAGTATAATATTAACAGTGTAAAATGTTTCAACATTAACACACCTGTTTCGTTGGCCGCATGGTCTAAAGCTCTACTCTCCCACTAGACTAGATTGCCAATGACGGGGAGATCAAGGTTCGAATCTCAGTCGGGTGTACTTAAGGTTTTTTCCTAAATGGTTTTCCATTCTCCCACCAAGCAAACTTGGGTACACTTCCTCTAAATATAGCCTTCCTAATACCTAAAATCATTATAGTAATTTAATACATAGACGTTTAACCCGAAGGTTAATGAGACGTGGTGCTAAAAAAATGCAGTAATCGCGGGACGAGTTGTAAGATGATATTTCCATAGTGTTTCAATAGGATGGTCCAAATAGGTATCTTTTGGGGAGGGGGGGGATGTGCCATATGTCTTACGGAATAATAAGGTTTATCGTACTTGGAACGACCTTTAAGAAATTCATTTTTTTTAGCACCGCGTCTTATTACCTTTCGGGTTATACGTATTTGTAATAAATTACGCTAATGTTTAGGGATTAGGAAGGCTATATTTAGAGGAAGTGTACCTACGTATGCTTGGAGGGAGAAGGAAAACTAATTTGGAAATACATCCTCCGTACACTCAACCAAGATTCGAACCTATCTCCCTGTAAGAGGCAGTCTAGTATACTGTGAGATTAGCGCATTAGACCATGCGTCCACTAAAGTGGGTCAACCATATTTAACATTTTACTACAGTAAAAATTGGTTTAATTTCAGTTGACCCGGTTTCCGGCTAACCTAAGTTATACTGTACATCCAATCGAACATTATTATTTAAAGAACCCATTTCAAAAGCAAATGTTACAGTTCACGGCGTTGAAATAATAGACAAGTTGAGGAATATATGTCGAGGGTCTAATATTTGAACACTTGTCTAATAACCTCCTGCGAGTTATGGCATGATATTCATCACAGTTTCCTATTGAAGATATGGTTCATTACACAGGTCTATATGCACTGACAACACTCCCCCCACACACAATCCAATTATTCGACACCGTTTATCTTACCCACAACGCAATTTAGTAATGTCTTGGAAGAAAGGAAGGACTAGAGAGAAAGGCAAGAGGAAGAAGGGTGCGACACGAAATGGGAAACGGAAGTCAAGGATGGATTCAGCAGAAACTTTGTGTGTTGTTGGAAGTTTCTTCTTCAACGAGGGGAAATGTTTCTGCAAAGGGGTTCAATGTGCTTTTGCTCTTTTTTGGGTTGAAATGGAAACCTTTCTAACGGATGTGACTTGGTATAAAGTTTACTTTATATGAAAATTGTATTCAACTATGTGAAAATAAACAAAGATTGAGTTTGTGTTTTTATTAAATTATTCTACTTCTATTTGATTTCGTTTGTGTTTTGTGAAATAGTGATACTATGAACATTTTGATCATCTGCTTTAGTTGCTGAATGGTCTAAGGCATCATTCTTGTGTTAGACTGGCTTGCTGATAACTGGGACATTAGGTTGCGAATCCCAGTCATGTCTACTGAGGTTAGTGTTTCCTAAATTGTTTCTCACCCTCCTTCCACGCAAATGCTGATAGATAACATCTCAAATTCATCCTTCTTAATCCCTACCCCATTAGATTAATTATCTTGTTTATGCTTACAATAACCTTAAGATGGGGTGCTGGTGAGCGTGAGTTAAGGGAAGTATTTTTGAAGTTTTTATAGCATAAACATTTTTTGGCCAAAATAAATAAAATGTCTTCTATAGAAACATATAGTTTAGTTTTTCGCACATGCTAATCTCAACAGTCCTTGAATATCTTTCAAGGGGGTCCTAGAATTTAATGACAACTTTTTCTCTTAATTTAAAAAGTTTGTAACCAAATGCCACCATGCTCATGCCAAATATTCAAAAACTGTTATGATTAGCACGTGCATAAAGCTAAACTATATGTTTCTATAGAAGAAAAATTTGATTTATTTTATTCAAAAAATGTTTATGCTATAAAAACTGCAAAATTAGCGCACTAAATTCGCGCTCGCTAGCACCCAACCTTAACCGGTAGAAAAAGAAAATATTTTCGCTAAGTAATAATAAGCTTATCCATTTCGGTGGTCGAATGATATACGGCATCACTCTTGCAACATCCTGGACTGACGATGACGGGAAATTGGAGTTCGAATCCCTGTTGGGTGTATGGAGAGTGGTTTTTACTAAATGACTTTACACTCTCCCTCTAAGTAAATCTCAGTACACTTCTTATAAATTCAAACTCCCTTATCCCTAACATATTAGCGTAATTAGTACATATTATGTGTAAAGCCGTAACGGGTATTAATATGTGGTGACAAATAATAAAAATAAATAAGATATGTGTTCATCTCACATGGTTTGAACACTTTCCTGTGCCCCACTATTTTATAATTAGAGGTTTCAATTTATTATAAAAATGAACGATATCATAGATGATTGATACTAAGAAATGTAGTAGACAACATTAAATACTTCTAAAAAATCCTGCCCTCGTTCAAATTGAAAATCTATAAGAACCTATATTGTACACTGAAATTAAATATTTTTTAACTTTAAAAATAAACTGTTTTAACATGAACGTAAATACTGTACACATATTATCTATCTATTGTGGTTATTTAATATCGAGGCAAATATTTATTTCCAGTGCCTTATATTGTATTTGTCAAAGTATCCGAAAATTTGGAAAATTATTAGTAGTCTAGATTAAATTAATAATTACATCATTGAGCTCAAGAAAATTGGATTACTGTGCCACATTTCCCAGATAGAACATGAAATACAATACAAAATGGAGGGGGGAGGGCGCGTCTCCAGTTTCGTCACTGACCAAACTTCTTTATTTCCCCCTCCCTATCCCCCGCGTTCAACCTCACCCCCCCCTCCAACGTTCTGAGAAATCTCCACGCCCGTTATTATTACTTGCTCTGTTCTTACATATGACATTCCTTCTTCATTGCTTCTCTCCCCCATGCCATTCTACTTTCTCTTTTCGTCATATTTCATTTGCCTTTCATTTTCTACTGTTCTTCGTTGTCCTCATCCATTATGTTGGTCTGCGGACGTTCTGGGCAGGGGTGTGCAAAACTATAATATTTGGATTCTTTTTAAACAAATACTTTAGGAAATCACTTAAGTTTTTCGAGCTGAGGGCTCCGTCTACTTAAATGGAGATGTTCACATACTGTGTTATATCTTATGGAAATTAGAATTATGAAGCTTTAAACCACTAAAACAATCCTCAATTAACTTAAAATGACCTAATAAGACCCTTCCTAAAAGTTGGCTTTATTTGTTAGAGGAAGGATATATCCGTATTTCTAACCATTTGCTTTCATCTAAGAACTGCAACATTTCATGTGAAATTATCGTTGATAGTGAGATAATTTCTCCTTTATGCAGATTTAAGATGTAAAATATAGGAAACAGCTTCTGTGTCCACATGGTTTAAGGCACTACTCTCGCATTAGACTAGACTGCTGATGACAGGGAGATTGAGTTTCGAATCTCGGTCAGGTGTACTGTGTGTGGTTTTTACAAAATGGTTTTCTACTATCCCTCCAAGCAAATAAGAGTACATTTCCTCTAAATATAACCTTTCTAATCCCTAAAACCATTAGCGTAATTAGTATATAAGCGTATAACCCAAACGGGTAGTAAGACACGGTGAAAAAACAAAGAAGAAATATGGTGCTTGGTCCTAAGAGGACACAGTTATACATTTCGAAACCATTTTAGCATAAATTATATTTGAAATAACTAGGTTTATAAGATAAAAATGGTATTTTATGAACGTGGCATCTATTCTAAGATTTGCTACTGTAAAAGAGCGTTTCGGGTGTTTGGGGGGCCCTCATTAAATGTGTGTTTGTGTAATCCTGAGTCAAACTTCCCTATTTGAACTACCCCCACCATCTTTCCTTGGAGTCGCTATAATTATACGTATCTATGGACAAGAGGAGACTATTCCTCCTGAACCTTAATCGTTTACTTCATCTAGCCAAGAGATTCCCAACATTTTCCATACCACAGACTCCCTGAAGACAATGATAATTCGCCTCAACCCCCCCTAATTTACCCTGCCATACAAGGGTAAATAAAAAACCATGCACACGTTTATAGTACTCTACGTAGCCCATTTCGTATTAATGAAAGAAAATAAATATGTTTAGTCGGACAGTTTTGAATTATTTTTTTTGTTTAGCATTTCGTTTTACTACCCGTTTGGGTTATAAGCTTATGTACTAATTACGCTAATGGTCTTAGCGATTAGGAAGCCTATATTTAGAGGAAGTATACCTGCATTTGCGTGGAAGGAGAGTGGAAAACTATTTTGGAAAAAACCCATCAGTACACCCAAAAGAGATTCTAACCTCGATCTCTCCGTCATCGGCAGTCTAGTCTACTGCGAGAATAGCGCGTTAGAATATAGGGCCACCAAACCGGGTAAAAGAAAAGAAGTTCAAGCAAATTTTGAATAGTTTTTTTTAAACTGCGTCAGGTTATACTCATATATGATAGTTACACTAATGGATAGAGATGAGGAATGAAGCATTTTAGATGAAATCTACCCGCATTTACGTGGAAGGAGTAGGAAAAACCACTCAGAGTAGACCCGACTGGGATTCAAACCCTGATCTCTCCGTCATCAGCAGGACCATTTAGCAAGAGAGTGATGCCTTAGAGCGTTCATCCACTGAAGAGAGTAATTTGTTTATATGGTGTGATAGAAACACTTATGTATATAGATTTGTTTCACGAACCCTACTAGAACTCTCAGCTGACCACAGGTTGGGAACCTATGACCTAGCTTATTATAATTGGTCAGGATTCAAACAAGACCTCACGTTAGAATATTTGGCATTAAATAATAGTTTTTATATTTGTATAATTCATTAATAAGTCGAGCTACATTTAGTTTCATTTGCATATAGAACCTTAGGTTATATAGCAGTGCAAAATTTATAAGTTTTTTTAGTGTGCTATTACTAAGATTAAGAAAATGGTTTTACATACAATTAATTAAGTATAGTTTTATATTTGAATAGGTTTTTAAAGTTTTTGATAATTTGTTTCGACTATAATAATATTGCGCGTCTGGGCTACATCATTCGTAGCCCAGTAGAGAAAAGATTAGCCAATACTAATGTACCGCTGCCCAGGGGACGCCCGAATGTAATAATTGAACATTCTTTCCGTGAAGGCTCTTTTCATGTCCCGATGAGATGAGGTGATGGTGATAATGAGTATGAGGGTTGGCAACCAGTGGAAACACTTAAACCTAACTTAAGCCTAACTAATTAAACCATGGTGACCATTTGGGTAATTCCCCTTTCAGCATTATTACCCAATATACCAGCTAGGAAGTGAGCCTGGGACCCTTAGACTCATAGCCAGGTGGACTACCACTATACCACGGGGCTGGTTATTACTTCAAAGAAAAATAAATGCTTCCAAATGAAAGGCCACATATGGCGTGTGAGACCACATTATAGGCACCCTTTAATTTTAGCCCCCCCGTCTTGCACACATACGTATTCCGCCTATCTACCCTCCCACCCCCCAACCATCTTCTCTTCTTATCGCCCCCTGCCCCCAAATCTTCACATCTAGCAAGATCATATTTTCCCCTTCATATCTCCTTTTTCTTCCTCACTATTTTTCTTTGTCTACGTTCTCAGTGTGGCATCATCGCTTCAGTCTCACATGTGGATGATATGTTACATATTATTACAGTAGCAGTGGCGTGGTGAGATGTGTTGCCAGGGTAAGCAGAGTTAGTTTAAGCATTACCGGGGAATTGTTCTCATCACTCAGTAGAACACTCATTGGTCAGCTATTAACAAATATACTTTTACATGTAAGGTATGTATATCAGTGTCTATGTGTGATTAGTAAATCGGAGACAGAGAGGGAAGAAAATAGTACTGGCACAAATTTAAGAAGATATTCTTACCCTGGCAACAATTCACGACATGCCACTGTATAGAATCGTTAAACATTTGAGTCAGTATTTCGGGGATTATTTCATTTTTACCACAGATTTTAGAGATATGAAAAAAACCTATCACTTGAATTTCCTAGGTTTTAGGGAACGTTCTATCCACCTCGGTGGTAGCATGGTCTAAGGCTCTACTCTTACAGTAGACTAGACCATCTGTGAAAAGGAGATTGAGGTCAAATACACTTAAGTTTTTTTCCAAAAGATTTTCCACTCTCCCTTCACGCAAATGTGGGTACACTGCCTTTAGATATAAATTTACCCATCCATAAATCTACTAGCGTAATCATTACATAAGTGTATAGCCCGAGTGGTTAGTAAGACGTGGTGCTAAAAGAAAAAAAGACGAATGTTTCCCACGTAGCTAGTAAACAATGTTTAACGCTATCCACATATACGCTATTATATGCCATTCTGAGGTTTTATTAAGGATGTTTCTGGAAACAAGTTGCGATACAACAGTTTATAGAACAACTCACAGTAAAATTAAATATTAATATGCTAGGGCGGACAGGAAACCTGCAGTTATTATATAATTTGAGATGATGTTTGAATTTCTAGTCTATTAAAGCCTCACATATTTTCAATAACTTAGAATATAATCATTTCATTTCATTCAACGACTAACATGGTTTACTTTTAATCAGTCGTTAAATGCAATTCGAGTAAGTTTTTTTTTAACTAGAATTTTTTGCTGAAACCTTTTTATACCTAGGATTTTATGGTAAATTTGTTATACAATTATTGTTTTTTGTGGGTTGCATGACTAAATAACGGTACGGGATAAACAAATATTCATTAACTAATTAAATATCACAGGAGGTGGTGAATTTAAACACAAATAAATAGTCTCTTGATGTGGGAATGGTAAGTGAAAATGATATATACCAGTGTTTACCATTATTGTAGTACGCGTATGACTGAGTTTTTAGTCACAAAATATGTAAAACTGAGAGACAAAATCCCGCAGATTTTATTGCGATATGATGGACACTTTCCTGTTTTGTTTAACTAAACCCTAAATCTCTGCGTGTCTATTAAGTTTAATTTTTTTTACTTATTATTAGATTAATTTTATTTACTTTTGGAATTAATTTTTCTGATTAATGATATGGTTAATCTTATTGAGTGAGAATTAATCAATTTTCAATCGTGTTTGATTGTAATGTTCTACTAATGAATTTTTATGAGCTCGGTTTTCTTTATTTTTTTCTTTGATAATTTATAGTGAATCATATATACATCTTGGTCTCCGATATTTAGACTCCTTCTACCTATATGAACGTACCACGCCAATCGGACCTGGTAAGGAAGGTACAATCTTGAGGATGTGTTCCCAAATTTGTGTGGAACGAGAATAGGATGCTATTTAAGTAAACAAATATTACGTACCAGCAGCAGACATTCTCCCCTTTAATCTTAAATTAGAGACATTTACTAAGACTATAAAATTTGTGAAACTAAATAATTACACTGTTACTGAAACACTCCACCAAGGTGCATACATCTAATAACTATTAACATTTACTGTAAAGGATTATTAAGAAATATGAGAATTTTGTCCACTAAATAGCTTTAACATTCAATTTTTATTTAAAAGTACTCTTAAAAAAATATAAATGACTGCTTAGAGCACATAAATTATTGATTTTATAAAAGTATATTCCAGATTGAAAATATTTTTAATTTGAACAGTATTACAATTTAACAACGATAAGTTATCTTATATCTCAAATAGCTACGAGGATATTATCAACATTGGAAATTTATCAAATTTATAGTACCCTCAAAGTAATTTTCATGGAAAATTAAAATTGCCATTTTATTTGTAATGTTAAATAGTGCCCAGATACAACATTTAATCAAAATCCTTTGAGTGGATTTTGATAAAATATATATATTTATTCTTTTTTACCGTTAGTAAACTACCCTTAATTTTCAGGGTTAGATATCTAATTCCATAAAAACCTCGCGCGGACCTTATAAAAGCCCTATATACCAAGTTTTATCTCAATCGTAAATTGTTTTCGGCTCTAGGCTAATACAAACAGATGGTATCACAAAAATAACTTTTTTCAGTTTCAGGGCGTTATGAAACGTCGATATTTATCAAATTCTTGAGTTCGATTTTTTTTTTGACGATCACTATACTATCTTTTTATTGGATCGAACAAAGTAAAGAGGATTCTATGAATTTGTTAAAACCTAGGCTAGGTCTAAAATTACTCGTGGCTCAAGGAAATGTCATCTCCAAGAGCAAGGTGTTAAATCATTACCTTCTCTTGTGTTGCTTAGTGGGACCGGTTAATCCCAAGTGTCTTAACTCCTCTCTTCTTGTGTTACAGTAGACAAGTAAGTCCTTTCAGCACCCTCACGTCTCGCTTACAATGGAAAGGGGGTGGGGATGTTTATAAAGCGGGAAATGAGGGTGGGTTAGGGTGTTGCTTTGTTCCATCAGTGATATATCAAGAAACATTGCGCAAGTAGATGTTTCAATACAGTAAGGTGACATATCCATTGCGGTTCATCCACTGTTAAATGTTAAGGTGGGATTGAAATGGATCATTAGTCAAGTAAATAATTTTACAGGTTTTTTATAGCAAAAAAACATTTCATGGACTGAAATAAAACACGTATTTGCCAGTTAATTATGTTTAATTTAATTTTTTACTTATGATTATATCAACAATTATTGAATATCGGTCCATAATATAATTACTTTTGAACATAAACTTTTTAAACTAAGAGAAGATGTTCTGGTGAATTTCTGTGATGCTGATGAAAGATATTCAACAACTGTTGATATTACCATCTTTTGAAAATGAAACTCTTTGTTTTTATTATATTCTATTCTATATTTGATTTAATTTACCCAAAAAGGTTTTCTATATAATAACTTTTAAAATATTTAGATTAATTTGCCTTCCTTTCCATAACATATTTCGGTGGGAGTGTAGTGGACGCGAAAAAAGGTCAGTGTTTATGCAGAGTACAAAACTTTTATTTTGGCCGAAACAAATAAAATATTTCTCCAGTAGAAACATAGTTTCATTTTATTCACAATGTGATAAATATTTGTGAAAATATCTGTCAAGGGTATTCTGGAATTTAATGACAACTCTTTCGATTAATTAAAAAAGTTTCTCATCTAATGCCACTATGCTCATAACCAATATTCAACAATTGTTGATATCACTATTTGAAGAAAACTAATTTTTGTGTTTGTATTGAACCAAAATTTTACTTAATTTGGCCAAAAATATTTTGCTGCAAGAATTCAAAAATACTGATCTCTTCTAGCATCCTTTTCACTCCCAAATTAGAGGGTTTCATTTGGTACAAATGTTTCAAAAATAAAAATTAGTTTTTTTGAGATAATAAATAATATAATAATATACTTGATGATCAGGTTTAACACCACATAGTGCTATATATATATATCCACTAAAGATTTTGGATGTTCAAAAGTTAGCTTAATTTAATAACACAGAATAATAAATGTCAGTTAAAAAATCCATCAATCGCTTTGAGTAAATATAGAAATACCCACTGAAAATCCCATACAGCTGTTGCAATCGGCTGGAATTTGAACTAAATCCCAATCTCCCGGATCAAAGCTGATCAGACCAGTCTATTACGTTGGTTACAAGTCAGTTTTAATGGACCGATGCAACCTGGTAATATCAGAAGGTGTAAAAAAAAAAGGGCATTTTATTTGTATAAACGTTGTTTGGATTACATAAAGAATCAAGATAAGAAATTTTTAATATAAAACTAAAATAATATATAAAACATTTCATGACGTTCTTTTTGCGTCTCAGTTCAAAGAACTGGGTATTAAATTACTTTAATTATATTTGATGAAATTTACTTGAAAATGCTTCTATTTAGAAGGAAAAGTTTCATATCTCTGTACACTACGTTAATTTACAATTAACTCTTCAAACAAGGCGCTATCTTTTGGCCCCAGATGGTATTTATTTTTAAAAACATTAGTATCTCCATGACTAGTGAAATATTATATACAATTATTTATAATAAGTTTTATGAGATTTCATAAAAATAAAGAAAATAATTATTTTAAAAAGACTTCCTGGCATCATCCGCAATCGAGTCGTACCGACTGAGTAGCCGCCGTCTGTTATTTAAGATAGTGTCAACTTTTGTGGTTCAGAACAACGAGGCATCCAGTCATTAATCTCAGTTTTCATTCAAGTAGCGCCGTCCTCACGAGGCTGAGTTGACTCCATTCCAGAGTAACTAGTTCACAGAAAAATAGGGAAGAACCGGGGATCAAACCCGGGACTTCGGGATCTGCAGGCAGGAGCTCTGACCACTAGACCACAGTAATTTACAAAATTTTGGTTAATTTCAGGTAACTTAGTTTGTTTTAATTCTTAAATATCTGACTGTTATGACAAATATAGTTTTGTAAATAAGTATTTTACAGTACATTTTTTTATAGTAAGAACCTTATCCGAACAATATAAAAGATCATAGATCTAATTTCATTTATTCATCCGTCAAGTCATATAATATACAGCTGTTAGTTTGGATGGATATTTTATAAATCTATAAAATAGCTCTATGTGGTAAATTATCATCTATGTTGAACGGCAAAATATATGTTTGTATTTGTTTTCTTACCAGATTCATTTTACACTGAATCCTGTGACATAACTAGTTTAATAAATGTAGCTTTGTTAATAATTAATATTACCATCCATGACCCGAAATATTGTTAATCTTAGAATAATATAGCTCTATTGGAAAACCTATTCTCAGCTCTTTTTGTGAAAATATTCAAAGTGGATGTAACTCGTTGCTCAACTCAACAATTCATTTACTCTTTTGTCTACGGAATGTGCGAAGTATCCGTCAGAAAATCCTCTCCGAATGGAAGCATTGTCTTGCTTAGCGGCAGGGAAACTTTAGGTCAATATTTACTGACTCGGAGGGAAAGCAATTGGAGAAAATGTAGGAATTACACTCGAAAGGCTATGGAGGTACACAACAAGGGATATTTTTTTCTCCTTTAGTTCTTCGGAGGGAATTTTAGCACGTCTTTGGTGGAAGCAATGGGTTTTAACATTTTATGCAAAACGGGGATATAGAGATGAAACTAAAATGTTATTATGTAGACTCGAATATTCAACCTAAATTAGCTTTTTAGCGAGTTGTTCTTTGGTGAGTGATTTTTTGCTGTGTTGGCCGGTTTAATTTATAATTTAAAAATCAATAAACCATTGACAATATTTTTATGGAATTAAAATTTATAAAAAATAAAATTATAAATGGTCAAATATTTTTTCTCTTAAATCTGATATTTGACCAAAATATATTATTTGATTGTTTAAAAAAAATCACCCGAAAATAATTTTTATTGAACCTTTTTTTAAACCAAGCTTAAATAATATAGACATTTCATCAATATTTTTTATATTAAATTATAAATTTTAACAAAAATAAGTCGTCATATAATATGAAAAATAATAACAAAATTGTTAAAAATAAAAAATCCAACTGCTTTATTTATATTTAAATATGGAATCAATGTTTTTCATCTTCTAATTGAATCTCTTTATAATACTAACGCATTACAAGCATTTTTGGGGATAAAAATAGTTATGTAAAATGTAAACACTTGATATATGGACTTGATAAATGTTTCCGAATAACTAAATATTATTAATAGACACTACCGATAGATGCGGTTTTACTCCTTTCTGTTCGTAAAACGGACCTTAGGCTTTGAAACGAAGGCTCACGGAACAAAACACACACCAGCGCCTGCAAACATAGCTCTCTTGTTGCCGGCTTTACACTGCGGGCTACGTGTTTGCCTAGCACGACTGAAAGTAGGGGTTTTTGATACTCGTGTTATTACAGGCGCATACGCCTCAGCAGCTCATGGGACCTCCGGCAGACGGGTGGGAAAGCAAGCCACTAAGCTAAATTGGTGCGCGCGGATGTAATGTTTTATAACACCCTTGTTGTAAAGCCAGCGCCGTTTGTTAGCAGACACCCCTCCCTCCCCATTTACCCCCCACAAACACTCCCGATTCACGTAGCGCAACTGTCTATAGCTCCGTTATTCCCCCAAACTCTCCACTACCTTGCCTCAACAATTTTTTTTTTTCATCCACCCTTGTTATATACTCTATTTCCTTCACTCTTACTCTTCTTTCTCTATCTCTATTGTCTCACATCTCCTGTTCAGTCACAAGGGAGTGAACGTGCTCTCGTTTTAATGACATTGCGATTTCCGTATCGACCCCCTCCTCTCCCCTCCCCCTTACACTGGCGGATCCAATTTACTCTCAATCAACCGCTTACCGCGAGAGACACCACCGCCGATCGTGTCACAACAACGGCCATGTGAAAAAAAGAGATGATGATTGGCATTGTAAAAGAGAAGGATGAATAAATAAAAAAAGAAGAGGATGGTCAAATCATGACAAAAAAACTTATTATCCATATATTTATTCAAAACTTTGTAGGTTTTATTCATTTTTGATTTATTGAAATTTTATTATCATTGCTACGGGCCAAATTTATTTAGTAGGGCCTTTTTGTGCAATAAACATTGGCAACATTTTACAATAGTATTAGTGTAATTTGACAGCTTCTCTGGTCTTGTTGTCAGAATTCTTGGTTACAGATACAGAGGTCACAGATTCGATCCCCGGCGATTACATATTTTCTGTAAAGCATTGGGTCTGGAACGAGGTCAATTCAGCCGCGTGAGGACAAATGAGGAGATACTTAAAAAAAAGAAAGGGCAGCTCCTGTCTAGAAAACTGAGATTAACGGATGTAGGGTTCACTGTGCTGACCACATGATACCTCTATCCACAGAAGCTGACATTATTTTTTCCAGGATGCAGGATGTACAGAATATTTTTATTAGTATTATTTATAGGTATTTATAATATCTATCAAAAGTGACAGCTTCAGATCACATGACTTGACTTATGAATACTTGGAAGTAGATCCACCAGCTCTTATGATTTCCAAATAAGGCTCGTCCTATGAAAATTATACTGTATTTTCAATGTAAACCTGAAAACTCATTCTATTTTTGAACTAATTAAAATGTACACTGTATCATATTTCGAAGCTTTTATAGTATTAGTTTTTGTGAGCTGTAAAAAATAACCAACCCTTTTAGTGAAAAGTTTATTATTATAGTCTACATTTAAAAAAATATTATTTGGGAGAGGAAGGTAGTTATAGTAAATAATTTCTGTAAGTTAACTCAAGCTTGACTGCAAATAATTATTATGCTAATAACAAAAACAATGCCAAATACCTGGCGTGCCTATTTTCTTACCAAACAATCAAACTAGGAACTTAATACAAAACACTTAAAGTAGGTTCCAGTTGAAACTTCCCTCCTTCTTATTGTTTTTTTTTTTTTGCTGGGATATGGGCCATTTCGCTCCAAGAAGCTATCGTAAAATAAAACTTTTAAGACGTGCACATTTATATTTTTTCTCCCAGCATTCCGTATTTTATTTATTATCAACGTTCCGAAACAAAATTGAAAAAAGTAACAAAACAGAGGATCCACTAAAATTGTAACTACAATACTTAAAAGAGGAATTGAAAAAAAAATGGAAGAAATGATCACTTAAAATCTTAGACCCTACATAGGTAGGCATTTATATCCTCTTCTTTTAGTGGTAGTTTTTTTTTTTGTTGAATTAATCAAATTAGCTGTGTTGGAATGAAACTTTTTAATATTTTCAATAGGACTACAACAATAAACTGTACCATTTCTTATTGTGCTGATTAAAACAACTAATTTATTTGGGGACCAGTAAAATATATTGACAGTTAAAGCGATTAGAAAAAGTTCTTACAGTTTTTTTTATTGTAACTCCAGTTTATTAGTTCATTAATATTATTTATAAATTATTTATCATCGTGAAGACTTGAAAAATACTAATCAACCGTAATTTGGGCCTATAAAGACTATAGAGGGTGTATAAAAAAAGTAGGATTTTTTTTCACTTTATTCTAAACGTTTCAGAGAGAAAGAGAGAGAGAGTAAAATAAAATAATTCATTCATTTTGGTTGAAAGGATGTACGAAACTTCAAGATGTTTAAGTACATGCTTTCATCCGATTGTTTTGACTTCTACACCACATAACTTTCGTATCTTTGAAACATTTCAAAGGAAGATGAAAACTCCAAAATATCTCACTATATCATATTTTAAATTATGAACATTTCTAAAGAGCAACTAAACATTATTTTTACACAGATAATGATTTAAATTATATCTATAACTAAGTATGGATAAATATATTCAGATGTGACCATAAAACAGTGTGTTTTTTTTATATAAACTTTAATCTTCAAATTTATGATATAATTTCATATAATGAATACAATTTTAAAATTTAAATTAGTACTATATAATAATAAATCATTATCTTCGATTTCGGCCTTTAATTCGCATTTAAAAAGTGAACTTCAACTTCCTCACCCTCATAGTTAATATATAGTTAAATATTAAGCCATAAGATGATTTCCATATATGGTTGATATTTGTTTCTATCACATAGCTTATTTTTTTTGCCATTCTGATGCTGTCATTAATTTTTTTCACCAAATCGCTTCTGTTATTTCCTTCCTATGAAAAAGTCGTATAAAAATGGTTCGTCTCACGTTGAGAAATTGTTTATCAAAATATCCAATAATAATAATAATAATATATTGGTAGCTTCCCCTCTTACCCCTTACAAGTGGAGATCTACCAAATACGCCACGACTGACGCTCTTTCCCTCCCCCTCCCACCTCCCCCACTCACTTCTAGTGTTGATCAAGATGAATGGCTTCCAATGCTCAGCATTCATTGCCTCCAACTCCAGAGCTTAGTGAAGTGATGTTTCAAATTAGTCCACCATTAATCAAACTCTTTCAAATACCCACACACACACACACACAGAAAATAAAACATATATATATGTCTACCCATTGCTCTCGCTTCGTTGCGCTTTCAAGTGCAATAACACCGATTGCTAAAGGGGAAGGGGAGATTTGGGGGCTATGTTTTATTTTTTTTCCCCCGTTGACTCCAACCACGTGGTGTTTGGCAATTTATTTTCCCCTGCATATTGGATTTTACTCAATTTGGTTTGTGTCTCGTTATTTCGTTTCATGTTGATCATATAACTCACTTTATTTTTATAGTTTTTAATTAATTGGTTAGTTGAATTAGTGGTAGCTATCAAGTGTGCTAGGGGGTTATTATAAATAACTATCTACATTTTCTGATGGCATAGTGCTTATATATTTTATGATATTGGATAGGAAATTAAGGTGGAGATTTAAATGTCCGATATAATTATTGTATTTTTTAGTTACATAAAATAATAATAATAATAATAATAATAATAATAAATAATAATAATAATAATAATAATAATAATCTACTATGCTAAAACCTGGACATGAGAATTGTATTAAACAAATTAAAGTAAAAAAAGTATAGAGAGTACTCAAATTGAATTAATATAAATATCATTTATTAACATAAATATGAATATATTAACTTATATTTCAAGATTATTATATGATATATAATGTATTATATATTTATATTAACTGTGTATATAAACTATACATATTTAAAGTTAAATATCATGCAATACATCATATAGGCTATAATTGTTTGTGAAAATAAAAATAAATTTAATAAACCAATTAAAATTTACCTTCTTTTATATTTAAAGGGGTTTGGAGTCTAGAAAATATAAAAAAGTTAAACGGTTAGTATATGGTATTATAGAGTTCATATGCACTTAAATAATAGCAACTTTGTAATTTTGTTTTGTATATATGTTATTCTGAAATATATTAATGTCTAAAAAAAGTTTTTATAGTGATATAAAGAGAAAATGAAAATAAAGTATAATGCAATTTTAATAACATTTCATATTTATTAGATAAAATCCAAATAGAAGATATTATTAGTATCCTGAATTTAATAAAAAAAATGAAAACATTTCAAATTAAAATATTTTGAGAGCTATAAATAAAAGTAGTTAAATATAATATATGTTAAAGGAAAACATAACCAACTTAAAATGTAGATAGTATGAGAATCAGAAAGTTTGTGTTGGTGTATTTTCAAAATAATTAAAATATAATTATCTTTTTTCTAGAGATACGATAGATTTATATAATAATAAAATCTAGCTATCCTTTAAAAATAAAGGTGGGACTCACTTTAATTAATTTATATAAATTAAACATACGCCTACATATGATTTACTCAAAATGTACGTTTTAAATATACTGTAAATGTTTATTCTATCTTTAACTTTAATCATTTCTGAAAAGTTTTAGAATTTTTTTCTTCACATTATTTCCCCTAAAGATTTACTACCAGTTTGGAGTATTCACATTTAATCCGATAGTAGGATATGAATGAAGAAGTTAGAATACTTAGAGTAAGTATGTTTACATTCATGTGGAATAAATCAATAAAGAAAAAAAAATTCAGGTCACCCGACTGGGGTTCGAAACCAGCCCTACGTCCCCAGTAAACCAGACTAGATGAGCCTGAAATTAGTGCCCGTTGACTTTTTTATCTTAAATTTAATAAAAAATAGTTATTTTCGTTCATACAAATTTTTTTAAACATAATTTAACATGTAGCCTATGGTGTATATTTTGTATATATATTTTGAAAATTTAAAGTATTCGATCAAACCATTAAAATATTTAGTTATTTTGTGGTGTTATTTTGAAGTAAATCTATTTTATAGAAATATATATATTGAAATTAAGTATTTGCAAAAATCATGGGTTAGCCTTATTTAAAAAAAACAAAAAAAAAACAGTTTGAACGTATTAATCTTATAGTATTTTTTTATTTTACATAAAAAATAATGGAACCAGCAAATAATATTCCCCATATACCCGATTGCAACAAAGCCGGGTTAGAATAAAGTTTAAATATTCATCTCAGTTTGGAACCTTTACTAAGCTATATTTTTATATACAGATAAAAGTATCTGGGTTGGATTCCCGTAGTGTCCAAACATTTATTATTGGTGAAACTGAAGATCTCAATTATTTCACTGTGGTGAATTGATGACCAGTGTACTGAATGTTGTGTCTGACCTAAGGTTAAGTTAGTTCGTTATTCAACTTCAGATATTATGTTTTTCATTAAATACATTATACATACTCTTAATAATACTAATCATCATCATTAACAGCTTTGTCCAGCCTATGGCCGTCCCATTTTAGCAAAATGCCTCAATTTTCCCCTAGCCTTCCACCATTCTCTCTTCTTTAATTGCTTCCATTCTTATCCTCTCACTTGCACACGTTCTGTTATCGGCTCCTTTTATCTATTTCTAGGCTCCCTTTAGATTTTTTAACTAAATACTTCATTTCCATTATTTCTTTTGTCATTTTATCCTTATTCATCCTAATTATATGAGAATAATATCTCAGTATTCCTTCCTCTACTATCTCACTTACTCCTACATCCTCATTTAATGACTATACAATCTCAGTCTTGCTTCCTCTACAATCTGATCTGCTTCCTGTACCTCAACTATTTCTCGGATAACTTCATTTCTAATTCTGTCTCCCCTCGTGACCGCTAACATACTATTTAATAACCTTAAATGTATACTCCTCTTAAAAATATCAATATTATCTTGAATCACGTAGTTTATAAGATAGGGCCATAATGTAATCCATTAAGGTCAAACTGTTGCCTTTAAGGGCAAAAAATTATGTGTCGCACACAAAAAAAAATCTATTTAAATCGCTCACATATTTAATTTTACTATTTAAACTATTTTAACACTTTCTCAATCCTTATAGTTACTATCTTCGTAGTTTTTATATCCATTTTGTTATTGTTGACAAAAACAATAAATTATTGTTCCAGTATATATATGGTTTAAATTTCTACACATAGTAAAATTAAAAGTTCTTCAATATTTGTCTTTAGACTCCCGGAATTTTATCAGGAATTTTACTTTTTATTTAAAAAGTCTCTGTTTAGGGCCACTATGCTCAAGACAGATATTAAAGAATTGTTGATATTATTAAATGTATAGAATTAAACTAAACTTATATACTTAAGCAGTATTTTATTTGTTTGCCTCCACAAAATTGTTTTATTATAAAAAATATACCCTGCAAAAATAATTCTCTTAACTCACGTCCTATTTTACCCCACCTTAAAAACATCTCATCCAAAGCTATTTTGAGAATAAATTGTTAATGACAAAGTAGAACTCATTGAACACAACGATCCCAAATGACTCTCACCCCATTTTTTTCCCTCCCTGGGGTCGAAGTAAAGTTGTTCATTGTTAAGTGAACAATTGCTGGGGCTCCGCCTCTTCCTGATAATGGTTTACCCTACCTAGCCCACTGAACAAATCGATTGATCCACCCCGATCCCTTTTAACCTGATTTTTTTCTCTTTTAAATCGCTCCTTTTTTATGGGTCACTTTCAGTATGTCCCGGTTAATGGCCATAAGGCTTCCCACACACTCACGAAACATACGCTTTAAGCAGCTTAGCGCGTGGTCAGTAGTTGGATAGGTGACTTAAGGTGGTGGGTGTAGGGGACGCTAGAAAAAAAAATTAGTGTGTTTTATAATTTTTATAGTAAAACTTTTTTTTTGGGCCAAAACAAATAAAATATTCCTCCAGTTGAAACTTAGTTTAATTTTCTTCACGTGTTAATCTCAACTGTTTTTTTAATACCTGTCAGGAGTGTCCAGGGATTTTATGAAAACTTTTTTCCTTCATTTAAAAAGTTTCTCATCTAATGCTCATGACAGATATTCAACAAATATTTTGAAGACAATACAACTCAAAATGTTTTTGCTGGAGAAAGGTTTGATTTATTTTTGACCAAAATAATCTTTTGCTATAAAAACTGCAAAAAAACATTACTCTTAGCTCGCGTTCCCTATAATTTCTCCCAAACTCTAACACCGTTACTCGAAATCCTTTATAATTGAAGGGTATTAGGTGTAAACAGCCCTTTTAGGATTAAACTCCACAGCTGACCTTTAATATAAGGATATGCCAACTTACCTATAAGAAATAATAAAGGTTCGTGTCCCGGAATTAAAAAAGTGGTGGTTTATTAGGTAATTTGGATTATACGCATATGTATTAACTAAACTCATATTATAGGGATAAGCAAGATTAAATTTATGATGAAGTACACCAACATTTGTGTGGAAAGCCACCCTCAGTACATTCGACCGGGATTCTTACACCAATCTTTCCGTCATGGATAGTCCAGTCGATTGCGAGAGTAACGCCTTAGACCTTGTGGCCACCGAGGTGGGTAATAAGTTTTATTTGCACCTGGGACTAAAACCGGTGCACACGAATTGCAGAAAAAATTAGTCCTTGTTCTGTAATCCCCTACTCGAAATGCGTAATAAATATTCTAGATCAAGTCTTGAATCCTAATCTTACACTGAACTGTAGAATGCAGAGTAAACAAAAAATAAGCAAATACATTATGTTGATTAAACATTTTTAATATTATAGGAACTACAATATTCTATAAATAATAATATTTTGTAAAGTTAAATTGGGTTAGGTTAGGAAACTTAAAAGAACTTGTAAAATTTAAAACTCTAAATTCTCCTAAATTGCTTATTTATTTCGTTATTAAAAAATAGATGAATTAATAAAATAATACCAAACAACTTGAAATGAAACGCTGTACACGATGAAACATCACATCCTATTTTGTCTCACCTATGAGCTAACCTCTCTGAAGACAAGGACAATTTAATTACAACTAGCCTTTGAACCGATAAAGTCACCATACAATGAGTGAAAATAAATAAGGAGGCTTCCCTATAATCAAGCTTTAGAAGGAATAATTAAAACAGAATTATTCATTGGTAAATGTAGAGAAGATCCAATGAGAAGAGGGCTATAGGGGTGTAAGATACCTGCTATGGAGAATATAAGTGCTCTTGAAGTGTAAATAAGTGTTGAACAGGGCGTACTTGGTGCTCATTGTAACATAGGGAGCAGAAAAATGGACCTGGAATGCAATAATAATAATAATGATAATAATAATGATGATGATGATAGTGATGATAGTGATGATAGTGATGATGATGATGATGATGATGATAGTGATGATAGTGATGATAGTGATGATAGTGATGATAGTGATGATGATGATGATGATGATGGTGATAGTGATGATGATAGTAATGATGATGATATTAATGATGATGAGGATGATAATGATGATGAATATAATGATAATAATAATGATGATGATGATAATGATAGTAATAATAATAATAATAGTAATAATAATAGTAATAATAATAGTAATAATAATAATAATAATAATAGTAGACCTAATAATAATTAGGACTACGTCTTATGACCCGTTCGGGTTGTACGCTTAAGTACTAGTTACTCTAATGCGTTAGGAATTGAGAAAGTTGAGTATAGAGGAAGTGATACCACACTTGCGTGAAGGGAGAGTGGAAAACCATTTAGGGAGCCCCCCCCCCCCCAGTTAACCCGAGCGAGATTCGCACCTCGATCGCCCCGTACTCGGCAGTATAGCTCAACACGAAATTAGCGCGTTAGCAAACTACGCACACCGAGGTGGGTTGGAATGTAAGAGAAACGAGGAAATTGGAGTCCATGGGAATGAAGTTTATTAGGTGCATGTTAGCTGTCACGAGGAGAAACAGGATTAGGAATGAAGTTATTAGGGAAAGAGTGAGAGTACATGGAGTAAATGAGGTAGTAGAGGAAGCGAGGGTGAAATGGTATGGTCATGTAATGAGGATGTTGGAGCACATGATATAGTAGAGGAAGCAAAGGTGAGATGGTATGGTCATGTAATGAGGATGTTGGAGCACATGATATAGTAGAGGAAGAGAAACTGATCATTAGGAACTAGGAACGTTGTTAAAGAAAAATTGAGAAAAGAGAAACATTTCTGTCCACCAAAGACCATAAGAATCAAATTAATTCTCAAAGACCTAGAATTAAAAGTTAGGCTTATATATATTTGTCTATGGCCCAGAAATAAATGGTTTTATAAAAATATATTTCAATTAAAATATTTGTATCTTTAATAGTACTACAGTTTTACAATGATAAGTTATTTGGTATCTCAAATATTTGTGGATGAATTTTGAAAATTGGAAAATTTCCTTAAGGTAAAATACCATCAAAGTAATTTTTTTTTTTTTAGAAAATGTGACTTGCTATCTGGTTTATTAAACAGTGTCTAGATATAAAATTTAATCAAACTCGTCGGAGCAAATTTCGAGAGAATCAATTTTTCTGTTTTTGCTTTTCGGTTAACCTCCCTTAAATTTATGGTTGGATAGATAATTTCAAAAACCCTTCGGGGAGAACTTATGGGAACCCTATATCCCAAGTTTTAACCCAATATGTAAAATAGTTTTTGTGAGACCTGAGGTACAGACAGACGGACAGATGGACAGACAGGCAGACAGATGGACAGACAAACAGTCAGATGGCATTGCGAAAACAACTTTATTTTTGTTTCAAGGAGTCATGAAACGTCAACATTTATCAAGTTTGATTTTTTTGACGATCACAATACTTTCTCTACAGAGTGTCGAGATAGAGTAGAAATCTCCATATTCTATTTCTCATGACCAAAATATTAATAAATTTAAAAAATCTATTACAAAATTTAAAATTCCAGTTTATAGGTTCGCATGTTCGTGCACGAGGGCTACTTTATTTTTTAAAGTTCATCTCTCTTCGTGTGGAATATATTGAGCAATGCTCATGACAGATACGCAAACTCTTAATTTTGTTAATATAGATTGACCTGAATTTTCTAACCTAACTGACAACATGAAGCCTTGGGCTAAGTCACTGTCTATGTATTCATACAGAGAAATATAACATTGCCTCAATAATTCGAGAAGAATATCTCTAGTACGTTCTTTGATAGGATCAGAAGTGATGACCCCTCCTCCAACCTAAGCAGACTCAAAATAGGAAAAGATATGCAATTTAAATAATAATAATAATAATAATAATAATAATAATAATAATAATACAAATTTAAAAAAAAGCACTGTGTCTTACTATTCGTCCGGTTATACGCTTATTTACTAACTACGCTAATGACATTAGGGATTAGAATGGCTATATTTACAAGAACTATATTCACCTTTGTGTGGAGGGAGATGGTAAAACCATTTTGGGAAAAACACACTCAGTACATCCGACCGAGATTCGAACCTTGATCTGCCCGTCATCGGCAGTCTAGTCTACTGCAAAATGTTTTAAAGGACATTTTAAAATACTTAGAGGGGGATTAAATGTTTAAAATATTTCCTTGGCATCGTCTTTTGAAGGAATTGCCTTTCCGAGCTCCTTGAAAGTAGGTGCCTCTCCCACACGAGACTCCCCCCTTCCCCCCATACTTATCCTACTCAAATAATTCTGGATACGATCCTTTTTCTATTCCATTCAATTCTTAAATTAATTTAACTTATGCATGAGAGTTTTCAAATATTCGGTTACATTAATGTTGTAAGAACGGAGAATTAATATCTGTAATAATTATTAATTTATTTTTAAGTATTTAACGTGCACTTTCTAAACCGAAGCACACGAGAATTTCTACAAGCGAGAGCGAAAGGGCTTACTAATTTTGCCAGGAAAAGTATTTACCCATATCTTTCAGGGTTCTTTTACGTGTCACAATCGACATGGGACCGATGGCTTTACTTCCCCTCCAAGTTATGCTATGGAGTTTTATCACCGAAGGAAAATCCATTGACTTCGGCTGGGTTTGAACCCTCAAACATCGGATCCTGAGGTGAGCATTCTACCCCAAGACCACCAAGATAAATAGTATTTGTCGTTCTTTTAGGCTAAGTTTGTTTGTAAGCCATTTTTTTGGTATAGCCTTTTGTTTAAAAATCTTGCGTTGTAAGTATTATTAAAACTCCTAATTTGTATTAAAAATACAAAATATTCATTGGTTTGTAAACCAGCAGTTATTAAAGTTACTCTAATTAAAGAGGAAATTTTTAAACCGTATAAGAAATAGCTTCAAACACCCAATTTTACAATAAACTTAATTTTCCCAACCACTTCTCCAATCAAACTGAGTGACTGTCGAAAGTAATCTCATTTATCGAAAGTCTTACTCTGACCTTTACGAAGTTAAGGTCAACCCGGATATAGGAAGATACAGTTAGTTCCCCAAGTTGAGAAGTGGCTCTGCCTCCCTAACGAACACAATTAATTGACCTATGTTCGAGAAGGGATGTAGGGTTCTTGCTTGCAAAGGTCTTAAGAGTCCCTTAAAAAAAAAATTGGTCGAGTCATGGAAAATAAAGTCAGGAAGATTTCATACTTATCTTATTAACATATTAAAAAATAAAATCTCTATTACTCTGCCTTTATTTAGCACCACGGCTCATGTCATATATATATATATATATATATACTTATATATGGGATAATTACTATATATATATATGATAATTACTCTAATCGGGTAAGGATGAGGAAGAAGGCATTTTAGAGGTAATCCACGCGCATTTGCGTGAAAAGAGAATGTAAAACCATTTAGGTAAAATCATCCTCAGTAGACCTGACCGGCATTCAAACCCCAACATCCCCGTCATCAGCAGGCCAGTCTAATACTCTAGACTCTTTAAAGTTAATTGTCCATGCTGCCACAGTAGCCTGCGACTGCTGCTAGAGTCATGTGGCCACGGCCGCAACAAACCATGGCGACACTAGCCGCATGCTACAGTCGCATGAGTTGTTTTCCAAGAAGCGACTCCAGTCGCAGTAGATTTTGACATGGATGAGAGCACAGGTGATCTGAGTTACAGAACCATTTAGGATATTTTGAGGGAGGAAGAAGATGACAAAATAATTTCAATGTGGCTGTCCAGAAGAAGGAAAAGACAAAAGTTGAACACATGCATTCATGTCCTTGTATTTCGGATGTTTTAAATCGTATAAGAATAATTGATGTAGAGATATTAGTTCACACAGCATCACATCCTGCGAGTGGGTCAGTAGCACCTTCAATTTTTGTTGTTTAAACATTAAAAAATATATTAACACACAAAATTAAGTGACAAACAAGCACTGTCACTCCGGCTGGAGCCGCAAGCTCTGCTCCCTCTACCAGTGCTGCAACACGTGCCGCCATCGCCTCGCGTCGCAAAACAAATTCTAACTGTGCATGCGTGAAGACTGCGCTTTTATCCGCAGTCACAGATATCTGTCGCAGCTTGGACAACGCACCTTTAGACTGATCTGCCACTGAAGCGGGTATCGTGCTATTTAATTGACAGTTTTGATTGATCTTGATGCGATGGAGTAAGGAGTAGCCTATATTTTTATTTGTGCCCTGCGTCTTACTACCCATCTGGGCTATTCGTATAATTAGACTAATGGAATAAGGATGAGGAAGGTCGACTTTAGGGAAAACGTACTGGGTTTGCGTGTAAATAGATTGGGAATTCATGCAGGGAAAAACATCGCTCAGTATATCTAGCCGGGATTATAACACTGACCTCTCTGTATCGGTGAAAGAGACTTGATGATTTGACGCCTTGGCCCACGTGACTACCAATACAGGAGAATATAAGGAATACCAACAGGTCTTCTAAGGCTTATACAATTCATCAGACAACTATTTCAAATAAAAATTACTGTCAAAGTTAATTTTCAAAAGTAAATTAACGTTGCTGCCCTCGAAATGTTAATTCAAATTTTTGTTGATATTACTTTTAAAATATATCGTTATTGGTTAAGAAAATTGACTTTTATTTTGTGTTGTTTTAATTCTATTGCACGGTTTTTACATTCTTATTATGTTAAATTTTTTTATTCAAAGTATTTAACGTGCACTTTCTGAACCTACTCATTATACCATGCCACGACTTGGAAACTAACCCAAATCTGGATCAGTCATATCATCCAGACCCCGGCCGTTAATACATACATGTGAAAGGGGAGACCCAAATTTAACCAATGATACATTTTTCGGCAATGCTGGGAATCGAACTCAGGAAACTTTGCTCATTAGTTATACACGCAATCGACTAAATTAAGATGTAGGACATCTTCTGTTAAAAATCGGTACGTCATTACCAATAATTTCGCGTGCGCTATTGTACTGTTAAATTGTATTCACACTCATTAAGGCTGTGTCATGCTACACTCAACCACGAACAGTTCATTCCAATATGAGTTAACTTGTGAGAGAACGTTGTTTTATTCACACTAAAAGGACTACGCGCCAACCATGCTCTGAATGCTAAAGACACGACACGGCCGGCGCAAAGTTCCGTTAAGTGTAAATCAAACTTTAGTGTTCTGTCATTTAACGACCACTATGGAGCACAAAAAAGACGTGAGAATTTTAGTTAAATTCACCGACAGAACCTTTGAGAGGGAATTATAAACCCTAATGTGGAGATAAAAAATAAATCCTAGATCAACCTTACAGGATATCAAATAACGACCACTGAGGCTAGAGCAAGGAATGCTTCCATACACTAAACACGTTTATTGACATTCTAGTTAATCAGTGGCGTAACATCTACAACGTAGGTTTTTTTTAAAGCACCGTTTCTTACTACTCGTTTGGGTGATACGCTTGTGTTATAGTTACGCTAATCGTTTCAGGGATTAGGAAGGCTATATTTAGAGGAAGTTTACCCGCATTTGCGTGGTGGGAGGGTGGAAACACATTTTGTAAAATCGCCCTTAGTATATCCGACAGAGTTTCAAACCTCACTAAAGTGGGTGTAGAACTTGATAATCGGCATCTAAGGAAAGGATTTTTTTTAAACTTAAAAAGTGCACTTAGAATTCACTATAAATATATATACCAACTCATCTTATTAAATTAAGTAAAACATTACTTTTTATATATTTTCTTTTATCTCGACATTCCTGGTGTTGTCGAACAACCTGCATGCACCATAAGCTGACCACTAAATATTGTTTACAACCATTGGCTTAGAGAGTTTTGACTTTGTTTTGTCTAATTATTTAGAATAATATAGTTGGAGATGGAGCTTTTACTTAGCTTATTTAGATTTCAACCTATATTAATTTGTGAATACTTTATTAAAATTAGCCCTCTATGGGGCCACGCAGGCAGCTTGATCACTCTCCTTGGGATTCTTTTCTTTTCAATCCTCATTACATGACCATACTATCTCAGCCTTGCTTCCTCTACTATCTCATGTCCTCCAACATCCTCATTACATGACCATATCATCTCAGTCTTACTTCCTCTACTATCTCATGTACTCCAACATCGTCATTACATAACCATAACATATAAATATAGTTTTATCTACTATTTCATTTACTCCATGTACTCCAATTCTTGTCCATACAACTTCATTCTTATCTTGTTTTCCCTGGTGACAGCTAGCATGCAACATGGCTTCCACTTATCTGGTCTCTTTTACATCCATTACTCATGCTTATGCCCCATATTTAACTATAGGTACAAAGCTCTCTATATACAGCATTTCCTTAGACTTCCAAGTGTGTTTATATTTTCCCTGATATGTCTCGTACGCACATGTGCACCATCTCTCCCTGCTGCCCTCTTATTATGAGATCTCCTCTACTCTCATTAGCCTCAATCACATTTCCAAGATATTATAAACTCAATATATTTACATCTATTCCCTCTTTACCAAAATTATAAACATGTTTGTTCAAAAATAAACACGAGTCTAAAATATTACCAATCGACTTCACAGGTCAACCGAAGCACAATCCACCCACTCGTTAGTCCATGAAATGGGAAGGAAGGTAGATCGGTGAAGAGGGGGGGGGGGGGGAGAAGGAAACATGATTGGGAAAGGGGAGAAGAGAAAGTGAGGCGGGGGTGGGGGAGAAGGAGGAGTAGCAGGCTTGTAAGAAGGCCAGATCAAAGTGGGTGGACTTAGGAGAGTACGTTTTCAGCAAAGTCTTTGGAAGCCAAGTAATCACGAACTAAAGTTGTCATTTCGTTGTCTTACCCATTCCGTATCTTGCCCAAAGGGTCTTTTCGACTTTGTCTGACGTAAAGAAGGAAAAATTTCCAACATGTTGTACAAGTTTCTATAGGGTAGGGGGGAGGGGGGGAGAAATGGATGGGTTAGGGTGAAAAAAAAAAGAATGATAAAAGGGTTCATCAGGCAAGATTGCCCAAGCATTCGTTATTTGCGCTATTTCTTCAGAGCCGATTTTTGGTCTTTGATGAAAAGTAATTTTGGTCACATAGATTTTTTTAAAGTAAAAGCTTTCTGATGGACGAGTTTTCATGAAGAAGCCTAGTCGTAAACAGGATTATATTTTTTATAAAGATATTAACTGAACAGATTATTTAAGAATATATATACATATATATATATATTAACTGTACGATGCACTCAAAATAGGAACTCTAAACTGTATACTACATATTTAAACATTTCATAGAATTTTATGTGCGAATTATGTAGACCTATGTATATTTTTAACACAAAAATCAGTTTATATAAATTGTATATGCCAAAATTTGTTAATTTTCAATATGTGTTTACATAACTATACTAAATAATATTTAAACTACCAACACAAGACCTTCCTCTTTTTTGAACTAGAAATTTAAAAAAGAATTGCAATAGCTGTAAATAATTTTATTCTACAATAACTACTAAACATTACATTCCAGTAGAATATTAGTACTCGCATATTAAATGGGCGTGGAAAGTATTTAGGTTTAATAAATATTCAAAATAATCCGATCATCATGTTGTTGACGGTTTTTTAATTTAAAAAACAACTATAATAACATATAATAAAAAATACTTACCAGAAGCTGCAGCTGTGGCATTTTTAGTCAAAAATAATGTATTCGCAATAATCGAATCCTTTTAGAGTAAAAGTATTTATCTCCACTTCTCCACCCCTCCCCCTTTTCAACCAAATTAACCTCTTACTCCTTCTGGATTATCCGCATATTTACACATATAGAGTAGACGTGAGGAAGGTAATACACAAAGGACGTGCACCAGTATTTGCATGGAAGGATGAATAGAAAACATTTTAAAAAATAAACCCGGAACTCTTGGCCAGAATTTGAACCTTGACCTTCTCGTCACCAACTAACCAGACAAATATGTGAGTAATTTTTTTCCTAGTACCCACCATTAAAGATAAAGGAAGCTTTCATTAATGTCTTATTGTTAATTTTATGTTTATAAAATATATATTGGTGAAAAACGAAACTATTTTATAAGGTAAGGTGTAAAGGGGATGTGATTTATGGTTAGGTTTTTCTTATAGTTTTTTTGGCCAAAATAAAATTTGTCTTCAGTAAATATGTTTGGTTAACTTTCTACCCATATAGTCCAAACAGGTTTTCTTAGTGCGCGTCTTACTACCCATTCAGGTTATACGCTTATGTACTAATTACCCTAATGGTTTCAGGAATGATGAATGCTATATTTAAAGAAAGTGTATCCACATTTGCGTTGAGAGAGAGTGAAAAAACATTTAGGGAAAATCACCATCAGTACAACCGAACGAGATTCGAACCTCATATCTCCCCATCATCGGCAGTCTAGTCTACTGTGAGAGTAGCGCGCTAGACTATGAGGTCACTGAAGTGGCTCTTAATAGTTGTAGAATATCTGTCATGGACATCGCGTCATTTAGTAAGAAACCTTTTAAATGGGGAAAAAAAAGTTGTCATTAAATTCCAGGACACCCTTGACAGATATTCAACAACTGTTGATATCACGGTGGGTAGAAAATTAAACCTCATGTTTCTGTTGGAGAAATATTCTATATCTTTTCAGCCAATAAATAAATAAATAAATAAATAAATGTTTTGATATGAAAACTCCAAAAACATTGCCCTTAACTCGTGTTACTTACACTCAGACCTTAAGTCCCTTATAAAACTGTCAAGAGCTAACAATCCGACACCTAGTAGTGTATGTCTCATGAGCTAAGGGTCCCTATGATGCTGGTAAAAATTATTCATGGAAAATTGGGTTAACCTTTGCCATGGTGATAGAATTATTATCTGGGTGAAAATGTTTGTAATCCTATTCTCAAGTTAGTATAAGAATTATGAGCTCTGCGGCTAGCGCTAATGGATTGAAATGATTGCTTGAATAAAAAAAAGGCTAGTCACAGGCTGAACTAGTGTTGTATTTAAGATGACTTCTATAAAGGAAGGCTGTGTACATTTTGATTTAACTTTCATTAGCGGGTGGGACTTTATGGTTATTTATCCTCCCTCTCAGGTGAATAATAGCATCCTCGATAATAAATCACTCTTCTCAATCTACGCTCTTAAGTTAATGTAGCTTGCGGCTGTCTCTAATGGATTGTAAGACGCATTGCAATAAATAAAAGGGTAAGTTTTTTTATTTCAAGATGTTCAAATTATGTCGAGGCTTGTGTATACTAATTATGCCTGCAGTTTAACTTTCAAGTTACTACCCTCTAAGATTTTACAACTCTTTCCTGCTCTGGATAGCTCCAAGATTGTGTGGACGAATAAAAATACTCACTACCAGTGCTGCCAACTTTTTTTTATGAACTTAAGGTGGGTTAGAGAGTAACATGAGTTAAAGTTTATATTTTAACAGCATTGTTGGCTAAGCTAATTCAAATATTGTTTCAGTAAAGAGATATAGCTTAAATTTATAAATTAAGTAAACTCAACATTTTTTTAAATACCTGTCATCAGCAAGATCCAGACTTCATATTTTTTTAAAAAATCTAAAAATTTGAACAAAAACTCGTAAAGAGTGCTCACGACTAAATCAAACACACATTCTACCAAATAGAAAATAAAACGTGTCTATGAAATGATAAGCCTTTACCAACTAAAATCTTCTGTGTTACTAAGTGTAATATTGATTTACCCATACCTGCTTGATAAGTAATATCTACCCCCTCCCAACGCAACCCTCTCCAGCCTAGTAGTTATGGTCATATTAGGAAGGGGTATTATTCAAACGGACAATCAAAGAGGATACAAAGTTAATTTCCTACATTATCTATTCATTCCGACAACTGTGTGATTAAACCATTTATGTTTGATTATTTATGCATTTATAATTTATCGATAGTATTTAAAATATACTTATTCAATATAAATACCTAACAACTATTAAAAAATATCTAAAAATGACTCAAAAATGACGCAAAGCCAAGAAAATAAAACGTAGAATTATTCCAAAATGACCAAAAATTACAACAAAAGGACAAATAAAACAAAGTTTCCACAACCAGGCCATCATGAATATAATTTGTGTGCACATAATAAATGTCTGTGATTAAAAATAAATGGTACGGGGCACCGCACAGACTTTCTCTCTCTTTCTATAAACTCGTAAGATTTCTGAACGGAATAATGTACATTGTATCATCACCACTCCACATAATAACACGCATAAAATAATATACAATGATATATAATCAATGAGAAAAGAGGCGCATCTTTGTCCACCTAAGATAATTTCAAACAGTTTAATGTCTTCCACAAGGTCCAACACTTCGTATTAAAATTTCGATTTCTGGTTAAAATTTTAACATTTTATAAGGTGTTGCAGATCTTCAAGTCATCGCATTGATATTTAATTATTCATTTATACATTTTGACCAATAAAAAATGTAAATATTGACTATTGAGTATAAAATGGAGATAGATCATTGCTGTGCAAACATTTCTCCTAAGAGCTTTAAGGAAAAATAACATACTTTTTATAGATACTTACTTATATTTAATTACTCTATGGCATTGGAGAATTATTGCGTTAAGACTTAAGTAGTATATGTTTACAACCAAAGCTCACAAAATTGTATTAATATATTTGCAAATATCACATAAACTGTTGCTTTTATAAAAATATATGTCAAATAAAAGTTTTTTATTTCTAATAGTCCTACAATTTTGCAATGATAAGTTGTTTAGTTTCTCCAATAGTTGTGGAGATACGGAAATTAACGCTTCTGTAATGTACCCTAAAAATCATTTTCATAGGAAAATGAAAATAGCCAGTTTATTTATAATTTTAATCAACGCCTAGATACGAATTTTAATCATAATCGTTTAAGCAGATTTTGAGAAAACCAAATTTTTCTCTTTTCGTCCTTCAGTAAACTACCCTTAATTTTAAGTTTTTATAGACACACAGACAGACGGCATTGCAAAGACTATTTTTTAGGGTTCGGGGGGTCATGAGACGTCGACATCCATCAACATTTCAGGTTAGTTTTTTTTTTACGGTCGCAATACTTAAACTTTAATGTCCAAAAAGTTAAAAAAAATTCATATAATTGCGTATATATTGAAAGTTATTGATGTTATAAAAATATGTTTCGGATAAAATATCTGTATTATAAATATATATACATATTTGTAATGCTAAGTAATTTCATATCTCAAATAGTTTCGGAGCTATTTAAAAAAATGTTAATTGACGCATCAGACCGGAGCCCTTAAAGCCATTTTGCCGAAATATTGAGGGTAGCCATTTTGTTTGGAATATTTATTAACGTTTATAAATGAAATTTAATCAAAATCGTTGAAGCCGATTTTGAGAAAATCGACTTTTTCTGTTTTTGCCCTTCAGTAAACTACCCTTAATTTTAAGTTTTAATAGACACACAGACAGACGGCATTGCAAAGACTATTTTTTAGGGTTCGGGGGGTCATGAGACGTCGACATCCATCAACATTTCAGGTTAGTTTTTCTTACGGTCGCAATACTTAAGCTTTAATGCCCAAAAAGTTAAAAATTTATATATAATTGCGTATAGATTGAAAGTTATTGATTTTATAAAAATATGTTTCGAATAAAATATTTGTATTATAAATATATATACATATTTGTAATGCTAAGTAATTTCATATCTCAAATAGTTTCGGAGCTATTATAAAAAATGTTAATTTACGCATCTGACCGGAGCCCTTAAAACGATTTTGCCGAAATATTGAGAGTAGCCATTTTGTTTGGAATATTTAATTATGTTCATAAATGAAATTTAATCAAAATCGTTAGAGCCGATTTTGAGAAAATCGACTTTTTCTCTTTTTGCCCTTCAGTAAACTACCCTTAATTTTAGGGGTAGATATCCAATTCCAAAAACCCCTCGGGGCAACCCTATGAAAACCCTAGATATCAAGTTTCAGCTCAATCGGTAAAATAGTTTAGGCTCTAGTTGGAGGTACAGACAGACAGACAGACAGACAGACAGACAGACAGACAGACGGAAATTCAAAAACCACTTTTTCGGATTCAGGAAGTCATGAAACGTCAAAATTCATCAAAATCTCGAGTTCGATTTTTTTGACGATCACAATACTTTCTCTACCTGTAAGATAGAGAGAAAGTAAAAAGATGACACTTCATCCAAAACCAGGCCCTGCTTATGAGCATCGAGAAATTTCATCATAAGTCCTACACATTTTTACTTTCTCTCTATCTTACAGGTAGAGAAAGTATTGTGATCGTCAAAAAAATCGAACTCGAGATTTTGATGAATTTTGACGTTTCATGACTTCCTGAATCCGAAAAAGTGGTTTTTGAATTTCCGTCTGTCTGTCTGTCTGTCTGTCTGTCTGTCTGTACCTCCAACTAGAGCCTAAACTATTTTACCGATTGAGCTGAAACTTGATATCTAGGGTTTTCATAGGGTTGCCCCGAGGGGTTTTTGGAATTGGATATCTACCCCTAAAATTAAGGGTAGTTTACTGAAGGGAAAAAACAGAAAAAGTCGATTTTCTCAAAATCGGCTCTAACGATTTTGATTAAATTTCATTTATGAACATAAATAAATATTCCAAACAAAATGGCTACTCTCAATATTTCGGCAAAATCGTTTTAAGGGCTCCAGTCTGATGCGTAAATTAACATTTTTTATAATAGCTCCGAAACTATTTGAGATATGAAATTACTTAGCATTACAAATATGTATATATATTTATAATACAAATATTTTATTCGAAACATATTTTTATAAAATCAATAACTTTCAATATATACGCAATTATATATATATTTTTAACTTTTTGGGCATTAAAGCTTAAGTATTGCGACCGTAAGAAAAACTAACCTGAAATGTTGATGGATGTCGACGTCTCATGACCCCCCGAACCCTTAAAAATAGTCTTTGCAATGCCGTCTGTCTGTGTGTCTATTAAAACTTAAAATTAAGGGTAGTTTACTGAAGGGCAAAAAGAGAAAAAGTCGATTTTCTCAAAATCGGCTCTAACGATTTTGATTAAATTTCATTTATGAACATAAATAAATATTCCAAACAAAATGGCTACTCTCAATATTTCGGCAAAATCGTTTTAAGGGCTCCGGTCTGATGCGTAAATTAACATTTTTTATAATAGCTCCGAAACTATTTGAGATATGAAATTACTTAGCATTACAAATATGTATATATATTTATAATACAAATATTTTATTCGAAACATATTTTTATAAAATCAATAACTTTCAATATATACGCAATTATATATATATTTTTAACTTTTTGGGCATTAAAGCTCAAGTATTGCGACCGTAAGAAAAACTAACCTGAAATGTTGATGGATGTCGACGTCTCATGACCCCCCGAACCCTAAAAAATAGTCTTTGCAATGCCGTCTCTCTGTGTGTCTATAAAAATTTAAAATTAAGGGTGGTTTACTGAAGGACGAAAAGAGAAAAATTTGGTTTTCTCAAAATCTGCTTAAACGATTTTGATTAAAATTCGTATCTAGGCGTTGATTAAGATTATATATAAACTGGCTATTTTCATTTTCCTATGAAAATGATTTTTAGGGTACATTACAGAAGCGTTAATTTCCGTATCTCCACAACTATTGGAGAAACTAAACAACTTATCATTGCAAAATTGTAGGACTATTAGAAATAAAAAACTTTTATTTGACATATATTTTTATAAAAACAGCAGTTTCTGAGATATTTGCAAATATATTAATACAATTTTGTGAGCTTTAGTTGTAAACATATACTACTTAAGTCTTAACGCAATAATACTCCAATGCCATAGAGTAATTAAATATAAGTAAGTATCTAAAAAAAGTATGTTATTTTTCCTTAAATCTCTTAGGAGAAATGTTTGCATAGCAATGATCTATCTCCATTTTAGACTCAATAGTCAATATTTACATTTTTTATTGGTCAAAATGTATAAATGAATAATTAAATATCAATGCGATGACTTGAAGATCTGCAACACCTTATAAAATGTTAAAATTTTAACCAGAAATCGAAATTTTAATACGAAGTGTTGACCCTTGTGGAAGACATTAAACTGTTTGAAATGTTCTTAGGTGGACAAAGATGCGCCTCTTTTCTCATTGATTCTATATCATTGTATATTATTTTATGCGTGTTCTTATGTGGAGTGGTGATGATACAATGTACATTATTCCGTTCAGAAATTTTACGAGTTTATAGAAAGAGAGAGAAAGTCTGTGCGGTGTGCCGTACCATTTATTTAAATGAAGATAAGAAGTAATGTTTAAATTCCATTATGTCTATGAGAGATATTTAAGAACTGTTGATATCACCACGTGTAGAAAATTAAACTCTTATGTTCCTACTAGAGAAATATTTTATTTATTTTCGTCAAAAACAGTATTTTGTTATATAAATTGTGAAAATACGGAACATAAAACTCACCCTATTCCATCCCGAGAGTTGATCAATTAGAAAGTGTTTAGGTTGGGAGACGGAGGGGAATATAATGGACTTGGCACCTCCCAAATAAGTTGGAGGGTTAATTTTAGTAATTAAATAGCCAAAGCAATCCCGTACAATTTAATAACTGTACAAATGTCAGCAAAAAGCCAACTACACAGTCGAAGGTGGCTGCGTTATCTGATAGCTCGTGATATTAATATAATCACATATTTATAGCCGACGATTTCCGCTAAGTCCATCATAGACTCTGCCTTAAAATATGAGTGAAGAATGACCCTGAGCACGGAATGAATCCTGGATAGCTCAGTGGTTAGAGCATTGGCGTACTAAGCCAAAGGTCTCGGGTTCGATTCCTGTGTCCAGTTGTCATTTTTCAATTTTCAGAATATGTTAATTTTAGTGGCAGGTTGACTAACAAAGTAATATATGGCTTAATTTACGTAAACTGAGATTAATGTCAACCTCTAAGGTCTAAGGGTCAGAGTTCTTGGTTACAGACACAGAGGTTCCAGGTTTGATTCTCAGTGCTTCCAGATTTTTCAGTGAAGTAGTTCTAGAACGGGTCTACTCAGCCTCGAGAGGTAAAAATGAGGAGCTACTTGAACGAAAAGCTTGCGGCTTCAGTTTTGAAAACTGAGATTAACGGCCTGAGGGCTCGTTGTGCTGACCACATGACACCCTCTATCATCAGGAGTTGGCACTATCTTTGCCAACAGACGTTGGATCGCACCATGGAGCTGTATTATCGGTCAAGTGTTTGACCCCAAGAAGAGAAAACCGTGTTACTGTGATGCTATAAATTATTTATTTTTTTGATTACAGGCTTTTTCTTTTTTTATCAAATTAATTAATCCGATGCCTTAGCTCAGTTGGTAGCGTGTTTTCCTAGTGAGCAAAGGCTCCCATGTTCGATTTTGGTTTCCTCTTTCACAGTTATTAATTAACAGCTTGGGGGGTGTTGTGTCTTGTTCTAGATTTAAGCTAGTTTGTAAGTCAATCAGTTCAGAAATTATACGTTTAAAATAATAGTAATTAAAATACAGGTGACTTAGGAAAAACATTCACACTATATTGTCAGTAACAATAAACACACTTTATAACATATACATTCTAAACAAAATAATTCAAACAATTTTTTGAAAATATTCAAATTTAGAAAAATCAGTTATATGTAAACAACCATCAAATTATTTACATTTGTAAAAATAAAAATATTTATTTTATTTATCATGAAAAACAATTCCCAGATACCCGTTTTGTACCAAATCTTAAGGCCTATTTTTTAAAGCGTGTAGTAAATTAGTAAATATACTACCTTTAAATTAATTTGTATCAAACCGCTTCAGTTGGCTGATGGTATAGGACGTCACTCTCGTGTTGGAATAGCTTGCTGATGACGAGGGTATCAGGCTTCAAATCGATGTTGGGTCCACTGAAGGCAGTTTTTCCTAAATGGGTTACCACGCTCCTTCCACATAAGTACGGGTAGAATACCGTTAAAATACTTTCTTCCCCATTAGAGTAATTATCGTATTCATAATATATGCGGATAACCTTAACTGAACAGGTAGTAGGACGTGGTCTTAAAAATAACAAAACAAAATAGCTTTTTATACATACAAGAAAGTAAAAAACCAATCTGAGACCCGCATTTTTTCCAAAGTAATATTGCTTGGATACCGCTAAGACATTTGGCTTTTCCATCTCTGTGTGGACGAATGGCGAGGATATGTGGGTGATATCTCCAGTTGACGCAAGGGATTGGGGGTGAAGGGGGGAGGGATATATATGGGCTATCAGTGGTGAGTGTTTTCGCGTGTACCCCCCTCCTTGGTTATCCTTCCGACACCCGTATTTCGCGGGGAATCCCCGTCTTCACTCGACAATCGCGTGCTTTACGTCTTTTCCTGAGACGTAGCTCTGAGGAGAAATGAAACCGTTCCGGCGCCGAGCATAGGGTGGGTTGGTTGGGGCGTGGTAGGGGGGGATTGGATATACCACATACAGGATGCCCGAAATAGGGTTTAGTTCAATTTATTAGTAATATTTTTTTAGCACCACATATGTTCACGCTAATATGGTGGGATGAGTCAGATTATGTGAGTATATGGATGATATATAGGCTTATTCAAATTTTCTCGGAGGTAGATTGTTGAACCATTTAGAAAAAACCACCCTAAGTAGACCCAGCTGGGAATCAAACCCCGATTTACCCGTCTTCAGCAGGCCAGTCTAACACGAAAGTGACGCCTTAAACCATTCAGCCACTGAAGCGTGTTTTTAATTTTTAGATTAGCCATTATGTATGTTAAGGTAGAAAGAAGGTTTGGAGGGAAAATTACCACTATATTATTTTATGGTGATGTATCTGAATATATCTATAATTACGTTATAGATGCCAATTAATCAAAAGCAGGTGTTTAAAATACTGTTTAGTAACTGTTATAAAAATGTTTGTATGTTGAAAGATGTTATATTTAGTGAGATATTTCAGAGCTGTTAATTAATCCAGGGTTTCTTCTTCCTTCGAAACGTTTCAAAGATTATAAGTTTATACAGGATGTATTTTAAATGGTGTCAAATATTCTAGGGGTGTATTCCCATTCACCAAACATTAAGAAAAGTTCGTGTAAACATGGGTCTAGAAACGTTTAGTTTTAGAGTTATTAAGGTGCGGTGCTAGTGAGCGCCAGTTTAGTGCATTAATTTTGCAGTTTTTATAACATAAACATTTTTTGGCAAAAATAAATCAAATAATACTTCTATAGAATCATAGAGTTTAGTTTTCCGCACATGCTAATCTCAAGAGTTGTTGAATATCTCTCATGAGCATAGCGGCATTTGGTGACAAACTTTTTAAATGCAGAGAAAAAAGTTATCACTAAATTCCAGGACACCCTTGACAGATATTAAAGAACTGTTGAGATTAGCATGTGTGGAAAACTAAACTCTATGTTTCTATAGAATAAATATTTGATCTATTTTGGCCAAATAAATGTTTATGCTATAAAAACTTCGAAAATACTCCCCTAAACTCACGCTCACTAGCACCCCATCTTAATGGTTTTCCTCAGATATGGATTGATTGTGAGTGACCCACTGAATGAACTGCTCGATCACCAGATTTGAACCCAATAGGCTGTTTACACAAATCCTGTGCCTGATGTTGACGTTTTAAGGGAGCGTATCGTAAATCGATTTAGCAAGTACATAACACCTCAGATGTATTCAACAGAGTATGATAAAACACGGAGTGCAGGCGCAGGCTCAGAGCATGAATTGAAGCAGGACACCATTTTGAACAATTTTTATAACAAAATGTTCTGTCTTCTTGTGTTTTTGTTTGTTCCTGCTACATTTTGTGTCTTTTTTGATTCAATTGCTTCTTCTGTTGGATTGCTTATTAATTAAACGATAACATTCCTCCGACATCAGAAACAAAGTGTTTTTTTACCCATGTTTATATGAACTTTTATTAATGTTTCATGGAACAGAATATATGCCTCTAGAATATTGGACACCAATTAAACTACACCCTTGAGTTTTCACTTCAGCATTTTTAAACATTGCATAACCATAAAAAATTGTTTTATGATACTTGTTTAACAAAATAGAGATATAGCCAATTATTTTTCGACAATATTTTGTAGCAAAAAGCTTTCTTAGTAACGAACGAGGGGGTGGTAGAAGGGGGTTAAGAAGGCTCAATCCGTATGAGTAACAGAAAATGCGAAGAGGACTGAAGATGATGGTGTGCACTCATCGTAGAAGAACAAGACTTGGATTTATGACGTAATTACAGTTGATTGAAGCTCATTGGAGCGCGCTATGAGCTCCTTCCATCTCTTTCTATTAATCCCGGAACGAGACATCTCCTTAGCCTCCATCCATTTCTTTATTGGCCATCTCCGTGGATAAGTGTGTTCAGGAGTCGACTGCGGCCCTTGGAGACCTTGGTTTGATACTGGGAGATGACTTACACAGTTCTGTAAATGTTTATCTATTGAACCATATTTACAAGAAATTTAAATTATTCTTTCAGGGTTGGGTGTATTAGCTATAAGTGATGGTGTCCTAGGCTAATTATCCCTATCTCACATCCTATTAACAAGAATATTAGATAATTCTTGAACCAAAAAACGTATCGAGAGTATGGTTTTATGCATTCCTAATTTAACAACTGTGGTATTTAAATCAATTAAATAGGCATCTCATTTTAAAATAATTGATCTCAGTTGTATTTTTTTTAATATAATCAAACTGTTTCACTTGTTTCGATTCCACTGTTTTTTTTTAAAAAAGTACAGGGTGGGTCGGAAGCAATTAGATGATTTATGCCAAGGAAAGTGGTGGACAACGTTGTAAAGGTTGTCTGACTTCCAATGGAAATCACCTGAGTTACATTACCTTAAAAAAGTGAAAAAGTGTGGTATGTAGTGTGCTTTTATCTAGCTATGAACATATTAATTTTTAATTAAAGTGTTAGTTTTCAAGTTACTTATCGTCTAATTGTTTTGGCCTCACTCTGTATAATAAAGAAAGCCACACTATGATGTGATACCTGTCTAAATTAGGTGTTATTTGTGGGGGGAAAAAGGGTTTTTATGACGTCACTTATTATTAATTCAACCTTCCTCTTCCCTAATACATTAACGGTAGGCATATTCACCAAACAGGTTGTAAGAAGGGGTGCAAATTTTTCTTGAGCAAAGAGTTTGTTTGGGGTTCGATTTTATTTATGGTATCTATTAAAATTTTTGTAGCAAATGATATTTTAGCTTAACTATTAACTTTTTTATTATTTATTTAAAATATTTATATAATTGAAAACCAGATTATTTATTCTTGAAACGGTACAATACTGACAATGAGCATCTCATCTTAGGAACAAAATTATTTTTCTACCTCCGCGAGTCACGTAACTTCCTTCTTTGTTTTATTTTATTTCCTTTAACTTAATGGTTACTAAATCAAACTATTATAAAAAAAACTGTAAAACAAAGAATCCGCAGCTATATCCTCTTTTTCTTTTTATGTCATCAAACCAAATGACTTGGAAGAGAACGCGATGAATTTTTCTCCTTTCGCATCAGTTGCGATTTTTTGTTCCCCATCCCACTGTATTTCCACTTCAGTAGATTCTTATTACTTTACTCAATATATGTGAGTACAAACAATAAATGTTAACGGAATCAATTGATTAAATCAATAAAAATGAAAGGGGTGGAATTTTTATCGTCTACCTTTTTTTTTTATAGCTCTGTTTTGGACATCAGAAATGTTACTTTTGTTTGTTTTGTGAATGACATGTTTTGTGTTGACAAATGAAATGGAAATTGTGCCGCTATAGAGCATTCATTCATCTCTTATGTCTTATATAAACATTTATCAATAAAAGTGAAGAGAGATGGGGAAATACTAGAGTCCAATTTTCATAGGAAGAAACATATCTGATAACTAGAAAAATTACTAGATATATTTTAACGTAGTAAAGCTCAGAATATACAAAAAATAATTTTTCCTGTTCTCTATGGGTGTAAAACGTGATATCCTACCTTACATGATGAAAACAAATTTAGGGTATCCAAAAAATGGTGCTTATGAAGATATTTGTTCCCAAAAGTGATGAGGCTACTGGGGTTTTTGAGGAAGTTACATAATGATGAGCTAGTTACATTTCCTCTAATCATCACAAGAAATTCTTATGATAATCATGTTTCGTAGATTACGATGGGAAGGATATTCATTGACAATGAAAGAATATAGAACAGTGTTGTAGGTTTTGACTGGCAAACCCAGTGGGAAGAGACCATTGGGAATACCTAGATGCAGATGGAGGATTACATTAGAATGTACCTTAAATAGAAAGGGTGTAATGAGGTGAACTGGATAGAACTGGGTCAAGATAGGAATATAGTATAATTAGGTGGACTGGATAGAACTGGGTCAAGATAGGAATATAGTACAATTAGGTTGGACTGGATAGAGCTAGCTCAAGAAAGAGATGGAGTGAAATTAGATGGACTGAATATAACTATCTCAAAATATGGACAGGGTGTAATGAGGTGACTGGATAGAACTAGCTCAAGAAAGAGATGGAGTGAAATTAAATGGACTGAATATAACTATCTCAAAATATGAACAGGGTGTAATGAGGTGGACTGGATAGAACTAGCTCAAGATAAGTATAGGGTGTAATAGCTGGACTGGATATAGCTAACTAAAGATAGGGATAGGTTGTAATGAGGTGAACTGAATAGAACTAGCTCAAGATAAGTATAGGGTGTAATGAGCTGGACTGGATATAACTAGCTAAAGATAGGGACAGGGTGTAATTAGGTGAACTGGATAGAACTACCTTAAGAAATGGATAGGTGTAATGAGGTGGACTGGATAGAACTATCTTAAGATAGGGATAGGGTGTAATGAGGGGACTGGATGGATCTACCACAATTTAGGGATAGAGTATAATGAGGGGACTGGATAGAGCTAGCTCAAGTTAGGGACAGGTGGCATACTTTTGTAAGTGAGGCAACAATGAACTTTCGAGTTCCTAACACCATTGATTACGTATTTTAAGGTATTCATAAGTCAAGTAATGTGATATCCAACTGTCACTCTTGCTTTTGTAGCCTTCACCCTTCTTGTCAACAATTTACTATTGAAAATATTTTTAATAAAATAAAAAAACTAGTTTGTACTTTGCTCTTAGATTTGATAACATTTTAATAAAAATAAACTTTGCACAAATAGTTTTGTTATTGAGTTATAAAAAATATACATACAGTTTACTGTGAACTCGCATTAAAAAGGAAGAATTTTAATTTAAAAATCAATCAAAATCTAGGAAATATAAACCGCATTGGTTAAGAAAGTGATAGGTAAACCAGTTCAGTTGAACTTCTATGACCGGGAGGTTGGAGTTCAAATGCTGGGTCCGTGTACTAACCTTGAATTTTCCTAAATTGATTATCACTGTCGTTCTACTTAAATTCTGCTACATTTCCTCCAAAATCCTAACCTCCTTGTTCCTACCCTTTTTGCGTTATTAAATGTAAATAGCCCAGATCACGGGGACAAAATATATATCTTGAATTCACGTGATTTTTTGATGAGAAATTGCTTAAGGTAGGATGGTAGGGATTTAGAGCTAAGAGCAATATATTTACTATTTTTATACTTTTTCCCCAAAATAAATCAAATAAATCTCCAGTAGAAACATAGAGTTTAATTTTAGTCACACGGTGATATCAACATTTGTTTAATATCTGTCAATGGTGTCCTGGAAATTAATGACAACTATTTCGCTTCAGTTAAAAAGTTTCTCGTCTAGTGCTAATATTATCGTGACAAATAATCAAGAACTTTAGGGAGAACTGTGAGAACTTTAGGGAGAACTTTGTGTAGAAAATCAAACTATGTTTCCACTGAATAAATATTTGATTTATTTCAGCTTAAAATAAAAATATGTCCATGTAAACTGCTAAAACAAAGGTATTTTCTCGCCTTCTCTTCCATCCCGGACATAATGTTCAACAAAGCTGGTTTATTATTAGTGTCATTTTATGATAGTTTATGATAACAGCTTGGTTAATTGACAGCTGCACATAACACGGCTTGACTTAAACGTATATCAAAATTATTTTAGTAACATTTATAGCTGTCAAAACAATTTACTACCCACCCGTTTCGGTGGCCACATGGTCTATTGCGCTACTCTCGTGTTAGACTAGATGGCTGATGACGGGGAGATTGAGGTCGAACCTCGGTTGGTTGAACCGAGTGTGATTTTTCCAAAATGGTTGTCCACTCTTCCTCCACGAAAATGCTGGTACATTTCCTATAATATAACTTTGATAATAATCCCTAAAATCACTAGCGTAATTAATACATAAACGTATAACTCGAATGGGTAGTAAGACGCGGTGCAAAAAAAAAATCCTTCCCGTATAAATCGGACTGTACATAAAACCTTTCTTTGTGTTTGCTATTATTAGCAAACCACGAGTGTCGATCGAATTCAGAACGTGAAAAAAAAAACACACACACACACGCTTATCGGTTTCTTTTGAGAATCCGTTTTACTGTCGGGAAAAAAAAACCTTACCCCATTACGGCTTTTCAACTAACCTCGTCCTGTTCCCTCCCTTTACCCCTCAAACAAGCTCTACCGCGTTATCGCCAAACAGCGACCGAGGGGTGATTCTAGAGGGAGCGGGGTGGAAAGGGAGGGAACGTGTATAGCGTCTCATACCAACCAAGACCGACGCCGAACGTCGGTGTGTCTATCGTCGCCCGGCCCCGGCGACAATGCGAGACACGGTGTTCGTGTCTGTCTGTCTGTCTTGCCCTGTTGTGTGTGTTGTTCGTTCTCTTCCTCGCCCCCCCCCCCCCCCCCTGTTCTCACCGTTCCGTTTCTGATCGACTTCAGCTTTCATCACGACACAAGGCCTCCCATTCGAACAAGACTAGGTGACGGAAACGAGAAGCAGCCAGCAGTTCACACTACTGTGCTTGAGGTTCGTCAGTGCAAAAAAACAGCAATGTTTGACGAGATAACTTTAATAAGCTATCTGCTTTGTTTTTACTTTTTACTATAGAGAGATATTGTATACAAATTTCAAGATAATAATAGTAATAATAATATTACGCGTCTGGGCTACATCATTCATACCCAATTTGTGGATAGATTAGCCAGTATCGTTTCCCAGGGGACGCCCGATTGTACGTACTAATCGTACATCCTTTCCGTGGAGGCTCTTTCATGTCCCGATGAGATGAGGATGATGTGATAGTAGGTGAGGGTGATAAGTGAGTATGATGGGTATGAGTATGAGAGTGAAGTGAGTATGATGGTGATGGTATGAGTGATGAGTAGAGGTGATAGTGAGTATGAGGGTGTGGAATGAAGTAGAACATTTAAACCTAACTTGAGCCTAACAAGCCAAACCCTGGTGACCGTTGGAGTGGTTCCCCTTTTGGAAAATAGCCAAAGATATTAGCCGGGAATCGGACCAAGGACCCCAAGTACGGCTCAAAGCCATGTGCACTGACCACTACACCACGTAGCTGGTTATCTTCAATATTATGGTGCACCATTACCTTAAATGTGAATGCTATCTCTAAATTTAAGTGTAATTTAGAGATACTCGATTCGGTGGCCGTATCGTCTAAAAGGGTGTCACTCTCGCAATAGACTGGCCTGTCAATGATGTGGAAGTGAGGTTCGAATCTTGGTGGTATGTACTAAGGGTGGTTTTCCTTAAATCATTTTCCACTCTCCCTCCAAGCAAATTCGAGTGACTTGCTCTAAATTCAATTTGAAGAAACTAATCATTAAAGAGTAGTGTAATAAGGACATTCTTTTGAAATTTTGTTCTGAAACATAGTAGATTTATAAGAAAGTGTAGGATACGAATGTCTCAGACCACTTTTTCTTTCTGTCGGCCCCTATAAGATATAAGTGTTGTGTTTGTAAAAAAACATAGATATCTCGAGATTTTGATAAATGTCAACGTTTTATGATCTCATGAAATTGAAAAAGTGTTTTTTGCTTTGCCATTTGTCGGTTTCTTGGACTAGAGCCGAAACTATTTTACTGATTGGCTAAAACTTGGTATCTGGGGTTTATGTAAAGTCGCCCCAAGATTTTTTTTAGAATTAGATATCCAACCATAAAATAAGGGTAATTTACTAAAGGGTAAAAAGCGATAAAATTGATTTTCTCAAAACCCACTTCTAACGATTTTCTTATTAATTTTGTTCTAGTCATTATTTATCACTATACACAAAATGACAACTCTTATTTTAAAAAAAGAGAATTTAACTCATTTATAGAGCGGAAATTTCCAATTTTGATCAAAATTCCGACTATTGAGATATAAAATAACTTTTCATTGGCCAAAATTTTAGTCTGGAATATATTTTTATCAAACAATAGTTTCTGAGCTATAATAAAACATACATATATTTTTAATGGATTCAAATATAAATATTAATTATTTTTTTTTGGTGGACAGAGATGCTAATCTTTACTAATGTTTTTGTAACATAAATTATTCATTTTTAAAATGAATTTATGATTTTTCAGTAAATGTAAGACTAAATAGTAAGAAGGTCTGTGAGATGCATCATACAAATTTTCTTTTTATAATTTACAATTTTTATGTGGGGTGTTTCAGTGAATGCGTGAAAAATTTAAACAGGACATAGGGATTCTTTACCGAACATTTTGAGATCGGAACGTGTGGTCTGTGAGGCCAGCTAAGTGAGATATGGGGTAAACATGTCTTAAACTGTTACTTATGTCCGGGCTATTCACAGCTAATCATTACATGTAATTTATTTACATTTAGTTGTAATATTACATAGAGTATACCATATTAGTGACAAACCGTAGGAAACCTAACATTTCGTACCTCGCAACATTTGCTCAAAATGACGGCCACCAACCCCAATGCAAGCATGACATCACCGTACGAGATTCTGCCACACCCGTTCTGGTATCCCATGTGTGTTGCTAATCACCTCACAGGAGACGACAATCCTGGCAACCAATTCCAAGTCTGTGTCCACTGGGCTCTCATACACAAGTGATTCTCAAAATGTTCGGTAGATCATCCCCTATGTCTTGTTTAATTACTTCATGATTTAACTGAAACTTCCTACATAGCTTGAGCAGATAATTAGTCGCGGTGCTAAAAAATATAATTCTAGCTATTGACGAGTTGATGGACCAAAGTCTAGAGATTCAGCCCAAATATTGTAGCATATAAAAGCTCCGGTTTTACATGTTAACATAAAATACCATAAATATAGTTAACACTGTGATTACAAGTGTTAATATATTCAAATAATATGTGGCAGGTGTTAACTTACTGTTGATTTATGTTGCCGGGAAACGCCAAAGATCCAAGAAAGGTGCCCCAGCTGACCGGGCTGGCACCACCAGCAAATGGACGCCACTATTCCAAGAAAATACAGATAATTTTCTCTGGGCGCCACACTATCAAAGAGCGCTAGTGGTCACCCAGCGCAATTTCGCAAATTAACCCCCCTTCCCTCCTTAGATGTCCAGATGCTAACCTGTCCTCGAGTTCGTCAGGTCCGTAACTATATAAGCATCATCCCTCACTTCACATAAAATTTCACATAGAATGTCGGAATTTATTATATATGTCCATCAGACATAGTTTTATGTGTCAGAATTTCTGACTTTATTGTCCATGTCCATCAGACATAAGTTTTCGTGTCAGGATGTCTGACTTTATTTTCTATGCCCATAATGCAGAGTTTTGAAGGTTAGTGATAAAACTCTTTTTCTATGTCCAAATACAGAGTTGTTTGTCAAAATTATGACATGTTTTCCTATGCCCATATGGCGTAATTTAGAATGAAGGGTTTAATGCTCTATTTATCATGGACCATACGTTTTAAATTACTATGTCAGTGTGTCTGTCTTCTTTGTATAAGTCCTAAAGACATAAATTATACATTAGGGAATAATAATTACTCCCTAAACCATATGTCCATAATTAGGATCTCTTTATGGTGGAAATCAGGTTATCTAAAGTTTTCTTTAATGACAGTTAGGTCAGTGAGAGGCAGTAACTAATATCTCTTTATAGTGTATCTATTTAGGGTGCGCAACCTGTGGGAGTACTACTAGTTGGAGTCGTAGCCCGCGGGAATAGTGTTTTGTCTCCGGCCCCTGTAGGAGTCGTTTGTATCAAGTTATACTAATATTGTATATTGTTAGTAATTATTATTGTGTGCCTTAGTAATGGAAAGAAGTATAATTATACTATTGAAGGCAGTACTTATTGGGAAGTAACCAGCCATAGTATGTTAACCATGTAGATTCCTTAATGCTTGCCACTTACTACTTTTAAAATGCCGGTTCCTCTTCAAGGAAATTAACCTTAGGTTTTAGTAACTCTCTCTGGAGTTAACTCAAGCTAGCTAGCTTATTTGTATATCCATCATCATAGTAATTCTATAAAATTAGAATTAAATACCCCTTGTTTTCATTCACTATAATTTCACTATTATTCATGAATAAACCTATCTGGTCTTAGTCTGGTATTAGCTAGGTTGGATTATCTTCGTGTATTGTGGCTTATCCATATATTATTATTTCTCCTATCTTTGAATGCCGCTATGTTGAGGCAGACGCTCCTTCGTAGGAGAATGAGCGTTGATTCTCATTTTAAGAGTTACTAAACTATTCTATCATACATACTTTCTTACTTCTGGTAGTTCCTTGTCACCAAGGTTTTTATTTCTATTCCTGCGTATCGTGAGGTTTACGATCATGGTAACTTAGTAGAGTTATCTTTAATAATAATGGACTGTTTGATATGTATTTAAAACGTATGTAATTCTATTTCTCTTGTTAACATTAAATTAAACTCTTTTGTTAAACTTTTATATTTATCTTATGTCTCATCCCTCCCAAAACTTCCTTAATTTAACTTTGTGTGTAATTGTAATCGTCACTTCTTCTATTTGATAGGAGAAGCGAGGATTCAATATACACTTCTTCTAAGATTAGTATTTGACGTTTCATTCGAGATAATATAATGGTAAGCTTATATTGTCTTAATAAACCGTGCTTATTCCCACGAGTAGTGGCTTTTAAAAGTGAAACTTATAACGTTATTTAAAATGTTTACTTTAAATTTAATGAGAAACTGAGAGAATAATGGGTAATATATGGGAAAATTTGAACGCCTCCACCCCAATTTTAACTCCAATAAATAATTTTAGTAAAATAATAGCACATGAAAATCACAACTATAGAATAGAGCACTGACTATATAGGCTACCAAATTCACAGGATATTTTTTTTATCTAATTACACATTTTAATAAAATAATAGCAAATAAAAATTACAGCTATAGAATATAACATAGAATATGTAGGTTTCTGAATGCACAGAATAAATAATATTTTTTTATCTAATAACGTATTTTAATCCGTCCAGTTCGATAAAAGTAAAAAAGCGAAATATTGATGAATTTGTTTGGAATTATTATTTCAGTTTTATTTTACATATTTTTCTGAATTCTACATATTTTCGGAGATATTAAATTAAATTACATATTTTGTGTATTTTTTATATTGGTATTATTTTTGTAGCTGAAAATACTTTTAAATGATGCACCCCTATTTTTCATAAAGGAATGTATTCATTGAAGGGATGGCAGTGAGCAAAGTCCAAGTCAGGTAAGCTGGCTCGTAACAGTGGATTATAGTTGCTGTAATGTACTGTACCTTAGTGCCTGACGTTTATCGTGCTGTTTATCGTTCAAGGGGTATATAATGGGGCCATAGTGTGGCCTCAGCATATTGTCTATCGCGTGGCGTGTCAGTTTGTAAACACAAGTCAACGATTTGTAAAAAGTATTCTTGGATCTGATTAGTTCATTTTTTCATCGTTCTTTGGTATGGAGAAGAAATTGGATATACTACGGCAAGGCAAAGAAACAAAATTAATGATGAAAACGGGACAAAATAAAATAAAAAATTTCAAGTATATGTAACTTAAAGTCTGTAACATTAATATGGCACATAGAATGGTCTTTTGAAAAGCAAACAAGAACAACCATGTAAGTTTGATATTAATACCAGCTAGTATGTCTGACGGAAAAAGTTATTTCTGGCAACAGTGGAGGTTTCATTGAAAATGTGTAGTGTTTGTATGATTTTTAAAATTATTTCTAAAATCCCATTAATTGACGTATTTAATTAATGGTAAATTTAAGTGATGTAAACTAATTATGCAACACAACTCGTTAAAAAAGTAATCGTACGTATGTATTTTTATTAAAGTATTTTTCTCTTATATCCTTAAGAAATTTACAGCCATAAAATAAATTTAGTTTCATTATATATGTATGTACAATCAAGTGAGGAAATGAGGGTTTTATTTACAATTACATAGTAGAACCTTGATTGTCTTGGGGGAGAGTGCTAGCTTCATTACCCATGTTCATGGGTTCAAACCCAACCGAGGTCAACGGATTTATCTGAGCGATAAAAATTCATAGCACAACTTGCTTCAGAGGGAAAGTAAAGCCGTCGGTCCTATGTCAATTGTGGCAGTAAAGAGCCCTGGAAGATATGGGAAAATACTTTTCTGGCAAAATTGGTTGGCTCTTTCTTTCTCGCTCATAGCATTCCCGTGTCATTTATAATCAGCCAGTTCAAAAGTGCACGTTAAATACCTAAGATAAAAAAAACACGTTTAACATTATTACAAATTTATTACATAGTTTACCTGATTTTACTAGATATTTATGTACATATTTTGTAGGTCAATACTACACAAAAATATGAGCTCTACTTACAAGGCATATAAATTAAGCCTGCGTAATACCAACTAAAGAAGGAAAATGAGGTGAAGGATACACACGTATAAAGTCGACAAGAAAGACGGGAGAAAAGCGAATGAGTGATAGAATTGTTTGGGAAGTTGTGGGGAGGAATCATATCTAACCAACGAAATTTTCGACCTTCGGAAATCGAGAGCCTTTTTTTTTTTTTTTTTTAGTGGTATTGGGAGCGTCGGACGTGTCTTGCAACTTGAATCACGCGGTGATATAACAAAGGGATATATGTGGAGGGTGAGGTTTGGAGGGGGGCGTCGCGTCTAGTAGATAGAGTGAGAGAGAATATCACTGGTTGTGAGGGGTGGTCGTGGACGAAAGGGGGTGAGAGGTGGTATCCCACTTTCATCTCGAGAAATAGACTAATGCGCGTGTTTTGGGTTCCTGAATATACTGCTCGAAAAAATATAAATAAATATATATATATATATATGATGAGAGGGGAAATAAAAATTGAACACAAAAATTAAATAAACTCAAAAACAACAAACTGTTAGTTTATTTGATTGTGTCTTTACTTGGTTTTCAAAATTTCATTACGACCCAAGTAATATGTTGTTTTTTTCAAGCGTATTTAATTTGTTTGGACAAATTGAATGAGAAATTTTATATTCACTTATTTACACCATGGGCTAACTAACCGCTCGAGTAACGGAATTTAACTACACTAAAGCTTAATTCACACTATACGCCTCGTCAACGTAATGTCACGTACGTATGGCGTCACGCGAATATATTATCCAATATGTTTGAAATAGGTGGCATTTATATTGGTCGGTGATGTCACGGATCGGCAAACCATCTCGAGTAGAATGTTTTGACGCTGATGTCCCGTTATATAAAATGTGAAATTGAGTTGCGTCATTGTACAACTATCGTCAGTTTACTTTGTGCCTTTAGTAAAAACCTTTAAAAATTGATTAACTTTTAAACAAACAAATATGTTAATATGAAGAATTACCCGCTTTAGTTGCCGTCACTCTCGTGTTAGATTGACCTGCTGATGATGGGATGATATGGGCTCGAAATCAGGTCGGGTCTATTGACGGGTTTTTATTCAAAGGTTTTTCATTCTCCTTTCACGGAAATATGAGTAGAGTACCTTCTAAAATTATTCCTTGCTCATCCTTATCCCAGTAAAATAAAAATATTGTATTTATGTATAGCTTGAACAGGTAATTAAACGTGGTACTAAAAAAAATCTGCCGAGGATGGGGAGATCGAGGTTCAAATCTCGGTCGGGTGAACTGGGGGTGGTTTTTCCTAAATAGTTTTCCACTCTCCCTCCACGCAAATCCGGGTTCACTTCATTTAAATTCAACCTTCCCAATTCCTAATCCATTAGCGTAATTAGTACTTAAGCGTATAACCCTAACGGGTGGTAAGACGCAGTGCTAAATAAAATAATAAATAATAATATGAAGAACTGTACGATATGACCGACAAGAAAGACAGTGATAATATCCACAAATCTCCACAATATGGAGACAAATCGGAAAGAAACTGAAAATGGCATGTATTTATACATTTTTTTTCTCTTTCAATTTCTGGTACAATTAGTGATACTCACCCACATTCTCATTTCAAGCGTCTTTTCCACCCACACACACTCTTAGATTGTTTTCATACGACTTAATTTTCGTCAAGTTAAATCACAATCATGGCAAGATCTTTGTTTTAAAATCGTGGCATATTTGTAAAAGCACTTGTTTCCGCCAGAAGTTACGGAAAGCTTACGTTCACTTGAAGTCATGTGTGATTGGTGCAGCGATCAGAAGTGGCGTTGCCAGTACTTGACGTAACGTTGACATAAGGGTTCGGCCAGACTGACAAGAGCGAGCAGCGAGCGAGCGCGTGATTAGCAGATTAGTCTCGTTAGTTGTTGACGAGGAGGCTCCGAAATTCGGCTTCATGAATTGAGGGTGGTTTTTAACAATGATTTATTGTTGTGGTTTTCTCATCCTCTCTCCACGCAAATGGTGATTATTATTTTAAAGGTCTACTTTGATAATATTAAAGTATTTTAACATATCATTTTTAATATAGGTATGGTTTATGATCTTACCAATTAAATTAGGCCGTTAGTACCAAGTGTGCTAAACCTATTGATAATTAATAAAAATGTCAAATGAGAAGTTTACCTAGCACTCAATGAACCAACATACAATAATATTGCCTAGCGCCTGTAAACTAGACTGTACCGGTCGAACCCCAGCGCTAGAAAAATAGAACCAGTTCTATCTTTCAAGCGGCGCGCCGCTCCGTGCATCCATGTGCAAGCATTATAATCATGAATTCAAAAAACTACCCATATTCACGTTTTATAAAGTGGAAAATAATTTATTAATTAAAACGTGACCACCTATGCATATTTTGATAGTACGACCTGGTTCATCGCTACATTGATCGCCCCAATAGAATCTTGATTAAAATAATAGTCTTATCCCCGTACTTGAGGATACAAATTTAGATGGTGTAAATTATTCCATCCGGCCCTTTAGCTCAGTCAGTAGTGTTTTGCCTATTGAGATAAGGGTATAGGGTTCAATTCCCTGCATGGTTGGAAAGCTTATCATAGGTAAAATGTGGTTTTTTCATTCAAAGTGATGAATTAACGGCTGGAGGGTTGGGTGTTGTGTATTTCTGGATTAAAGTTAATTTATGTTCATATAATCAATCAGTTAAAAAAACGTTAAATACCTTAAATAAATGTTTTATAAATTATAATTTAATTTTACACCACGTGAAGCTTAAAGATAATTTATTAAAAAGCAGGGCATGGTTTTGATGACATGTCATTTTATTTTATTAATTTTTTGCACATCACAGTCAAAGATAATGTGTATATAATTTCTGTTCATGATCTCCTGCAAGTAGAAATGATTTTTTTTTAGTTCATATTTATCATTTTAAATTTTCGGGCTATATTTTCTTGCTTTGCGTCATTTTAAGATCATTTTTATGAATCTATGTTGAATGAGTAATTTTTAAACACTATCGATATTTTATAAATCCTCAAATATAAATGATTTAACTACAGTACACACCTGTCGAATGAGAAGATATTGTATCCATGAAATTTAAATCCTCTTTGCTTGTTTGGTTGTAAAATACACATTCCTGTTGAGACTGCAACTAGGCTGGAGAAAGTTGCGTTGCTTTTACATCTGAAAAAAATATTTGTAAACTAAGATTATAATTAGTAGAATGAAAGGGTTTAGTTTATTAAATTATTTTCATTTAAATATATTATTTTAGTTTTTATTAGTAGAGTTAGTGTTTAATTTAATCTTATATAATATTCATTACTCGTTTTTGTTTATATTTTTAAGTCTCGTCTGACAGCTGGAAGAACTACTAGATCTATTTTAACGTGTTCATATGTAAAGCTATTTGATCTTCAGCTGTCACATTTGATATCATTATATTATCAATACCTTATAAAATATCTCAATATTATCAACGTTGATCACAAAATAACACATTTGTATTTTATAAAAAGATCTTCCAATGAAAACTGGACCTTTAAATTGTTGGACCCATAGCTTTAATCTTCATTTGAAGTCCTCAACTGCTTTTAAAATGATGAAACCAGTTTCTCTTTTCCCTTCCCATACCACCTATCCTCACATATCTTTTGCCCTAAAGGAGTCTTCTTTCTTTGAAGTTAGACCCTTCCACCCTTTCCCCCCCCCAAGAAAAAGTACAACACTTTCCTTTTTAAAAGGTTTCATCTTCTTTGCGTCAGTCATTAATTTTTCATTAATTTTCCTCTTTTAATTTTCTACACCTTAAGGGAAAGTAAAGAAAAAGTCTTGTAGGAGCGAAAGGGGGTGTAGAGGTTTTTTTTACTACCCCCCCCCCAATCTACTTGGCTTCTAACCGTCACCACTTCACTCAAGGAAAGGTCAGTGGCGTGATTCAACTTGAACATAAGGGGATGGCGTTTAATTATAAGACCTTTTAATTACGAACGGGCCTTTCTTCCTCTTTTATGCTGTAACATTGTGAAAATGTAAAAAAAATATTATTGTAGTTTTCAACAATGCGTAGGTAAAAGCGTGATACATTGTATGGTTTGAATGGATTAAAACTGTGTGTTTTTATATTTATTTGGATATTTTTTCTAATCTAAAACTAAAAAAAAATAAAATGAGCTGAATTTAAATATGGTAAATAAATTATATTTTACTTTTTTTCATCAAATCGATGTTTTTTATAAATCCATATAAGTTCCAAAAATGTCTCAAAATGCCATGCAATAAACCTGGCGTTATTTGGTATAGACTATTATTATTTCAAAAACATCCTTTTTGATTCGATTTAAACTACTTATGATTATTAAAATACTAAACACTTTTTTTAATAATGAATATTTTAATATACGATTCAAACAATATTTTTAATTTATTATTTATATATAGTTTTATAACTTAACATTTAATGTGGGCTTAGAACTGAGTCAAACTGAACCTCATGAGGACAAATTATAATCTATTTGAATATATAAGTAGCAACTCTGGTCAAAAAAACTGAGATTAACAGCTGTAGGTTTACTTGTGATGATCACATGGTACTCTCTAGCTGCAAATGTTGGTACTCATGCTAACAGTGGTAGCAGCGTGGTCGAGATAGCTCGCTTGCTGGCTGGCCCGTTGTGGAGTTGTAGTTGGAAGAATGTTAAAACGTTTGATATGTAATTTAAATTTAATTAAACTTTTTTTGTGTGGAAAATTTTATTATTTCTTGTCTAAGGTGGGAAAAGAAGGGGATGCGGAAAAAAGCCAGTGTTTTTGAAGTTTTTACGGTAAAATTTTTTTTTTGGCCAAAAATAAATAAATTATTGCTAGTAGAAATATATAATCGTATTTTATTTACATTGTGACCTCAAAATTTCTTGAGTGTCTGTCAAGGGTGTTCTGGAATTTAATGATAACTTTTTATATTCGTTTAAAAAGTTTTTCATCTAATGTCCTATGCTCATGATCAATCCTCAACAATTGTTGATATCAAATGCAAGAAAATTTAATTTATGTTTGTAATGGAACAATAAATGATCTATAGAAACGAGACAGTTCTTTAAAACGTAATATAAGTATTAATTGTAGAATTTCAAAATTGTTATATTTTAAGAGACCAACATTATATATAGTGTAATCAAATTCATATAATAGCCTATACGATTTTAAAAGTTAATCTCAAAAAATTGATGAATATCAATACATATTTTGATGAACATATAAAAATGACAAATTTCATACTTTTTTTTAGCACCGCGTCTTACCACCCTCTGTACATAATTTTTCTAATGGTTTGAGGGCTTAAGATGTCTTTATACAAATGAAATATTCACACATTGCTTGGAGGGAAAGTGGAAAACATTTTGTAAATCCACCTTCAGTACACTTGACCGAGATTCGAACCTCGATCCCCGTCATTGGCAGTCTCTCTACTGCGAGAGTAGCGTGTTAGACCATGCAGGCCAACGAAGTGGGTAAGTTTAAGGTTAAATAATTTATATCAATAACAATGGGACGTATTGAAACAAATTAATTCTATTTATACTTATATCTTACTAAAATATAAAAATGTAAGTCTTTTATGTGTAAATCAATATTATAAATTTAGCAGAGTAATTTTATATTTTCATTTTTCATTTAATTAAATGTAAAAACCTCTTTTTTTTATCATCCAATGGCCTACATTCCAAAGTAAATATAATGAAGACAACCACAGTTAACTTAAACTTTAAATTACATTTCGTTCTTCAGTCTCTTTCAATTAAATTTCCCAGTAAGTTAAAAAAACGGGTTTCTGGAATATTAAAATCCAGAGTTATTAAATAGTTCGGTCTATTATCACTCCACTTTTTTTCTTCTTTTCTTGTTTGACAAAAGTCGTATTAATAAAGTAATATTCGAATGAAAGGTTATGAAAAAAAAAAAGAAAATAAATTTAAAAAAAGACAAGCAAAGTAAAAGTAGGAGTAAAAGTTAAAGAACGAATGTACGTAGAAAATATTAAAAAGAATTACTTGATATAAATTTATAACTTTTCCTTTAGCTTGAGCCAATAACATATTAAAACTCTAAGTGTATTTACTTTTCTCTTTTCTTTCTATAAAAAGCGTTAACTTTTCCTTTTTGTTTTAAGGAGCCAGGATAGAGCAACCAAAACCAAATATATTTATATTTCTGTTCCCGTTGGCCAACAGCAACATTCAAACAAATAAGTTTTTTATTAAAAGTTTAAATTTATGGTACGGGTTGTGTATGGAATAACCATAAGTTAATTGCTGTGCAACCTACTTCAGTGGCCACATGATCTAAGACGTCACTCTCGCAATAGACTACCCTGCCGCTGGCGAGGAGATCAAGGTTCGAATCTCGGTCAAATGTACTGAGGGTGGTTTTGTAAAAATGGTTTTTCCTCTCTTCTTACACGCATTTGCGGATGCATTTCCTCTAAATATAACTTCTAAGTCCCTAAAACTATAGCGTAATAGTACATATGCGTATAAACCTAACGGATAGTAAGACTGGTACTAACAAAAAAAATATTGCTGTGTATCTTTTGTGTTGGCTGGTTTTTATTTCACATGTTTATTTTAAAATATTCTAAACCTTTGATCAGTCAGTATCATGTCTGTCTATTGATCTTAAAGTTCCGGGTTAGATTCCCAGCATGGCCGAACAATTGGCTAAATGTGGGCTTCCCCTTTTATAGGAATGAATTAACAGCCGGGGGCTGGATGTTGTAACTGTTATAGATTTAATTTATTTTATAAAGTAGTGTGCGGTTATAATCAATCGATTCAGAAGGCGCACGTTAAATTTCTCATATAAACGAAACAAAATTCTACTTTAATCTTCATATAAATGTTCTCAATTATTTAAATGCCTGAATGATTAATACTCTAATAAAATAGTTTTTGTAATCAACATCAAAACTCTTACCCCACGTCTTACAAGCCGTCCAGGATAGCATTATTTAACTACAATAATGAAACAGGGATGAGGAAGGTATAATTAGGGACTTGGTATCGAAAGAAAAGTATCGATACTGTACTCATTAAAAGTATCGGAAGAAAAATATCGATACCGTACTAGTATCAAAAGAAAAGTATCGATAGCAGTAAGTATCGGTATCGAAATTTTAATTTGGGAAAATTGTTTTTTATCTAGTATTAATAATCTATTACCCGCTTCGGTGTCCACGTGGTCTAACACGCTAATCTTGTGTTGGACTAGAATGTCAAAGCCAGGGAGATCGGGGTTCGATCCCCGTCGGGCGCACTGAGAGTGATTTTCCCTAAATGGCTTTACACTCTCCCACCACGCAAATGCGGGTGAATTTCCTCTAAATTAAGCCTTCCTAATCCCTAATCCATTAGTGTAATTAGTACATAGGCGTATAACCTGAATACGTAATAAGACGTTGTGTTACAAAAAAATTCAACTTTTGCATCATAATTGTATTTTCATTTTTATTTAAACTCTGAAAATTATAAACGTTTTTAATAGTTTAAAACAAATTTTACAAGATGCTCTTTCGCTATATAACATATATTTTTTAAAGTATCACGTTTTACTACCCGTTCAGGCTTTACGCTTAAGTACTAATTACGCTAATGAGTTATACATTGGGAAGACTGAATTTAGAAGAATTTAACCCATATTTGCGTGGAGGGAGAGTAGAAAACCATTTAGGAAAATCCCCCTCAGTTCACCCGACTAAGATTTAAACCTCGATTTCCCCGTCCTCAGCATTCTAGCTCAACACGAAGCTAGCACGTTAGCTAACTACGCCACCGAGGTGGGTTCCAACTTCTTAAAATACTTACATAATTTACTTTTGGGAGGTGCCATTTTTTTAAAACTACATTCGTCGTTTATGTACTCTATCAATATAACTTATTAATTATAGACAAATAATATAAGAATGTACATGCCTCATCTGCACATAAACGTTTCTGCTTCGTCTGCTTGGAGCACCTTGAGTGGACTGAGTTTATTGTGATCCTAGAAAATATTTTGTTTCGTTTGTGATGACTTTGCTCATTGATAAAGGAAGGGGGTGTTAAAATAGTCTCCCCTCGGCTGTCAACCAGTCAGGCGGCTGTATTGATAAACAAAGATGAAAGAACAGCAATGAATTATGATAAGCTAAAAGAGATTGAGGTTTGTATGCAAGAACGTAAAGTGAATGCTTAGTGGACCAATAGTGAGATCACTTAAGTTGGCCCCCCCACCCCAACAAAATTTAAATTTAAATGTACCACCGTTTTGCACCTATTTTGCACCGTTTTGCACCCAAGTATTACGTTTTGCACCCTAACCCCAGAGTCGGTATGACTGTTTATGTTTAGGGGGGGCCAAGTTAATAGTAGCCCCCCACCTCATCAAAATTAAAATTTAAATGTACCAACGTTTTGCACCTATTTTGCACCGTTTTGCACCCAAGTATTACGTTTTGCACCCTAACCCCAGAGTCGGTACGACTGTTTATGTTTAGGGGGAGTCAAGTTAATAGTAGCCCCCCACCCACTATCAAAATGTTGGATTTTTTATGCCAGCTTAAAAGTCCTGTTTTGCACCGTTTTGCACCCAAGTATGGCGTTTTGCACCTGAATAGTTTTGCAAGAAAAAATATTTAAAAAGGAAAAAGGTGGGGGGGGGGGGGGGGCAAGTTAAGCGTAGCCACCCACTCATTAATTGGGGTTTTATTCATGCCAAAATAAAAGTCCTGTTTTTCACCGTTTTGCACCCAAGTATGGCGTTTTGCACCCTAAAAGATTCCATCTACTGCCCTTAATTAAGGTAAATTACTCGAGTCATAATCAAGTTAGTATTATAACTATTTGAGCTGGAAATAGTAAATACATTCCTAGCACAACACGGGGTCAGACCATTAACAAACTTAATATTTCAATAATTATTCTTATTTCAAGTTAATATTTTTTATGTTATTTAGAGGATCATAGCTCAACAAATATTTCTTTCCTCAAATGCTTAGTACCAGCAAATTCTCAACGCCGGTTTCTTTGTTTAACAAATATCTAGGCTCTTTCAAAAATATGGCCAGCTTACACCCCACACAAAAAAATATAAGTATTTATCTTACGTCTATGGACCAAATGAAAAGTTCCATATCCCTCTTCTCGTGTGTTGAACCTATCAATAAAAACTCAAACAATGAATTGCGATACATTGTGAATATTGATGTAATGCAGACGTTACTTCACAATGTCAAAATTCTTCCATCTTCCATGCCTATTCTATGCATATTGATAAAAGTTACTTTGCCAAAAAAAAATTACTCCTTGCCTCTTTCAAATTGGAAATGCTGTTTTTAAACCCTAAGTCAAATCATATAAAATAATAATAAATAAATGATACGACACCATTTACAAATTCTCAAGCCTTATTTTTAATTTCTTAAAAAACCAGATACTTTAAAAATCGAATTATTTATTATCTCTTATTATTATTAATTAAAAATGTTTCATCATTAATTATAGTCAAATATTAGCTCGTCTCAAATCGGGATAAGTAAATTAATTACTAATATTTTAATTAACCCTTATTCATAAATCATAATGTACGAATAATTAAAAACTGTACTTAATATTATAAAATTATCATACTGTTTCATTACTGCCTTCTTTAATACAATTAACTATCAATAAATCAATTATTTGGTTAAATACTATAGGGTCTACTCAAACTAAATAATCTACTTTTTGGATATATTCTAAAAGATAACAAAAGAATTAAAATATCGTCCTTAATTTTAAAATTAGTTAAATTATTAATCTATCTAACCAGTATCAATGGCATGCTTATAATCAAGCTCTATTTAGAGGGTTTAAACTTTCTAGGTACACTTACCAGTAAACCTAGCTTGTAGCTTAACACAAAGTTTACAAGAAAAAGTTTTTAGAAGACTCGACTTAAGTTTTCCTCGGAAAACAACTTTTTTTAATCACATTAAAAGCGTTTTCATAAAGTATAAATCAAACACCATTTATTAAACCATTGTTTAAATATTTCAAATTTTCAAAAGGAGGTAATTTATTTGTAAACTGCACTCAAATTATTAATATTTGTTAAAAATTAATTTATATATTTATTTATCATAAAAAAACAAATAACATACACCCATTTAAAATAAAATATTAAAATACTTTTTGAAAGATTTCAAATTTTCTAAAATGTATTTTAAGTAAACTACCGCTAAATTAATATATTTTATAAAAATCAAAATAAGGTATTATTAAATCACGTAAAATAGTAATTTAGCAAAATTGTTGAATCTATTTTTAAAAAAACCCCGCTTCGGTGGCAGAATGGTCACTTTTGTGTTAGACTGGCCTGCTGGAGACGTTGAGATCGGTGTTCGAATCCTGGTTGGGTCTACTGAGGGACCCGCCTCGGTGGCGTAGTTGGCTAACGCGCCAGTCGTGTTGAGCCAGATCACCGAGGACGGGAAGATCGAGGTTCGAATCTAGGTCGGGTGAACTTGGGGGTGGTTTTTCCTAAATGGTTTTCCACTCTCCCTCCACGCAAATGCGGGTTCACTTCCTCTAAATTCAACCTTCCCAATTCCTAATTCATTAGTGTAATTAGTACTTAAGCGTATAACCCGAATGGGTAGTAGGACGCGGTGCTAAATAATAATAATAATAATAATAATAATAATAATAATAATAATAATAATAATAATAATAATAATCTACTGAAGGTAAGTTTTCTCAATAGTTTCCCACTCTCTTTCCACGTAAATTCACGTAGATTACCTTTCAAATGTTCCCTTCCTCATTCCTACCTAATTAGATAATTATCATATATGCATATAACCATTAAAACGTAGTGATTAAAAAATAAATAAAAAATTAAAATTTTTCAAATATCAATAATAAGCATACTACTATTAAATGAATGTTGTTTAAGAAAAATTAATATATTTGTAATGGGTTTTATGTAAATAACTTACCAGATACTCATTTTAAGTCAAATTGTTAAAGCCATTTTCAAAACATTTCAAATTTTATATAAAAAAAATTCAGTCTTCTCTAAACTACCCTTAAATTAGTTTTTCCCTAAACAAACAAAAGTACACTTTTATTCATCATGTCAAACACTACCCAGGTATACATATTTAATAAAATTATTAGAGCCATTTTCGAAAAATATTGACTTTTCAGAAATGACTACTCACTAAACTACCTAAAACGAATTTTTACTCAAAAAAACATGTGCACAGTGTTATTTGTCTTATCAAAGACTCACTCTATATAGATTTTAAACAAAATTAACTAACTAGAAATGTTTGTAATTTTCAAAAGTCACTGTTAAATAAACTACCGTTAATATAAGGATTAGTGTTAAAATCGATACAAATTCCATACGTGTAACAATTGAATTTTGAACAAAATAATTCACATAGCTTAGGATTTATGTTCATAGATAGACGGAAATGTAGAGTCCACTTTTTTGAATTCAAGATAACAGAAAACGAAGAATCATCATAATCTCAAGGGTGAAAATGTTCACGATTACAATACTTTATATCTGAATTAGAAAATAAAAAATAAATAAAAAATCGTTAAATATATTTAAAACATACTTTCTAAAATGTGAATAATTATTTATTTAAAGCCAAACATTTATATATAAAACACATTTTTTTACTCTACATGAGATTTGAATTATTTTTTCTAAAACAGTCAACTTTTTAAAAATTTGGAGTAAAATATGTTGGAGTAAATATTTTACATTTCAAAGCTCTATAGTCAGGATAATTTCAATTAAATAAAACATTTTATTCAGCACAAAAGTGAAATAGACCTAAGAACTATAGTTCATTATTTCAGAATCTTATGAAAAAAGTTACTACTTACCCATGATCCGGGATATGAAGCGTCTCGTTATTTTATAACTAGTAATTTCCGTAAATGAGGAAAATAGTGTCGTTTATTCTAAATATCAATGAAAATAATTTTATAATGCACAACTTTACTGCATATAAATTAATGAAAGCTTTATAATAATATATTACACTTTTATAGGAAAATAGTAGATTTCAACTCCAAGAGCCGCCCATGTAGGCCTACACCCTTCCAGCTTGAATACATTCCATAAAATAAGCTCAACTAGGGTAGTTCTGTTATTATAGGCTAAACTAACCACATGGGTTAGATAACTATTGGGACTGACAGTTGCACAGTAAGCATTTTAAAACATAGCGATGAGAAATGCTACCACTAAATCTCACCCGTCAGAAAAGGTCAGCCTTGTCCATAGACAAAAGAAATGTCATTAACAAGGAAATAATTACCAAATTTGATGACACCAAAACTCAAATATAAGGCACATGAAGTGTTAAAAAGTTATCAAACGTCAAAAAAAGAAACTAGTGTGCCAAACGGTATCCAAGCAAGACATCAAAACAATATATTTATTTATACTTTAAATTAAATTAATTATTAAGGTGTAAAACATTGGGCAGAAAGAGTTGGAAACTAAAAACATTTATAAATCTTGGAAGTTCGTGAAAATAATAAGAGACTATAATCTTGTGTTCTAATTATTTTTTTTCTCTGCAGGCTAAACTATTGTTTAAAACTTCATGTTTGAGTGCAACAATACATTTTATATTTTCATAAGAAAAATCACAATTTTTATTTGGGGAAACAAGGCATGCATTGAACTTGGCCCATTGATTAATTCTGATCTTTAATTTTATTGATTGTTTTCTTATACAACTATTAAGCTGTAAAACGTCATACTTGGGGGCAAAACGGTACAGATCATTAATTTTAAATTTGAATTAATTTTTTTTTTTAATATTGCTGCCCTCGTCCCCAAACAAAAACCGTAATGTCTCTGGGGTTGGTTTGTAAAACTTAGTACTTGGGTTCAAAACGGTGCCCAAAAGGTGCTAAACGATGGCATATTTACAATCTTAATTTGAGGTGTGGGGGCCGGAGGGAGGGTCCAACGACTTTTTTTTTTTTTATTTTAAATATTTTTTTCTCGCTAATCTTTTAGGGTGCAAAACGCCATACTTGGGTGCAAAACGGTGCAAAACAGGACTTTTATTTTGGTATATATAAAACCCTAATTAATGAGTGGGGGGGCTACGCTTAACTTGGCCCCCCACCTTTTTCCCTTTTAAATATTTTTTCTTGCAAAACTATTCAGGTGCAAAACGCCAGACTTGGGTGCAAAACGGCGCAAAACAGGACTTTTAAGCTGGCATAAAAAAAATCCAACATTTTGATAGTGGAGGGGGCTACTATTAACTTGGCCCTACCTAAACATAAACAGTCATACCGTCTCTGGGGTTAGGGTGCAAAACGTAATACTTGGGTGCAAAACGGTGCAAAATAGGTGCAAAACGGTGGTACATTTAAATTTTAATTTTGATGGGGTGGGGGGCTGGCCCCCCACCTTTTTCCCTTTTAAATATTTTTTTCTTGCAAAACTATTCAGGTGCAAAACGCCAGACTTGGGTGCAAAACGGTGCAAAACAGGACTTTTAAGCTGGCATAAAAAAAATCCAACATTTTGATAGTGGGGGGGCTACTATTAACTTGGCCCCCCCTAAACATAAACAGTCGTACTGTCTCTGGGGTTAGGGTGCAAAACGTAATACTTGGGTGCAAAACGGTGCAAAATAGGTGCAAAACGGTGGTACATTTAAATTTTAATTTTGATGGGGTGGGGGCAATAGTGTGGTCCCGAGCACAATATCACTCAAATTTTTAACCTATGATGACGCAAGCAAACCAGCGCTAGTGCCAACAAAGCATCCACTTAGTCAAGTTCTTGTATACGGCCCTGAATGCTGGAGTTGCTTTTTGTTTGTCATGCAGAAAATGTGTGAGAATTGAGAAATAGTGTCATTTGTTATTCCTCTACAGACCACCCTAATAAACATCTCAGCATAGGCCATGAGTGAAGATGGCAAAAAATTTGTTTCATTCAATACCAATTCGCTACTGGAGTGTGAGTACTAATATCAGTAAAAGTATCGGGGGGAAAAAGTATCGAGTAACAAAATACTAGTATCGAAAGGAAAATACCGATATTAGTAAGGTATCGATACTTTTTTCACATCCCTAGGTATAATTTAAGAGAAGTTAACTCGCATTTGCGATGGAGTTAATATAAACATACACATTAAACAGAAAAACAAAAGCAGAACTGAAACGTGATCACGTGACGAGCTCTAAACCTATCACAAGAAATCAGCGGGAATTGCTTGGTTCACTCTGCACTAGTAGAAGCAATCTCAGCTTTGTAAGCACTACTCCATTAAATCTCCATGGAGGAAAAAATCGGATTAAAAAAAAAACTGACTAAATCGATGCGCATGCATCCAAGCCAACTGACTCAATACGTTCATACGCCTACAAATCTAGAAAATGCAGACATCTGCATCAACTATTTTGGGATGATTTGAAATAACTCGTTAAATGGCGTGTGTTTATTTCTTGTTCTGTGCTGATGTTTCACTACACAACGTAATAATCTTAGATATAGATTATGAGTATCAACTGACAAATAAAATGGGTCTCTATTGATAACCATCGGTTTTAAGTTTGAGTTGTGAAGTATTATGGGTTAACATACAGCGCATGAATTGCTGTGGGCCACTCAAACACGTGTTCACGCATTCATTCATACGTCATGTTATGTTATCTGAAATTGTCACGTGTGATTATTTAATATAGTAAAATGTTATAAATTTTTACAGCAAAAAATTATGTTAGTATTTTCTAAAATAAAGGTTCTTACATTTTTTTATTCGTGACACGACTTTTTATAAGAGAAATTACTCGCCATTCACGCGCACTAATGGTTAGGTTAAGATTATTTTATACTCTTATGTCAAATTTTGAGCAGTTTTGGATCAAATGAGAAATATAAATATTGCATTTATTTATTTTAAGATTATTAATAAATTGTTATCATTTACAAACTTTATATATTCAAATAACCAATGGTAACATATTTAATTAAACGAATGATTATTAAAACCGTGTTTGTGTAATCATGCCAGGTGACGTTTATTTCTGCAATAAACTAAATAAATATAAAATGAAAAGTTTTAGTTTATTATAATTTATATAGTTATATAACAATTTATTAATTAGTAATCACCGTGTCTTAATACCTGTTCAGGTTACACGTATGTTTGATAATTATTACTCTGGTGAGGTAAGTATAAGGAAGGAAACATTTTAGAGGTAATCCACCTGAATTTACGTGGAAGGAGAGTGAGAAACCATTTAGGGAAAAAAAAATACTCTCAGTAGACCCTACCGGGAATCAAACTCTAATCTACTCGTCTTCAGCAGGCCAGTCCAACACGAGTGATGCCTTAAACCATTCGTCCACTGAAGTGGGTAGTCCCACAAACAATATTTAATTTATTCCATTGGTTCAATGATTGCTAAGACACACAGAATATATTTAAAAATAAGATCATGTATTCTAGGGAATGTCCTACATCTTAGCTTAGTCGGTAGCATGTCGGTATGGCCACTTTTTTTTTTTCATTTATGAAAATACAGGTTTACCCTTTCACATTGATAAATTGAATGCCGGGGACTGGATGTTGTGCCTGTTCAAGTCTTAAAATATATTATAAGACATATGAAGCTACGACTGGCCTAGCAAACCAGTAGTGAAAAATATATGGCTTGAATAAAAAACTGACCCAGGCCACAGGCTGGAAATAGCAGTAATGGATCTAAATTATTGTTTCTGAGGGTCGCGACCCCCAGCTTATGAACCTGGGTTATAAAATACCCCTTCTATAATAATTTGACTGTTTTTTCCCTTCCCGCATACAAACAATAAAAATAGCCCTAGAAAAATGTCAAAATAATCCAAAAAATTCATCAATCATCTTTATTCTCAGGAGAGATCTTTACAATACAGAATATAAGAAATTCATTTTTTTTATTTCCTCTCATTCTCTATAAATCGGCTTTGTTTGTTCTTTTGTTTTATTCTTATATATCCTCTTTATTTCTCTATTCTTTGGCCAAAAGAGGGAGGGAGGTTGTAAGCTTTGATACATGGATCAACAAACGAAAGCTCTTTACCTGCAAGCTTGTCCATTTCGACAGCCCTCTCATTGTATCAGGAGGTAGGGCTCTATACCTCCTCTTCGCTCCTACACTCCTGTTACTCCAAGAAACGCTCGTGGCCGATGCGCCCTCTTGACCCTTAGTAAACAATACGAGAGACGGACATCATCATCATCCCCTAGAGAAATGTATGTGGGTGAGTTCACATAATTCTCTATTACTAGGGAATAGGACCGTATGTTTGTAATAGCCTTAACTTTTATTATTTGAGTCGCGTCCAAGCTATTCGCATTTAATTGCACTAATGGGATTATTATACTTATAAAGGTAGTATTTAAAGTAAAGGCACCCTCAAATGTGATAAAAAGAATCTAGCAGCATAGTCTTTGTGTCCACTGGTGTGGGTGGAACGAGGTATGTATAGAGACCCTGCTTGTTATATGTTAAATAAAATGATTGAATTTCGCTAAATAAAAAATTGAATTTCGGTATAATATGTCAGTCTGGCTGGAAGTTCGACCATTATACCCAAGGGAAAAGCAGCCACTGAACCGCGTAAATATTTACATTAAGCTCTATACGCTGTATCCTGCCAAGATTGGTGACTTAAGGTTAGTGCCATACAATTCAATTATACCAAAAAACCCTACCAAACCGAACTTTATATTTATAATCAAGGAGGAGTCACAAGGTAACCACTAGATCAACAGCTTAGGTAAGCTTGTGTCTAATCCCAGAGTTTTCCTTTATATTGTGTTCTTTGTTCCCTTGCTTATTCCAGGGTGGTCCTCCATTTATTTCCTTTGTTATTCATTGGTGGTCATCCGTTTGATCCCTTGGTTATTCCATGGTGGTTCTCCGTTTGTTCCCTTGGTTATTCAAGAGTGGCCCTCCATTTGTTCCCTTGGCTATTCAAGGGGGGGTCCTCCGTTTGTTCCCTTGGTTATTCCAGGGTGGTCCTCCATTTGTTCCCTTGATTATTCCATGGTGGTCCTCCATTTGTTCCCTTGGTTATTCCATGGTGGCCCTCCATTTGTTCCCTCCGTTTGTTTTCTTGGTTATTCAAGGGTGGTCCTCCATTGGTTTTGATTGCCACAACTGAGTCCCAAAGAAATGTCTAATGTTTTACTGTTGTAATTAGAAAACGGGTGGAGTAAAAGTGAATGTGAAAATACAAAACATTTTATAATTGAATAGGAGCACAAACCCGTTTTGAAGGTCAAATGGTCTAAAGCGTCTTTCTATCTCTAGACTAGACTGCTGTTGATGGGGAGATCGGGGTTCGAGTCCCAGTTAGGGTGTACTGAGAGTGTTTTTTTCCTATATGTTTTTTTACTCTTCCTCCAAGCAAATGTGTGTACCCTTCATATAAATTCAACCTTCATCATCCCTAATGCATTAGCGTAATTAGTATATATGCGTATAATCTGAACAGGTAGTAATACGTTTTGTGGTGCTAAAAAAAAGCTTGTGAACTGCGACGCCAAAGTTGGCGCTGTATGCACCTGCGAGGTAGGCAAATCGTGCAGAACTCTACGCCAATCAAAATATACATACATCTCCAACACTCTCTCTCTTAAACACACATGAAGGTTCCAGTGTAACAGAGCGGTATTGCACTGTTGTCTGTCAAAATGGAGGGACATCACACTTTCCCTGAAATGGCAGACATGCATTGTGTGTACAGTGTGACTGGAAGATTTATGTGTTGCCTACCTTTTAAGGTGCACACGGCGCCAACTTTGACGTCTCGTTGCACCGCTATTTGGCGTCTCAAACCCCAAATTCATGCTTCGTATAAATACTAGTCTTGTCGCTCTTTACACTAGCTTGAGATCTGAATGGACCTGTATATTACCGTCGCGTCTCCATACCCGTTTGGTAAAAATGTTATCAATGTAAACCTTTTATTAAAAGCCCTCCCTATGAAAATAATACTATATCTCTTTATTTTCTTATTACGCATGTACTTACGCTTGTCTTGTTTAACGTTTCGGGTTTCGTATGCAACAAGGCAGAGAAAACAAAAGAGGACGCTTCTCTTATTACCTCTCTTCTTTTAAAGAAAGCTTACTTTCTTGACAGTTAAAAGACGAGTACTTTACAGAGCAGCCCTATACACATAGGACCGATTTAGTTGTCACAATATATTCTTAGGACAGTTTAGAGTTAAAAACTAGCTCAGAAGAAATTCCGCACATGTGAAATTAAAGTTAAATCATCAGAAGCATAGATATAGCCCTCGTTAAACAAATAAATACATTTTACAAGGTCACAGCAGAATATTCAAAGATAAATAATGTTTCTTTAATTGGTATTTAATCGTTTTCTCTCTAGAAATATAGCAGTGAACCATTAAATAGGTTAGATGAAACAAAGTTAATTTAATTATATCAGTTATTTTTTAAAGGCTTTTAAGGTCGCATCTTATCAAACATGAGTGTAATAAAATAAAAGTCACTAGACCTACTTTAAGATCCTCTCCGGTGATCACGTGATGTAGGGAATCAGTCTCAGGAAAATTACTGTGTTTGTCTGTGAAAGAAATATGTTTTAAAATTATATCTCAATATTTTTAGCATTCAACCTCTTATAATGCCGAGACTAAGGCTACGGCCAGACGAGCTGTGAAATACTGTCAAAAATGGCAGTAAAATACAGCTACTAAACATTGTAGCATGGGGGGGAGGGGGGGGGAGGCAGACGATGGCTGTAAAGCTGCTGCTTCTTCACGATACACTAGCAACAAGTAGCTTTTGTTTGCAGCTGTGAAAATGAAATAAAGGTGATGAATCCTAATCCTAAATTGCGTTTTGCGTGTTACTTGTCCGACGTTGGTGCCGTCTAAAAAGAGAAATAAAGTGGTGGATTCATCCCATCATTAGTAACCGAGCATCACATGGATAATTTGTTTTACTGCATGAAAAACTGAAACTGTAGCTACCCTATAAAATTCTTTTAGTATTATCGAATTTCAATTAATTCGTTTGACTAACAAGTGAGTTTTTTTATTTTCTTCAAAACTGAATCCATCCCAAACATCTCCTGTTAGAGCGTCCATTACGTTAGACACACATTGCAACTTCCAAATCACGTGTTTTGTGCGCTCCACACTTTATGTCATAAAAACATCTTTATTTCCTTACCTTAATAATGAGGTGCTCGCTATATACTGAATCAATATCCATTTAGGAACAAAATGGTGAATAAAATAAACAGAACACATGAGGCAGGAATATGACGCCGCTACACAATACTGCACGTGTGGCCACTCTTTCTCTGTAAACTGTCGCCAGAATTATGGGCCCACGCCTATTCGTCTGCAACACGACTTTGAAATGAGTTCCACTTTCTAAGCAGTAGTTTACAGCGTTGTGTAGCTCCATTTGAATCTATTGGGTGCATGTTCATGCTTTATTTTGCTGCGGGGGTTGGCAGCTCGTATGGCTGTAGCCTAGCATTAGGATATCAATTAAGTAACTTTCAGATTGTAAGATTGGCTACGAATTGAAATTTGTAGAGTTTAAATAAATAAATATATCAATAAATAAGGAAGGTTAGGTTTAGTATCTAGTTCGGGTGGCTAACTGAAGCTGGTTCAACATGTGTAGAACTATATAGTTTATATTTCTACACATAATAGAGCAATAGTAGTTTCATAAATTCTTCAATATTTGTCATAAAGATCGTAGCATTTGAACATAAACATTTTATTTATATCAGGTGTTCTGTGATTAACGACAGGTCTATTACTTTTGTCAGTGAATTTAGACCGCCAATGCGGCCTGTCCTCTGCCTCCTCCATCAGCTCCCAGATTTTTCTTCTTTCCTTCAAGCCATCCAATATTTGAATCCTCCTTTTCCCTAAGTTCCTCTCTCCCTCAACTTTTCCTTTTATGACGTCGTGCATAAGACAGTTCCTCCTAAGGATGTGTCCGATTCAGTTGGCTTTGTACTGAAAAATCGCATCCAAAATAGTTCTCTTCTCACCCCACTCTTCTTAGGACTTCTTCATATGTCACCCTGTCTGTCCACCCAATCTTCTTAAGTATTCTCCAGCATCACATTTCAAAGATCTCTATGCATTTCTTTTCCGTCTTCCTAAGAGTTAATGTTTCTGAATACAAAAATTCTGGTCCAATTCCTCGAGGATACCAACAAATATTTCAGAAATAATGAGATCATAATTTTGTAGACGGTTAAACTAAATGTTTAGACGGAATCAAATTTACTTGTGTCGTAAAAGACTGCCAAAATACGTACCTTAAATCACATTACTTTCCATGCCATCTTAATTCGAGGCAAGTATAGCTAGCAAGTTCCGTTCCATGAGATATTACCATCTGCGCCAATTCTCACGTCGTTGTCACCTTTTTTGAAATTATGACAAGGTGGTTCATTCCACAAGCACAATGTAAAAAAAAAAAACGTTTAAAACATCCCCCCCTTCCTTCATTTCCAATTTCATAAAAAGACTGACGTGACATAGTTTGGGTGAGGTAAGGAGTTATGAAATACGAAAGAAGGGTGAGGGGAAAAGAGGGGGGAAAGGTGGGTGGGTTGGAAGACGTTTCCAAGCTCTCTTTCGAACGAAGTTGTTCCAATTATCAAGTCAATTACGTTTAATCAAGAAACTGCGACGAAGTCGTTTTAGAATTAGTTTGGTCGTGCAGCTCAATTTATCTAGAAAAGAAGATATCCTACAGAAGGGTTTAGGAGGGTTGGGGAGTGAAGAGGGATAAATATTTTGCCACCCCTCTCTCCCATCACTCGTTTAGCCACTTTGGCCCGAGAGTTTAACCCGTAGTATTATGACTAATACCTAATTAGTCTTGGAGGGGTTTTTCTTCTTCATCTCTTTCCTGGAGACATTTCGATGAGATTGGGCCTTCACCCCCTATCGTCCAAATATTTCATTTCTACAACTTCTGTTCTGAAGGTTTTCGAGTTTGATGAAGGTATTATGAGAGGGAAGGGAAATAAATTAGGATGTTGAGAAAGAGAGAGAAAATTAGGTTCACGAGATCTCAGGATGTTGGAAAGTTTTCAAGTGGCTATGACTTGACGTAAAGGATAATCATACTCCTGGAGGAGTGGGAAGGGGGTAACTCTCGCTTTTCCAACAGGTAGCACCTACAATATCTAAATATATATATTCTTTACTATATACATACCTATCACATAAAAAATTAATAAAACAACAAACATACACACACAGATACATATCTAATCATTCCATTCCCTTACAGGGTAGGCAAGAAACTGTGCTTGCTGCTCTAAATACAACAACGCCGTACTTAATCCATTCTCACTAACTTTCTCCACATTTACCTATCCTTGCATACTCCTTTCGTTTCAACAGAATCCATACACCGAGTCATACATGCTCTTTTCTACTTAAAAATCTTAATGTTTCTCTTTTCCACACATTGTGTACAACATTTAGCCTCGTCTTATATTGCCTACCCCTTCCTTTTGATCCACACACTCTACCTTCATATATTTGCTTCGTCCCTCGATCCACACTCATCCACTCAAATCGCAAACCAACGTAATGCGCTTCTTTCCAATTTACCTATTGGATTCCCTTTCAAACTGCACTTTTTCAGCACTAAATCATTATTGACTCTGTCCACACGAGATTTTACACATTCATTTCTTAGATATTTCATTTTAACCGCATTCACTTTTCTCTTGTGTTTTTCCTGATAAATCTTATAAAATTATCGCTCTTCAAAAAATTATTTTATCACCGCGTCTTACTATCTGTTCAGGTTATATGATAATTACTCTAATAGGGAAGGGATGAGAAATTAAGAATTTTAGATGTAATTACTGCATTTGCGTGGAAAGGGAGGGGGAGACCATTCAGGGAAAACCACCCTTATTAGACCCTATCGAGATTCAAACCCTGATTTCTCCGTCCTCGGCAGGCCAGTCTAACACGAGTGTGACGCCTGAGACCGTTCGACCACTGAAGCGGGTAGCTAGCAATTAATCTTAAGTTATATTACAAATTGAACAAGATTGAAAATTAATCAATTCAAATTAGATAATAAGAATCAAATAATTAGTAAATAAAATTTGAAAATTAACACATTAAATAAATAACAATAAATAAGGAAGGTAAAATTCAAAGAGAATGTATCCCCGTACATGTGGAATAAAGGTGATAAATCGGTTAAAATAAAATAAATAACTTTAAGTAAATTAGTCCGAAATTCGAGCTCTGACACCTGGTAAACCAGAAAATGTACGTCTTAACGTTAAGTTATAATGCTTAACGATGCGCGGTCATTCTTTATTTGATAACCAGTTAAACATTTGGCCTCGCAGTTAGTGTAACTGGCCGACCTTTAAAGGCCAATGCTTGACTGAGCTCTTCCTATTAACAATCAGATGTTGCGTTTAGGTTAAACATTGACAAAAACATTTGAACTATACACGAGTTTGGTGATTACTGGAATGAGCACAAAACTATTTTCTATGACTATATACATAATGTAGACTTTTAAACATAGCCTAGAGTTAAAATTTACATTCTGAAAAATCCAAAAATAAACCCACATATTTTGATTGATCATTAAGACCTAAATCCCTGAGAAAGGAAAGGCATTTGTTATAGGAGCGTAGAATGTATCTTTATTAATCGGATGATGTCATTATCTTAATAGGAGGGTAAAAGAAAATATCGTATCGAAATTTGTACCCGCTTCAGTGGCCAAATTGTCTTGTGTTATACTGGCCTGCTGAAGACGGGGGGATAGAGGTTTAAACTCCGGTCGTGTTTACCAAGTTTGGTGTTTCTAAATGGTTTCACATTCTCCTTCCACGAAAATGCTGGTAGTACCTCTAAAATACTTCCTACCTAGTCCCTACTCCATTAAAGAAATGATCATATATACGTATAAACTGAACAGGTAGTAAGATACGGTGATTAAAAACATATTCCAGCTTGTATTATCCTCCTCCCCTGTTTGTTCTCCTACTGCCGTATGGATCCACCCAGTAACCTTATAAACCTACTTGGCTTACTAGTTACCGCTTTATTGTGAGACTCACCTTTAAGATTGGTGATTCTATTTAAAATTCACCCTTCTTATCGAGTTTTTGATTGCCAGTCAATATCGTAGTAGAACGTGTAAGTAAACACACATTCAATCAAATGTATTTTTTTTAGTACATATATTTCTGCCCGGAAGGGAGTATCCACAAAAGGCCCTCCCCGCCTTTACCCTCTTCCCAACCCCTCCGTCCATCCTGCCATTTGTGACATAGATGAATCGCTTTGTGAGCTGTGACAGACTGTATTGACAATCCCGTCAGGACTATGACGTCACGATACAACCTACATATAGAACATATTGGGAGGGGAGGTTATTTTTTTTTTTATGGAAAGGTTGGATAAATGAAGGGCTGCTGCACAAAAGCTCAGGAATGTGTTGGCGGCGTATATTTTTGTTGTTTTGTTTTACCGCTATCCTATTTTTATTTATTTTATTCTTTGTGTCTCATTTTATGACGTACAAAATGTTGGCATGCTAGAATAGATTCATTCATTATAAAATACCACAAAATGTTGCTATTTTATACTTATAAAATATTCAATACATCGTTATTTAAAACTAGATCCAAAATTATATTCCCTGGCTGGTAGTTTTGAGTTTGATATTTTGAATATACCATGCGTTTCAGAAAAAGTAAATTCTAAATACTTAGTAAGCTATGCATTATAAAGAGCTTGTAAAATTATATTAGAAGGTGAACGTGTTCAGTTACTCTTTCCGACAACAACAGCGGAAGAAATTTATTTTCCTGGTTCAGGTCAATTTACTTATTCATCAAATAAAAACTATTTTTGTTTTGTTTGGATTTTAAAATTATGTTACAAATTTATATGCGATAAGGTTGTCTAAGATTTAAAAAAAATATATTTTCTTAGATAGCCAATTATAATTTCTTAGCACAAAGATAAAAATATAAATATATGCAAGTTCTATTACACCGTGTCTTACTCCGTTTGGGAGTAAACGCATTTTAACTTACCTTAGAGGGTAAGGAGGGATAATAAATGCTACCGTTTGATGAAATGCACCCACCTTTGCATGAATTAAAAGTTGGTAAACTATTTAAGGTAATAAAATAATCGAGTGGAAATTATTAAATGCCAGAAACCAATTAGGTCTATAACGTTACTGGGTGGAACTATCCGGCAGTATAAGGACAAACAGGGGAAGAGGAAAATACAAATGACAATACAATGTGTATTGAAGCCCTATTAAATTATATAATTCGATGAAGATTCATTATACGCTCTTATATCAGTTAATTTCGTTTCCTGGACATTTGGTTCTTAATGATCAACCGAAATATGTGGATTTATGGACTTTTTAGAATTGAAAATTTCAACTTTTAACTAAAAAATAAATTATTAATTACTTTAGCTTTTGATGGGAATCATATGGCCGCAACAAAGCTTTTATCTACTCCAGCTATTCCTTTTTACAGTGTTTGTGATAGGTTAAACCATGTTTACTAGTCTAAATGTGCATAGGTTCATAAAAATAAATGTATGTTAATTCCAGTAAACATTAAACTCTTGTTCTGTTAAAAATGTTATCAATATTTATCATAAGTGCAGCATCTGAGTGTCACAATCTTGGCTACCTAAGTAGCCCCCTTTAGTCACATGTCCGGGATTAAAACCCTCCCACCTCCCCTTCATCGGAAATAACTCTACATAAGATTAAAGGTTTAATCCACCTGTACATGTAAAATAACCTTTGAAGGTATGGGAAAATATCTTTACCCGCAAAATTGGCGGGACCTTTCTATCTCTCTCATAGAAATTCCGTGTGAAAGACAACGGAGAACCACCACACTTTCTAAACTCCCCCAGTACACGGAATTTATACCAGATGGTTCGGACAGCACTATCCAGTCAATGAGCTGAGTGCATGTCCATATCCTGATATATATATCAAACAAACCTTCGGGTTGTTAGCTTAGAAATAAGAAAAGTAAATGTAGGTAAACCGTTAAATGAGTCCACCTTCATCTAAATATAAATATATTTTGACTAATATAGCATGACACTTAAATAGAGCTCTAATAAATTATTATGAAAATGAATTATAAAGCTTTATCTAAAAAAAATTTTTTTTTGCACGTGCATATATTTACAGAGCATTGTAAAAGATACGCGAAACTATTTTCCCAGAATACAAATATCTGGTGTTTGTTTTTTCTGAAAGAATGCCATGAAATTTGATGCAATATTGTAAAATCAAATAACAAACGATATGAGATTTCCCCTCTCCCCCAGTTTCCCCTTCCCCCCCTCACCCAGGAACCACGTTTTATATTTTGTTTTGTTTCTTTGTTGTGTGGAACGTGCGATTGTATGGCTAGGACATACTCTTTGTTGCGGATGTAACGATAAACAAAGTTTGATTGGTACACTTCCATATTCGGGGATATTTAAATTAACTTGTCTTTCTTTATTAACACAAGATGAATATGATTAATAATTTCAAAACACAGAATATTTAGGAAATAGAAGTCAAAATACTACAATTATGTTTAAAAAAATTAGTAACACATTATATATATTAATAAAAATAATAATTGCCAGTATAGATATTATATTAAATCAAATAATAATATACCAGTAAACCCGTGTGAAACATTCGCACATTAAACCTTCCCCCCCCCCCCCCCTGGGAAAATATCATTTAGTATTTTGTTGGTTGTTGAAATTAAATACTCAACGAAGTGTTTAAACAAACAATGTTTTTTTAACGTAAACTGAGTATTCTATGTCAGAGGTCGGTAAAAAAACTTTACACTGATACCTTATTTATCGCTGTAGGCTTTGTATTAGTTGAGAAAAAGTGATGTTGACAACAGAAATAATATATAGGATTAAAAGATTTTACAAAAAAAAATATTAAAATGCTCTGCATAGAATAACTTTATATATTAGTAACAGTTATTTTACCAACCAAAACATGTCAGGAAAATTTTAATTTTTGATAAAAATCTAGTAATATTCTGGATATGAATATAGTTAATATTTACATAGATAAATTAGTTGAAATAATTAAAAATTAAATTTTAAAATAGAAAGGCATTTAATAAATATTAAAGTTTATATTTAATTTCAAATTAATAAGGTCGTAATGTTTTTCCTTCCTAATTAATCATTTTATTAAATAGTTTGACCTTTTATATTCTTAGCTAAAAGTGACTTTCCTCTAAATTTCTATATGACTTGATAATATTATTGTTTCTTTTTACTTTCTTTTAACCACTAGAAGAGAAAAGTATTATAATCGTAAATAAATATTTAATTCTAAATTTTGATACATGTCAAAATTTCATGACCCCCTGAAATCGAAAAATTTGTTTTCGCAACACCGTTTAAGTGTCTGTATCTATGCCTAGAGCAGAAACCATTGTACCGATCGGCCTAAATCTCGGTATATAAGGCTTTCATAATGTTCCTCCATAGAACTTTTGGAATTATATCTATAGCCCTAAAATTAAGGTTAGTTTACTGAAGGGTAAAAGGAGATCAAATAGATTTTCTCAAAATCCACATTAATGATTTTGATTAAATTTTGTATCTAAATTTTATTTAACATTACCAACAAAATGTCAACTTTCTTATTTCTATACGAATAATTTGAGCATAAATGGTCAGAAATTTCCATTTTTAATCATATCTCCGTAACTATTTGAGATACGGTTTAATTTATCTTTGTAAAATTAGTAGTAATATTAAATATGTGTTGAATATATTTTTATACAACCAATAGTTTCTGAGTTATGAGCAAACATGTATATTTTTACTTTCTCGCTACCCTATAGGTAGAGAAAGTATTTTGATCGTCAAATCGTTGATCAATATTTCAAACAAAATGGCTACTTTGAATTTTTGTCAAAATAACTTTAAGGTTTCCTTACTGATTTGTAAATTATAATAATTTATCATATCTACGTAAGTCTTTGAGAAATGAAATTATTTTTCATTGCAAATATGTAGGTCTATTTATAATACAAATCTTTTATTTGAAACATATTTTATATAACCAATAATTTTAAAGCTATACGGATATATTAAACTTTTTGAACACTAAAGGCAAAGTATTGCGACCGTAAAAAAAATCTAGCCCGAGATTTTGATGGATGTTGACGTTTCATTACCCCAACCCCTAAAAAGTGGTTTTTGCAATGACGTTTGTCTGTGTGTTTGTTTAGCCCTAAAATTAAGAGTAGTTTACTAAAGGGTGAAAATAAATTTTTTTTTTCTCAAAATTGGCTCTAAATTTTATAATTAAAATTTCTATCAATGCGTTGATTAAGATTGTAAAAAAATGGCTATTTTCACTTTTCCATGAAAATGACTTTTAGGGTACTTTATAGAAGCGGAAATTTCTATATCTCCGCAGCTATTTGAGATACTAAATAACTTATCATTGCAAAAGTGTAATATTATTAAAAATAAAAAAACTTTTTATATAAATATATCTTTATAAAAACAATAGTTTCTTAATACTTAATACAATTTTCTGAGCTTTAGTTGTACAGATATATACCAAAGTTTTAAGCAATAATTCTTAATGCCTAGAGTAAGTAAATGAGTAAGTTTCTAAAAAAATTTTGATGTTATTTTCCTTTAACCTCTTAGAGAATGTTTGTGCAGCAAATGATCTATTTCTACCATTTTAGAATCAATAGTTAATATTTACTTTTTTATTGGTCAAAATTTACAAATGAGAATTTAATAGCAATTCGATAACCATAAGATAAGCAATCTCTAATAAAATGTTGAAAATTTTAAACCGAAATCAAAATTTTAATACGAAGGTTTGACCCTTGTGGACCAAATATCGAACCTCATTATTGGTCCAAATATATAAATGAGAACTTTAATTCTTTAAAAATAACATTATAAAATTTAAAACAGGGAGTCAAAAATTTTTTACGTAAGTATAGCGCAATTTTCGTTTGGGTTAAAGTGTATATTATTTCGTTTCACATATATTACGAGCTGTGAGTAAATATCTCTAATTTTTTAAACAATTGAGCGAGAAGATCTATGCGGAGATCCATACCATTTATTTTATGAAGTACTCTTAAATGTGAAATTGATTGTGTGGTCTTTAATAGACAGAGATGCTTCTCTTTACTTAATGTTTTTGTAACAATGTATGTTATTACATTTAAAATGTTAATGTATGAATGGTAGGACAACCCACACACTCAATACTGACTAAACATATAACCTGAACGGATAGTAAGACATGGTGCTAGAAAAACCCTGAGTAATTTTAGCTATCAGCAGAATTATAACAAGGCTATCCCTACCGTTATACATTGTGTCCGTCCCAAAGGCTGTGAAAAATACACAGTAGGCGTTAAGTAAAACTACATAAATGTTTGTTTTAATATTACTTTAAATTTTCAGATCCAGAAATTTCAAAACTTGAGATGGTCAAAACTTGTTCGTTACGATGGTATCCATTGCGTGGAGAGAATCTCGAGTTTGATTGATTGGGTGCTTTGAGCAATGACATGTTTCCTGTGTGAAATATTTATTTTTCTGATCGAAAAAATAGAACCTCTTTTCCTTTCGCTCAAATGTACGTTATTACTTTTTTTCCTATTTAAATTACTTCTTTTCTAGAGAGAAATATAACATAAAAAGCAGTCGTAAACACAAATAAAATCTATGTATGATTATTTTATAACTAGTCTGGACTGCGTAGTCTTGTCCACTGTCCAGCTTTGTGAACGTAGATAGACTCATTATGTTTGATTGAAAGATGATTTGTAGTCGTTTAGAAGTTTTGACATAACAAAGGAACGTTTAATTCGTGTGTTATCACAAACTTACATGGGAGTAGTATCCATAGGATGTCCTGCCTGATATCTGAATCAAATTGAATTAAATGAGAAATTAAAACCGGGATTAAAGTCATAAAGAGTTGCCAATGTTTTTGTTAACTGGTCTCGTGGCTGCTGACCTAGACGTCCCGGGTTTGATTCCTAGCTGGTACTGGGTTAATTTTCTTTAAAGGGTGATGTACGCGAGAAAAGTTCAGTGTTTTTTAGTTTTTATGGCAACACTTTTTCTCGCCAAAATAAATAAAATATTGCTCCAGTACATACACAAAGTTTAATTTTCTTCACTTGTTTATATCAACTTTTCCTGAATATTTGTCATGATCATAGCAGCAGCATCTAATAAACTTTTTAAATGAAGAGAAAAAGTTATCATTACATTCCAGAACACCCTTGAACATATATTTAATAAAATTTGAAGTCACCATGTGAAGAAACTTAAGTTATATATTTTGATTGAAGGAATGTTTTATTTATTTTGCCAAACAAATTTTTTACCATAAAAACTGCAAAAACACTGAACTTTTCTCACGTCTACTTCCGTCCCACCTTAAGGATCAATAATTACCATGGTGGGTGACCTGGTGGTCTAGGGGTAAGGTGTCGGACTTCTGTGCTCGGGGTCCGGGGTTTAATACTTGGTCCTGGCACAGATTTATCTGATTGCCAAACCCTACCTTCACCTCTGACAAGACGTGTATTAATCACAACTTGTGAATGTGAGGAATGCCAGGCCTCCACCGTGGTTCGGATCCCACACTAAACTGTAAGTTATCCATTTCATCTCACAATCACCCTAACATTACACATTGGCGTAAGGCCGATACACACAGAATGCTAAGCTAATATATGCTGTGCTGTTCTGTCCTCTGCTAAGACTTGTCAATTTTGTTTTACACTCATTGCTAAGCTAAGCTAAACTAAGCAATGGTCCCTCCTTTAACTCCAGAATTCATTGGTTTTTTTCCTGTTCTGCTCCAGTGAAGTCTAGTTAGGATGGCGTTCTCCAAAATGTCTTGTTTGAGTTCAGGTTATAGTACTGAGTAAAAAAAAGATGCTGCTGTTAGCAGCTGTTTTGGAAGATGAAGAAAATTTAGGAGGTGGAGGTTTGGCTAGTTCAATTAAGGCTTCCATTTTAATATAAAAATATTTATTAAATTTAAAACCTAAATAGGATATTACTTAAATACACGTGAAACAAACTGAAAACAAAACTTCAACACTTCTTTAGTTATTTTCACCAAACCAGCACTGCGTATGCTCAACACGGAGCCCAAGTTACGTTATGCGCATGCGCGATGTAAGATGACTAAAGATGGGAGATGGAAAAATTGCCCGGCCAGCAATTAGAAAAAACATGGCGTGGCGTAGCAAGGAATAACTTAGCTTAGCTTAGCTTAGTTTAATTTCTGTGTGAACCAACACATTTAAATACGTGGTCTGCTATTTTTCTAAAAAGCAAGCAGAGCAAATCATAGCTTAGCGTTCTATGTGAATCGGCCTTGAGTGCATATAACCCGAACGTGTAGTAAAACGCGGTGCTAATAATAATAATAATTATTACCATGGTCACCAAGGTTTGGTGAGTTAGTGCTTGGCTAAGGATATTATATTCATGGGCTTCACACCCTGATACTCATTTCACCATCATCTCTGCTCATCGGGACATGGAAAGAGCCTCCACGGAAAGGATGTACTATTAGTATATTCAGGCGTCCCCTGGACAACGGTACATTAGTACTGGCTAATCTTTCCACAAACTGAGCTATAGATTGTTATAGTGCAGAAAAGCCATTTATTATTATTATTATTACTATTAATACTATTATAGCTATCTCTGATTAATTGATACTTTTGCTATTTACCACAAATATACTTACTACAATCAATGCAAGATGGCCCTAGATGAAAGACAAACCAGGATGTGTCAGTGTTAGAATATTGGCGTAAGTACAATTACTGTGTTCTATTCCTGTGTCATGTTTTTCACTTTAAATTTAAATAACAAATATCTATAAATTATTTCCTGCATCACGTTTTAATACTTAATACTTTCAAGCAATCCACATTTAATCACACCAATGAGGTACGGATAAAGAACGTAATATTTGGAGGAACTATATAAGCATTTGCGTGAAAGTGGGAAAGATAAACCATTTAGGAAGTACACGCGACTAGGATTAAAAAATCGACCAAGATTACAGTTTATTTTGGGCCTTATGACTTAGGATGCATGGCCATAAATGCATCCTAAGTCATAAGTGCATAAGTGCTTTGAGATGGTGGGCATTCACCCTCTTGATACTTTGGTTTGAATCACGGTGGGAAATAAATATTTACTCCACCAAGTGGTACGAGGGAAATACAGGTCTATAAAAGTCTGAGGCGATAATTGGGCATCGAATGTATATTTTACCTTCGAAAAATTTTGCAGATTGTTTTTAAATAATTATTTTCAAATGACTTTCCTGTTTTGTGTTAATATTACTTTTGGAGTGTTAACGCAACCTATATAATAGTTTTTAATTTTGACATCATTGGGTGCTAAAATAAAGATCGCCAAAAATATAAAAAGTTGCTATTGGTGACGTGTTTAAGATTTTGTTCAGTGCTCAAAATTTTCCATCGAAAGACATACGGATGAATACAAATAAAAATACTCACACTGAGGGTCACATGAAATAAGGCGTCCATTTTGAAATATTTTTTACATTTTTTAGCACCGTGTCTACCACCCATACGGGTATTAAGCATATATAGTATTTACGCTCATATGCCAGACATGAGAAAATTTGAATTTAGAGAAAATGTGGCCACATTTTCATGGAGGGTGAATCTAAAACCACTTATATAAAACCAACTTCAATAAACCTGACAAGGATATTAACCCCAATCTCTCCTTCATCGCTGGTCCGGCCGATTGCAGGTGTGACGCCTTAGACTATGTGGCCCTGAAGTGGTTCGTATTGCATTTGGTGTTGTTAAGGTTCGAATCTATACCAGGTGCTTTTACAAATCAAATATATAATTTAATCTTTTATTGATACTATTGCTCAGAAAAAGTGTCCCAGGTTTAATTTATGTGTCCAGGATGCCCTCATCAATTAAATAAAGTTTGTTTTCCACCTGAGATTTATCAGTTTGGTTTATCAAGATGGTCTTCCAATACCCCTTTGTACTCCAATGCAGGTGCACTTATTTTTAGCCATAGTATATTTTATGTTAAACTTACTTGAACGGAACCAAAAACGCATCAATACATTTTCATTCTTAAGCCTTCAGGATATTAAAAATATTTAAAAAATTAATGATTCTTCTGCAGAAATAAACTCAACTCAACCGAAATTAATTGCTCAGTTGAAAAAAGTTGAATAAACATACAAAAAATATATATAAAAACCGAACCTTTGACTAAGCTCTTTTTTATATATATAGACCTGAACTAGAATTGAAAACCTTTCAGTATGTGTAGATAATTTAGAGAACCCTCAGTCCGTATTCATGTATTCCTGTTAGGTTTCAAATACACAGAATGTGAGAGCAAAATGGAAATAGATGTTAAATATTAATTGAGGACTTTGTCCGAGGAGAGAGATTCAAGGTTATATTTTCTCTAAAGCACCTGCAAGCATGCTGGTGAATATTTCAGCTAAAAGATGCTGTAGGGCATTCATCAAATGGGTCGAACCAAACCACCCTTTCCAATCCTAAATTAAAAAAAATCTTCCTCTCCAACGTATACTCTGCTCCATATTGATATATTTTAAATAATAACACATATATAAATATTTTAATCTTATTCTTTTTCGTGATTCCTTGGAGACAGGAAGTATTGTAATTGTCAAAAAAATCAAATTTGAAATTTGAATGGATGTCGACATTTGATGACCTAGAACTCTTAAAAGATGTTTCCGTGATTCCGTCTGTCTGTGTGTGATATTTCAGCCTAGATCCAAAACATTTTACCGAGTCTGTTAATATTAATTTGGTTTCTAGGATTTTAATAGAGCCCTAGATTTAAAAAATATAAATATATAATCCAACCTAAATTTAAGGGTAAAAAGAGAAAATTCAATTTATCTAAATAACATTAACGATTTTGATTAAAATTTTATCTAGACATTGTTTAAGGTGGGGATGTAGTAGATGGAACAATATAGTATTTTTGGAGTTTTTATATTCCAAATTGTTTTGGTCAAAATACATCGAACATAGATTTAATTTTCTTCACATGGTGATATCAACAACTTATTGTTGAATTTCTGTCAAGGGTTTCCTGGAATTTAATTAAAACATTTTCTCTTAATTTAAAAAGTTTTTCATCTAACACTCAAAGACAGATATTCAAGAACAGTTTATATCATCGTGTGAAGAAAATTAAATTCTATGTTTCTACTGGAGCAATATTTTATTGATTTTGGCAAAAAAAAATTTGCTATAAATAACTGCAAAAACACTGATTTTCACGCGTCCCTTTTACTCACTTATAACGCTACTTACAATAATGCACATCTTATTTTTCCTAGAAGATTACTCAGAGGTTACTTTACAAAAGAAGATCCCTCCAATTTTGATCACATCTTGGAAAATGTTTGAGATACGAAATAGTTTAATTTTTAAAAATGAAAAAATTATTTGATAATTTTTTATATATAACCAATAGTTTTAGAGATTAAATCTAATCTATTTTTAAATAAAGGTATTAGAAATGGTGAGTTGATTGTTATGAACTTTGGTGAAGCCAATATCTTCTTTTCTCAATTTTTTTTTAAAGATTGGGAGTATATTAGAGTATATTGTTTCATTTATGCTCTTTTGTAAACCATTAAATTTGTCTCTCATCTATGTTTATTATTTCATTCCTCATATTATACAAGTTTTAAATGGAAATACCCATTTTTAGTAAAATGGGTGAGAAATTCTGTGCGATGCACCGAATTATTTAATTCATCTTGTATTATTTATCACTGAAGATATATGAATATCTCCATTAAATTGAAAAAAAAAAGTAGTCTCCTCTTTTGTATTGTACTTAAGGAGATGATTTAAACTTTCTCTACCTAATTTATTTTGGCCCAACCGTGACTCAAACCTCAACCTCTCCAATTCTATTAAAATCCGGTTGCCTACTTCGGTGACCTCATGGTCTAACGCGCTACTCTAACAGTAGACTAGACTTATGATGATGGGGAGATCGAGATTCGAATCTCGGTCGAGTGTACTGAGGGTGGTTTTTCTAAAATTAATTTCCACTCTTTCTCCACGCAAATATGGGTACACTTCTATAAATATAACCTTTCTCATCCCTAAAACCATTGGCGTAGTTAGTATAAAGCTGTATGATCCGAACGGTTGCTAAGACGTGGTGCTAAAAAAATCCGATTAGTGAATTCAACAAGAAATTAATTCATAAATAATGTTATTAGTCAGGAGGTCCCAGGTGCCAAAAGATCATTTGTATTGAGTGATTTAGAGTCCGTTAGCTCTGAGAGAACTCAACTATTTTCCTAAACATGTCTTACTACCCGTCCGAGCTATAAGTTATAAATAGTCTACTCTAAGACGTCACACTCTCAATAGACTGTACTGCTGATTACGGTGATATCGGGGTTCAAATCCCGTTTGGGTGAACTGAGAGTTTTTTTTTTCGCCAAAATGGTTTTATATTCGCCCTTCATACAAATTTGAGTATGCTTCCTTTAATATTACATTCTAGTTTAAGATAGTGTAGGGTGAACGAGATACTTATTTTATATCATAGTTTAAGATAGTGTAGGTGAACGAGATAATATTATTACATTCTAGTTTTAAATCCAACCTTCCTGATCTCTAATACATAGTGAAGCTATTACATAGGTGTATAGCGCAAACAGGTAGTAAGATGCGGTGCTTCAATATATATATATATATATAAACACGTGTCTTATTTTCTCATATCAAGATAAATTATTGTAGCCGTGAGATATTTTGACCTCTAATTATGATTAATATTTACGTTTTATGTGTGTCCTAACACAAAGTGGATTTTAAAATAATTCATTGTCTCCGTGTCCGTCTCTTTCACTGGCCCAAATCTGAAACGTTTCATGGATTATTTTCAAAATGACACATATATTTTTAAGGGTAGTGAAGCAGGACATTATTTTGACTTTGACTTTAGCCCTCAAATTAAGGGTAGTTTACTTAAGAGTGATATTTTAGAGTTCCAATTTTTTCGAAACTTACTTAAGAATTCAAAAATAATAATACTTGTTTAGTTATAAATTATTCTTAAGTATCCAATACTTTGTAACATTTATATATATTTTAAAGATTTATTTAAAATCAATGTCCTACTAATTTGAGAATTCCAAAATATCAATCTTGTAATGTAATTCAATCTTTTAGATAAAACATTGACTTATAGGATCATAATTTAATTTTTTCCAGCCTACCGATTGGAGTCAAGGAAAATAAAACGTAGTATCCACAGCCTACTAATTGGAGTCACAGGAGAATAAAACGTAGTATCCACAGCCTACAGTTGGAGTCATAGGAAAATAAAACGTAGTATCCACAGCCTACTAATTGGAGTCACAGGAGAATAAAACGAGTATCCACAGCCTACCAATGATCACAGGAAAACGATCCCAGCTACAGGGTCACAGAAATAAAACGTAGTATCCACAGCCTACCAATTGGAGTCACAGGAAAATAAAACGTAGTATCCACAGCCTACAATTGGAGTCACAGGAAAATAAACGTAGTATCCACAGCCTACCAATTGGTCACAGGAAATAAAACTATCCACAGCTACCAATTGAGTCACAGAAAATAAAACGTAGTATCCACAGCCTACCAATTGGAGTCACAGGAAAATAAAACGTAGTATCCACAGCCTACTGATTGGAGCCTAAAAGAGTTCAGGAGGGAAATGTTTTTTTACGGAGTGGCCAGTTTTTTGTGCCTATGACAGTACCTTAGAGCCAGCTCATGATCCTGTCCCTGACGAATGATCTCCGATAGAGGACTATCTATCGTGTGGGGAGGAGTTTGTGGGGGGCGCATGGTCATAGGGGGTGGGTGGGAATGGTGCAAGGGTTGGAGAGGGTATCTAGCACTTGCAAATCTAGCAGCGAACACGCGCCATCTTTCTCGCTTCCCCCCTTCTCATTTTATTGTTGTCTGTTTTGGATCCCATATTTCGTTTTCGGGAAACGGAACCAAAAGGATTGCCTATCCACTCGCCGAGCTTATGGCATAGGTTTCTACTATATTCGATGAGTATTTTGACCAATAACTATTTTAATCCTCTTTAATAATGACAAACTAATGGATTGTTAGATTGATTTACCCGAACCGGTGGTTCCGTGGTCTAAGGCGTTGGTATCACAATGTAATAGATTGCCAGTGACTCAAGGATCAGGGTTTGAATCTCTACTTGGCCAACTAGGGGTAGCTTTCTCCACGGTATGTGCATATATATATATATGGTGATGAAAATATCACAGTAATGAATATAGCCCAATTCATCTTGGTTTTCCCCATCCCCACTTAGCATTAATGTGTGTGCACTTCTTCTAAACCACCCTATTAATCCCTGTCGCTTAGATTAAATAGCCCATGTGTTAAAACTAATTAAGTTATATAAGTTTTTTATAATTATTGCATCTTACCACCCAACCAGACTACCCCCTTATAATTCATTAATGGGATAAGGGTGAGAAAGGAGACTTAAGAGGAAATGTACCTGATTCTGCGTGTATGGAAAGTGTGAAACTATTTGTAGAAATACATTTCACTACACCCACCCGGGACCTAAATTCCTATTTCCCTGTCACCGATAAAATAGTCGAAATTTGAATCACGCCTTTGACCACGTGACCACTGATGCGGGCAGCTAAATAAATAAATAAACAAAACTGAGTGTTTAGAAAGTTCACATTAAATAACCCACGAATAGCAATAATAGAAGTACAGCTTAGATCGGGACATGGTCTGATAGATCTGTAGTCTATTCCTCTAGCCGCACATCCATTAGGACTGGAGTTAACCTAAGATCAACCTTGCTACCTCCCCTTCCCTTCTTACTAACCCCCATCCCTTACAACAAGTCGTCAGTAATGAACGACCGATGAACCGCAGAGGTAATTTCGCCCTTCCACCCACTGAATTTGTACCCTACCTTGCCTTGTCCTTTATTCAGTGGTGGGCGGTGAATGGGTTTCAAGGGAGGCTGGGTCCAAAATAAATACTAGATGGTTGGGCCGTGAAAAAATCTTCGAAATATCAAGGTTCGAGGGTCAAATCTTCTACGTTTTGACTTCGACACACGCAATAACATTCGCATCGTCAAAACGTTTCGAGCCAAGTAAAAAAACTTTTATTTTATGAAGAGATTTGAATTCTCTTACTAAATATGATATATTTTAACTCAACGTCACGTTAAGAACGTCTACTAAACAGTATTTTAAAACTGATTAAAGATTAAATGATATAATAACGTAAGAATAAACACTTTCAGATATGTCTACGTATTAGCTTATGATATACTTTGTTATTTCCCTAAATCAATGGCTCTCAAAAGATGTGTCGTAAAATTATCGTGGTTTCATGTTATTGTTGAATTTTTTTTTACTAAAATAAGTTTCATTAAATATTTTATTTTAAAAAGAAATAAGATTTAAAAGAGTTTAGTAAAAACTTTTTTCCTTAGAAAAATGAGAATTTTTTGTTTTTTTCTTAAATAGAAGTTCAATTTGTGGTCGAATAGAGCACACACACACACACGCGCGTTTCTTGTTCCACTCAGAGAAGTCTTTCTGAGCATGCGCAGATCAGATATTTCCGCAGTGTCACCTCGCACGTTCAGTGTGCCGCAAGGTTTCGTGATAAATTATAATGTGCCGTTAACAAAATAAATAAATGAGAACTTCTGTTCTAAGCCTTTCTCTTTATCTAGATGCACTTAATGAATCGTTTAAATAATAAACGTAGTGTTATGTGACGATAGAGACCTTATCTTTGACTTCAGCATCAACTTTGCTCCGAATTTTAAAAATTACCTACGCATGACCTTACTTTATTTTAATCATTCGCAGACCCACTTCCCATGGCTTAGAGGTAAGGGCGGCCATATTCACTCCGATTTCGTTACAAGCGGGGCAAGAAAAGTTGATTAAATTTTATATTTATTAGATTTGGTACTTGTAAATTAACGTCGTTTAATAATCACGTTGTTTTTTATTGGTTAGTATTATGTGTTGTCCAAATTTAAATCTGTCTGTGGCTTGTGAATGATTTAGCTCTGCTTTTAGAAAGTTTATGTCCGAGCACCAACAATTAAATCATTATTTAATAATGTAATGTTTCCGAATGAGAATTATTTCACTGTGATCTAACTCCTTAGCTCAGTCAGTAGCGTGTCTACTTACTAAACTAAGGGTCCCGGTACGATTCCTCGCATGACTGAAAAATATATCATTGGTGAAATGTGGTTTTACACTTTCACATTGATAAATTAACGGCTCGGCACTGGATGTTGTGCCTGTCCTAGTCTTAGTTATATTATAAGGCATATGAAGCTACGACAGGCCTAGCAAGCTGGTAGTTGAATATATATGGCTTGAATAAAAAAAACTGCCACAGCCTGCAAACAGTTATGGATGTAAAGTTATTATTTCACTTAATCCTCAGGTTTTCCTTAAATAGAAGCTATTTTTACATTCTTATATATTAATCAAGAACGTGGAAAGGGTGGAAGCAGGGCAGGGGGTTCTAAACCCGCTAGGATATGATGGAACCCCTTAGGGGGCTACATACATTAATATAAAAACTTTTATTGGACAAATCTATTGTAACATTTTCTAATGGACCCCAAAGAAAAATTAGCCCTTTGCATAAATGTTTAAGAAGTAATGTAGGATTTTATAAACAAGCCATTTTTTTCATTTATTAAATGTAGCAGAACATAAAAACCTCTTTATATAATTTGTTTTCAATTTTAATGTGCTGAGTAAAGTAAAGCAGCTTCCCTTGAATCTTAAAAAAACAAAAACATTCTTGATCCTTGCTGGTATGTAATGGTAGCGACCACTCATGAATGTAAAGCAGCTTCCCTTTAATCTAAACAATCTTCTTTTTCCTTGTGGCTGTGTAATGGAGAGGAACATTGGTGAAGTAACATCAGCCTCCCTTGAAACTCAAACAATCTTCTCGGCCCTTGTTTTGTGTGTAATTGAAGGCAGCACTGAGGAAAGTAAAGCAGCTTCCCTTTAATCTCAAACTATCTCCTCAAACCTTGTTGCTGTGTAATGGAGGGGAACAGTCCTCCAAGCCGCTGACAAATTGCAGATCCAATAGGAAATAGGCCTGCCTTGACCCCTGAGTCTGAAGACAGTGTTTCGAATCCAAGGTGGATGTTTGATTGACTGGAACGTGGTCACTCTCCTTTTATTTTTTTATTTTTTTTTTTTTTTTATTATTTATTTTATTTATCATAGCTCCCTACGACAAACTATGTGACTTTTACTTGACTCCAGAAAAAATTGTAGGCCTACATCCCCCATATCTAAGGGCTGGAAGTTGGATTGAGATGCTCTAGGTTGAGTTAATTCGTATTAAGTGACTTACTCACTACGGTGGTCGCATGGTCTAAGACGTCACTCTTGAAATAGATAAGACTGCTGATGATGTGGAGATCTAGGTTCAAGTCCAGGTCGTGTGTAATGATGTGGTTTTTTATAAATAAATAATTTTCTATTCTCCCTCTAAATGCTAGTAAACTTCCTCTAAATCATTCCTACTCCATTAACGTAATTAATGCCATCACCATATTTTAGTGTAAGGATAGTGGCATATCATATAGGAGAAACCACCCTCATTACACCTGACCGGTATTTGAACCCCGATCTCATTATCAGTCTAGTTTATTGTGGGTAATGAAGCCTAAAATACCATTCGGCCACCAAAGTGGGTAAAAATTCCTTTAATATTTAAAAATCCTGTTAGTTGAATTCTTTTGTTAATTTAATAAAAATCTATAAAATGTATATTACATGTTGTTAACACACAATTTTTTTATTGCCTTTTACGAGATTTTTTTTTTCATTGAAAAGAGGACTAGAACATGTGTTGCAATTATCGAAAAAATTCAAATACAGGAATTTGCAAGCCAAATATTTAGAAGTATTTGCATGAGATGATAGTACGATATGATTGGAGTTGTACAGAAAAAAATTCTAAATAGGAAGGAATAAAATTAGTTATGCAATTAAAAAAAGTATATGAATTTATAAATGAGACTCTAAATTTTGTTTAAACCAAAATATTGTGTATGTTGACCTGAATATAAAGTGAGTTATTATTACTATTAATATTATTATTATTATACTAGCACCACGTCTTACTACCCATTCGGGCTGTACGCACTTAAGCTAATGTGTAGTGGTAGGGTGATTGTGAGATGAATTGAAGGACCTACAGTTTAACGTGGATCCGAACCACGGTGGAAGCCTGGTATTTCACACATTCACAAGTAGTGATTAATACACGTCTTGTCAGAGATGAAGAAAGGTTTGCAAAGCATTTAAGTTTTGCCATTCTCATAGATGACCTAACACCACTTAACGTTCTACATATGGAATCAAAAAATCTGTGCCAGTACCGTGGATTAAAACCCGGACCCTAGTAAGAAGTTCGACACCTTACCTAGACTGCCAGTTCACCAAAGTGAGCTATTCATTGAACATAGCAAAAACTCTCTTTTAATTTGCTACATTTTAAAAATAGCTTAATAATCCAAAATATTACTATGGCAAAAAAACACTATTACTATAGTAAATCGATTGATATATTTTTTAATAATAAGGAATACTGTTTTATATAACGTCTGAGAAATAATTATTAACTAGACAAATATTTATCTGATTGCAACCTTCCTTCACCTCTGACAATACGTGTATAATCACAACTCGTGAATGTGTGAATGCAGGCCTCCACCTTGGTTCGATTTCACTTAAACTGTAGGTCCTCAATTTCGTCTCACAATCACCCTACCATTTCACATTAGCGTAAGTGCGTACAACCCGAACGGGTAGTACTACGTGGTGCTAATAATAATAACCATATCAAGAACGCTATAATGTATTAGTTTCTTAATTTATATTTACCATACGAAGTTTAGTGGTGTTTTAATATAATATAACCTTAATTTAAAGCAAATTTATTGTTTAAGTTCAGTGATAGCAATTTTAAATACTTTTTTTTGGGGATTTAAATTACATACTCTTACTTTAGATGCCAAATATTTATACATATAAATATATATATTTTCATAATATATGTACTATTTTACCATCGTAAATTAATATATAACACAATATCGAAATTTAATAGAAAATATCACAATTTTGCATATTAAATTAACTACTGTATGGACATTTTTGGATTCGCCTTGAAGTCTTGCCAGGGGTCTAAATAACATACAAGTTTTTTTCATTAAAATTCCACAAATACATATACAAGTGAACAAGATATTAAGGAAAATATGTCATGAACCTTATTTTAAAAAAAATTAGTTTCATAAGTATTCCAACAATTTCTATAAAATGTAATATGTAGAACGTCAAGTGGTGTTAGGTCATCTATGAGAATGGCAAAACTTAAATGCTTTGTAATATGAACAATACCCAAAAGCTTCGTTACATTTATTTACAAGTAAAATCCATAAAGTTTAATATTTTTATATTTTGATTTAATTACAGTATTCCCTATTAAAATAAAACTCTTATGTTTGGTGACTAGCGTAGAATGTATAAGATGCAAAAAAAAAAAATTAAACTTTCATGATATTGCTCTGTATCCTCATGACTTGTACTTAACAAAATTGGATTTAAGTTAAGATATTATTTTACAATTTCATATTGCTATTCAAGCAATATAATATAATTTTTTTATGATATTACACCTAAGGTTAGCTATTGCAATAAATGGTATGGCCAACCATCTATACTTTTTTGCTCTTTATCCAAAACTTATACCATTTTCCAATAGCTCTAAGGGCAGGAGGAACCCTTTCCATGTTACCATGTAGGAAAGGGCTATTTCTAAAAAAATGTGTAAATAAAACAGGAAGAAAATCCCAAAGCATTTATGGAAATCAATAAATAAAACAAATTTATTATTTGAAACAAAATAGAACCCAGCACGTTTGTTTAGCCACAAACTGAGTGCACAAATGTAAGCAATAAATATACAATGTAATTTCTGCTGAATATCGATCGATAAATGAAACAAAATAATATACATCGGTACAGAAACATATTGAAAAAAAGAGCATAATAGCTCACTTCATTATATCAGCCGATGTTTATTTAAATTATTTCCTTCATCACTAGCCAAGCGCTAGTTTTTCTCTCAATTTTTAAATATGTAATCGCTAAATTAATCATCTACTTTTTGATAATCATTGGTTTTGGTGTTGGTTCACGTTTAATTTATTTTCGTCTCCTATCCAAAATTACAATTTCTTACAGTATTTTTTTTATTGATTTTATTAATTTAAAGAGACTACCCCAATTTCTTGGCACCCCATTTCAGTTTTTATACTTTGAAGAATTTTATTATTATATTATCTGGACTGTACCTAGTTCTGTAAATGTTCAGCTCCTCATTTCTCAGACCTTATTTCTAATAATATATATGCCTATAGTTAAGAAACAATTATTTTTATAAAAATATTATTTTATTAAAAGTTGTTTTTCTTAATAGTCCTACAGTTTCACAATGATTTTCCTACTCTTATATTTGCACATTTTAAAATAGCTTAATATATTTCCTATCCCAAAGAGCTATGGAATTATGTAAAAAAAATAATTATAGATTCACACTCACATCACTCTAAATCAGTTGCCGAAAAAAATGAGGTAAGGATGAACATACAAACAGATGGCATTTAGAAAACAACCTTTTCGGTGTCAGGGGATCATAAAATTTTGGAAATAAATCAAAATCTCGAATTTGATTTTTTTATCGATACCTCCTCTCTCTTAAGGGCTGCGATAAAGTACAAATTTAGGTAGTAATTATTATACGCCTTTTCAATTTTATGAAAAATATAAACACTTTTTGATGTAGAAATAATATTCTAGTAGAGAACTTCATTAAAAAAAATCGGAGGAAAAAGACAACTTAATATTACAATTGGAAATTTCTCTTACTTCTTAATTGATTTAAATATTTTCATTTAAAATGTATAAAGCAATGTAAATTACATCTTGTTTATAAAAAAAATAGTATGACTTGACTTTAAAAAGTTTCTTCGTTATTTAACAAAGTTATGATTAAATACTGTATATAATAATTTTGAAATGAAATATTAAACAAAAATAAATCTAAAATGAGAAAAACATTAATCTAAAGGCTTAGTTGATTTAAATTACTGCTAAATCCAAGTTTGCATTGATAAACAAAATAAAGGTTTCTACCGAGTTATAGTTAGATTGAAATATCCAGGGGCGCTGGTAGTGTTTGGAAAGTTGGTGCGACGCGTCAGTATTTAGAGGTAACTTCTTTAGACAGAAGAAACCGCAGAAGCGACTGCGTAGAACTATTTCTTGGGCGGTTTTCAGGAACTTAGTTCGACTTGAAGACAGGAGGTACGTCAAAATGAGGCTCTGCTAGGGACGATGCCTTCGGGCTCTCTTGAGATGCTCTGATTGGCTTGTGCCTTGAACAACTGGGAAAAATAATGAGCGGCTTGAGGGGATGAAGGGTTGTCGGAGATTGACATTTCAAGGCTCCAGGGGTAAAGAGAGAGAGGGGAGACAATCACATTACACATTTCTCGAACAACTACTTTTATATATCACACTCCATAAGGACCCAAGCACCTTTTTTTTGAGTTAATTTAAATATTATAAAGACCTCTTTTAACCGCAATCTAAAGTGCATTAGAAAGTTTCATTATTATCTAACAGATGACAGTACTAACTCAATTTGAGCTAAAATTGGACCTAACACCATTTTCCCCAGCACCATTCATTTGTAATGTGGGCGTAATACACCGTAGAATATTAATTTTATCGGGAAAAATTTGTATCAAAACTAGAGGACACTAATCCATTTTTTTTAGAAATCAAATCTTAATTTCACCCACACATCCCGTGACTCCAACACATAATCCTTATCCTAGAAATATTGGTATTATTTATAAATTTTATTTTTTTATAAATTCTGATTTTGATCACATTAATTGGTCGAAATAATGGTCTGTGATCTAGTTTTAAAGTTTTGTTCTATAACTGTGTTTGAATTACAAGTAAGCATCTTAAGAGCTCTAAAATATATATAATATATATTAATATAAACTGAAAATAAAAGAGAATAATTTTATGTGTAATTTTTCCTCACTAACTTATGAGAGGAAATATGTAAAACGGACGTGACAAATCAACCGTGAAAAAAATCAATCAATAAATTTGGGGGGGGGGAAAAAAAAATATTCTATTCTAGAGATGTAGCAAAGTGTTTAGTCGTATTTAGATAAGTCAGTTATTTATTCGGAATCTAAATTACAAAACTAACTAAAGTAGAATGATACTATATATATATGTATATTTAATGAGACTATAAAACAATGTAATCAAGTTTGTATCACCCTACCCATACATCGAAAAAAAATAATTTTTTTTACAAGATACACAATTAATTATACATACATTATTACGTTCTACCTGAAGATCATACTAATCAAACCAAACGTATTACAAACCTTGGTCAAAATTGATTTCGTCTGGTATCCACCAAACTACGTATTCATACAGAGTAATTAATGTCTAAGAATATCGTTATGTTAATTTTTTCACACTGTCATATCTACTCAGCATGAGTAACGTAGAAATAATTAAAAATTATATCTGAATTTGTGTGGAATAGGGCTGGGAAACCATTTAGAATTTCAAACAACTTTAGTACCATCCAGCTGGGACCAAAACACTAACCTCCCCATTATCATAAAATAAAGTCTAAATGAGCTTGACATTTAGACCACGTGACTAGGTTGGATTTTTATTTTTAGATATGTACTAACCGGGCTAAAGTTAGGAATAATTTTGAAGAAAAATGTGATAATAAAGTTATTGTCAGTGAAAACATACGAAGATAGCCAGACGCTTCTTGTACAATACTTACTTAATATGAATTTTTAGAGAAATATGTGACCCTTGCGAATAATCTAATTTGAATAGTTTACAAGTTTATATATATATATTATAGCCTGATTTCAGTAGAAAGAGCACTATTTAACCATTATAAAAGCTACTAAAAAATTCTATTATATTCATACATCAAGTTATGTGATCTGCAACTGTCACTTTTGATAAATATTATCACTAGCTATAAAATAACACTAATAAATGATAATATAATAAAATGTTATCAATGTTGACAGAAAAATATGTTTGAACCAGTAAACCCTGGTGAAACTTTCGCCCACTCAACCTTACACTCCCTCCCCTTCCCCCCCAAAAAAAAAGATTTAGTCTTTTCTTGGGTTGTTGAAATTAAATACTCAGCGAATTGTATACACAAAATAGCAAAGATAGTTTATTTTCGGTAATTGATAGAAAATATTATTAGATTTTTCTTTTATCTTAAATTTCAAACAAACAATTGTGTTTTAACGTAAACTTGAGTATGCTATGTCAGAAGTTGGTTAAAATACTATCCACTGATACCTTATTCATCGCTGTAGGCTTTGTATTAGTTGAGAAAAAGAGATATTGACAACAGAAATAATATATAGCATTTTCTAAACTGTTCTTCCAACCAAAATCAGACTTTTATACTTAAGTGATTTGTTAAAAAATCAAGTTATATTTGAAACTAGAGCTTTTAAATTACTTGAAAAAATAATTCTTAGTATAGTCACTCAATTAGTTGAAAATAAATATAAGCCTCTTTTATGGCCGAAAATGTTTCACTTTTTTCTTAATTGAAATAGAATCCAATTTAGAGCTTCGAGATATCAAAAGTATTCAAAGTAAGAGTACCAGAGAGAGAAAAAATTATCTTAAATAACTCGAAAATAGATCTAACTTTGATCCAATAAAACTTTTCCGCTTTTAACTTCTACTTTCTTGAAATGTAGAAGGGGACCAATGTATTGGTCTTCTACCAACCCCTTACAGACCTTTACGGTTGTCTTTTTTTTTTTAGGCATCTTATGAAGATGTATGTACGCCTACATACCGTTAAAAAAATATGCCCCCCCTCTCGTTTTCCTTAAGAGGGAAGATGTCCTATGCTGCGTACTAAAAGTTAAAACATGAAAGATTTATAGTGTCGGTTTTGGCGGCACTTTCTCTTCTCTCTTTCCTGCTCTCCTGATCCGAATGACTTGATACTTCCTACATTCATCCTCCCCTCAACCCCCCTCCTCTTTACTCTATTGTCTCGGAGAGAGAAGTATTGTGATTGTCAAAAAAATTGAATTAGAAATTTTGATAAATATCGAAGTTTAATGACCCCCCTGAAACCGCAAAAATGTGGTTTTTATAATGCAATCATTCTGTTTGGCTGGATATCGGCCCTAAGCCTAAATTAATTTCCCTATTGGGGCTAAAACTTATAATCTAGGGTTTTCATACGGTTCACCCTAGGATTATCTTAGAATTGGATATTTAATCCTAAAATTCATGGTAGTTCACAATGTGAATAAAATTACCTATATGTATTTACAGGAGCAATAATTTATTTATTTTTCGCCAGCAACATTTTGATATAAGAAATGCAGGAACACTGCCCTTAAACGCTCATTTCCTACATACCCACCTTAGGTGCATCCAGATAAAGAGGAAGGTTTTGAGAAAAGAAACAAAGAACATTATATTCGTTTGTGCTGACATATCTGAATTTATCTACACTTACCTCATAAATATTATTTAATGGCTCGTCGGTATTCAAATACTGTTTAGTGGTTGCTGTGATAATTTATTAAACTTTGTAATATATCAAATTTTTATGAGATATTTCAAATATGTTAATAATGTATAAAATTGTTCTTCTTCTTTCGAAATATTTGGAAGATACGAAGGCTACTATGGGTGTCAGTTGATGAGAAAGAGATATCAGTCTCGGCCTCAATGCTTCGAAGGTACCTACCTACCTACCTACCTATCTACCTACATACCTACCCACCTACGCACCTACATATCTAATCACGCCATGCACTTACGGAGTAGGTAATAAATTGTGCATATATGTATATTTTTTAAGCTCTGTACTTTATCCTCACTAACTTTCTCCACACTTCCCTATCCTTGCATACTCCCCTCACTTCAACAAATACATACACCGAGTTATACATGCTCTTTTATTCTTAAAACTCTTAATGTTTCTCTTTTTCACACACTGGTCTAGCACATTTAGCACAGTCTTTCATGGCCTACCTCTTCCTTTAGATCCACACAATCTACCTTCATATCACCCTATTTATCAAGCACTATAAAATAATACTAATAATATAGTAGAATGATTTCTATATCGACTGCAGGCATATATATACTTGTAATTTCTAAAAGGTCCTTTCTACAACTTCTATTGACTTATTTAAAATTTATTTTTTCACAATATTTTGGGTCAGCATATAAATTAAGTTAAAATATTAAGAATGACAAAAATGGAATTGTATAGGAAATGTAAAATAACTTGTGTGGAAAAAGAATGCGAAAACATTTAGGAAAATGTATCCTTAATATATCTGTATTGGATTCAATCCCAACATTTCTGTCACTATCAAACTAGTCTGAATGAGCTGATATTAAATCGCATTCTTATTGGCGTGGGTTTTAAAAGTTATTTTTTATTTGCTGGTTTCTAAAATTACTATTTTTCCATGCGGTGTTTATTTTTTATGTCTGAAGGTGGATGAAGGTGCAATCCCTTTCATTATCATCATCCTTTACTCTTAATTAAACTATGAAAAATATAAAGTATTTACTTCTTTGTTTGTTAAAATATTTTACGAATAAAATGAGTTACCCAAAATCATAAGTGTTTTTACGCTTTTTTTCCTCATTCTCTTAAAAAAATTCAGCAATATATCACATCCGTTACATTTCGATACCGTCAAAATTATAGGCGTAGGCTTTCGCGCAGCACTTTTAACTTTTCCATTATTTATCTCTTTTCATTTTCGCGATACGAATCGCAGTTAAAAAATATTCTATCTCCCAAGCTTCATTACAGGCGAGGCTGAAATTACTCTGCGGGGAGCCAAATTTCCCCCCTTCTCACTTTTTTTTTCCCCCAAACCACCTCTGCCGCTCCCAATGCCCTCTATTTTCCAGTAGGTACCTCCACTTCGTTTCCTTTCCGTATATATATTTTACAATTTCGTGATTTCCGATTCCCACAAAAAACCATGGCGGCCATAAGAGGTGGTGGAGTCGTTGAAAGCTTTTGGGAGACATCCATAAACCACGTAATGCTGTTGGAAGGGGTTTATAGGGTAGCTCTAGTGTCTACATATTGTAACATGGGGTGGAGGAGGGTGGCTACATCACACTGCTACGCTACACAAATACTATAATAAAATTTTAATGTTGCAAATTAAGGGCAGTTTTAAGAGTTTTGGTAGAAAAACTTGTTTAACCAAACTAAATCAAATGTTGCTTCTGTAGAAACACAAGAGTATAAATTTCATCATGTAGTGATATCAACAGTAGTTGTTGAATATCTGTCAAGGGTGTCCTAGAATCTAATGACAACTTTTTCTCTTAATTTAAAAAGTTTCTCATCTAATGTCGCCCATGGCAGATATTCAACAACTGTTGATATTAACACGTGAAGACAAACCATATCTGTTTGAACTGGTGCTATATTTGATTTATTTTAACCAAAAATTAATTTTTAATATATAAAAACTGCAAAAATTAACTCGCCTTTCCCCTTCCCTATGGTATAATGACATTCATTCTTGATGTGAAAAGAGTTATGTAATTCAGGTTGGAGGAGGGGAGAAGGGTCAGGATAAATGTCTACTTGATGTTACATGGAGATAGAGAGGGTCAACTGAACTAAGAAAAAACTTTTACGTGGCTTATGGATGAACCCTGGGGAACTTCGATGAGATTGACTTGCTATTTCTATATCTTTTTTTTTATTTTGTGAGACTGGGTGTAAAATTTTAGAAAGGTGGATTAATCTACTAGCTGCTTGTTGCTAACCCTGATGAAGAGACATAGATTCACTCTATCCAAACGTAAGCACTAACTAATAGTACTATTAAGGCTATAATTTACTGTGCTTAGTTTTTTTTATACTATTGGGTTATTTCAGCGATGGCCGCAGATTATCACGCTAAAATGTATTCAAAACTTTTTACTGGGATAATTTCTACATAATGAGGCTTAACTCATATTTCTAGTTAAAAATTCACTCATAAAATGGTATCAACTTATATAGACTTTTAGCTTTTAGTTTTTAATTTTAAGCCAAACGTTTATGTTGGCTCTTTACTATTCACGATGAGAACTTTAAAATTACCATTCATCCAGCTTTATATCAAGAAGACTAAAGAAAAGCAACAAATATAATTAGTTTATATATATATTTGGTTTGTTTAGTATAATAATATTTATATTTTTGCCGTAATTTTTAAATTTGTTACACCATACCACGTAAGTGAGAATTGAGTTATATTGTGTATTTACCAATACACAATAATACAATAACCAGGATTTTCAGGTGACGTAAACAAATATTCATTGTACAAATGAGTCAGAGCGTGCGTAGTAGAAGAGCTGAAAACTAGCTAGGAAAATCGGGTTTTCCTTGGAAACTACCATTTGTTATGATATTTTAGACCCTTAACCTTTAAACTGAGTGAGCTTTTGTCAAAATCAGCTAATACATTTTTTCATTATTTCATTTATCAGAAATGGAATTTTTTAATCATTTTATAGATTATTTTTACTGTGATTTTGGTTTTGGAAAAACCTTTTTAAAGTTATCGGTCAGTGAAGACCATTTAGGTTTATCAATTTTAGTATAAACTAATGGTGTAAAATTTGGTTAATCCTTTGTGAATGACAATGTTAAAATTATATATATATATATATATATATACTACTTTATGATTTTATATTTAACAAAAAAAATTTAATGATTGGGTCAAATAATCATGTTGTAAATTAATTCTATAAATTATTTGTGTTAGTGTTAAATGAATAGTTTAATATTTATATACAGTACCTTGATTAATTAAATAGGTTGTTATATGGTGATAATGGTATAAAACTATCCACGTTTTATTCCACTATGGTTTATCTTACATGCTATCTCCATGGTGTGATCAGTAAAGGTAGGAATACGATATTTCAGTGTAGTTTTTAAGAATAGATAATCTCCTGATATTTAAAAAAAAAAATTATTCTTAACTTTCTTGATATAATATTTTTTAAATGAACAGATTCTATATTTCTACTCCCACGTGCTTACGCTCTAAAAAAAAATTACAATCATAATTTAATGGGGCTGACTTGAAAACCAAATATAAAGAGATGACTAATTATATAAGCATTTAAATTGATAATGTTAAGGCTATATTTTAGCTGAATATAGTCTCTAATCTATTTTTGAACATTGTTAGTAAATTAAATTTTAATTACGTATGTTAAGACAAATTTTCAAAATCTTAAGGCTATATATTTATTAACCTACATATTATAACTTTTTGGTAGACTTATCGTAAAATATATCTGAAGATCTTTCAGTCTATAATTATGATTTATAAAATATTAATATATTTATATTAGTATGAAATGAATTAGGTTTCTTAATATCATAGTTAGTCGTATAAACGCAATCCTCCTCCTATAGCGAGTTTGAAATTTAAAAAATATAGGTTTTATATTTTGAACATTAGTTTTGGGTATGAGCTCCGGACAAAATTTAAAAAGTTTAAAGGAATACTGCTATAGAGTTAACGTGATATTTAATATAATTATTATACATTTATGTGAAACTTGCTCTTTAAATTTACCAGCATTGGAATAAAATAAAGATAGTTCCGTATATATTTTCTTGATATTCGAAACAGGGAGTGCGTTTATTTACAAGATTGTTTACACCCGAGGGACTTGAAATATAACATAGTAAAGTTTCTCTCTCTATCGTGTTATCTTGTTAAGTGCTTCGGGGGGACTTAAAATAAATAAATAATTCAATTTCTACCAGAAAGTAGCGTCCTCTCACCCCATTTTACTTCCTTTCTCTCCCTTACCCCCATTTTACAAATAACATCAACTCTATTAAATATTTTATTAACTATGTGCTTGCTTTCTACATGACGAAATGAATAAAATATATTTTTTCTACGCAATGCTGTACTTTGGTATAATAACACATGCGGCTCAGGGTTTCAGTTGAAATATTCAGACAGGACTCGTGTGTACCTTTTTATGACTGACAGATGGAGCTTTGTATGGGCCACGCTGCTTTTTAATGTTTACTTCAACTTGCAAATAATTACAAACATGTGAGCCCTTCACTTGAAAAATGTTAACAAAAATAACAAAAACATATTCTCTATAACCTAGATATTTAAATATGGTGTGTTATTCAGTATAAACCAAAAAATATATATCATATCAATATTTAAAAAAAAAAACCTCTTCGGTGTAGGCATGGTCTAACGAGCTACTCTCGCAGTATATTATACTGCCGATAACGGGGAGATCAAGCTTTGAATCTCGGTTGAGTGTACTGAGGCTGTTTTTTTTTATAAAATATATCCGCATAACTTTTAGTCTATTATTAGTATTCACTCTCCCTCCACTCGCAATCACACTTCCTCTAAATATAATCTTTCAAACGCCTAAATTAATTAGCTTAGTTAGTACATAAGCAAACAGGTGCTTGGAAAGTATTTAAAAATAAAACACTTTTCTAACAAATCAAGAGAGTTAAATTCAAAGAGCAAATACAAAATTAAACTAAAAAACCAAGTGTTCGAATAATATATTTAATCAAAGACTTATATTATATTTAAAAATTGGATAATATTTTTAAACGTCACTGAACTATAAATATATATTTAATGACATTCTAGACAAGTGTTAATATTAGGTATTTAAAACACGTTTCAAATTTGTTACAAAATGTAAGAATGAAAAAATTCTAATGTAACGCGCCGATTTGAATGTTATCAGTAAGCAAAGAAAATTTTTGTATTACTTTTGCACCAAGTATGTTTTAAAATCCGTTCAGGCTATCTGTATTTTATTACAATAATGGCTGAGGGAGAAGAAGATAGAATTAAGAAGAAATAAACTCGCATTTATGTTGCTGGAGAGTGTGGAACTATTTAGAAAAATTAAAAACAAGTACACCCATCTAGGATTCAAACCCAAATCTACCCGTCACTGGAAAAAGTATACTTTTTGATTTCGGCACTTAACCCACGTGTCAACCAATTTGGATGATAAATAAAATAGTGTACAACTTTTAATTGCTAAGATTTATATGAGTATAAATTTGAACTAAACGTATTTACTGATGCAGTACTTTATTTATTGTGTCCAGAAAAAATGTTTTGCCAAAAAAATTGCAAAACTTATGGCCTTGATTTTCATTAAATTTCACTCTAACTTAAACATCAATCCATAAAGATATAATTGTACCTGAGGATACTAAAGTGACTAGTAGATAAGTGTCCCAACTAGGGTGTCGCGAAAATTTGCAAAAGCCTGTGAAAAAAAAGAAAAGCTTTTCAACATATTATGTGATTTCCTTCTATCGAACCTAATATGTGTTAGCAAGGTAGGGGTTCCCCGAGATGTTTAGAACAGTAGCACATCGACGAAATTAAAAAATATATATATTTTTTGGTCGGGTTCAGGGATTCATTAAACGTTGGCATCCATCAAAAGTTAATGTTATATCTTTTTTGACGATCACAATACTGTCTCTCTCTATCTCTCCCCTCGAGTACTATGGAAAAGTAAAAAAGCTTGGGAATCACTGGATCAACTTATGAGTGTTGCTATAGGAACAGGTTGCTAAGCGATACCATGTGATATTTGGCGCCTTATATTCCCCCAGCCCTCCTATTTTCTCCCTCGTCCCTCATCGCTCAATCCCTTTCCTCCCCCTACTCATCTTCTCTGTGCAGTTATTATAGCTAACAGCGCCCCGAACTCCCCGGGGGAAATCATCGTGGACTTCCAAATGCTTTAACCTTTTTCGACAGGGGGCGCCTGAATTTGACGCGAAAGTCTACACGCTACACCTATTCGCGCGGCAGCTTGCATATAGTTTAGGGTGTGTTAATGGGATTGGTCACCTTGGAGCAAGAACAACGTAACGACCAAAAATGTGTTTTATTGATTTTAACCTTTTTTAAAAGACAAATGAGAGATTTTTTAATATTGTTTTTATAAACTATTGAAATTTGAATTTTCTTAAGTAAAATGATAAAAAAATTAAAATAGTTGAATCGTATATATGCTTTTAGAACTACCTATAGGAATACGATTTAATCTTATAAAACATTATTCATATAACATTATTCATATATAATCTTATATCAAAATTACTTGAACCATTTAAAAATAATACAAATTTTCAAAAATCATTCATCAGTAAACCAAACCCAAATATTTTTTTAAAAAAATATAGAAAAAATAGGTATTCTTATTTATAGTTTAAAACCCTCCCCGGATACCTATCTTGATAAAAAAGTTAGTTAATTTTGCAATATTTGAAATTTTTGTAAAATGTTTTTCTGTAAACTACCCTTAAACGAATATACTGTGCTATTTATCAAAATGTTTTCTTTCGCCTTTAAAAAAAAATCCAATTAGTTTTTCCATTTTAATGTTGTTTCAAAAGAGTGCTAAAACCTTGACCAAATGAGACAAGAGCCGACTTAGAATCATATAAAATTGGTAAAATGGCAAGTTTTTCAACCAAATATTGCAGTCAAAAGGAAGGGCATAAACATTGTAATTATATCGTTATATTTATTCAAATAAATACGGTTCAACTTATCTTTCATGTACAACAACATATTTCATCGACCAGACATTTGCAAACATGTCACCTGCCGATCTCAGCATGATAGACTGTACAGTATTGCAATACTTTGAAATCCTATAGACCATTCAAAAGAGTAAAATAATATTTAATTTTGAATATCATGAACTTAATATATTTATTAGATCTTAATTTCTCATACGGGGTGGATGGAAACAATACAATTACAGTTAAGTAGCATAATCCTTTAGAAATATTTAAGATTTATTGTCTGCTTTAATTTTAGAATCTTCTAAAAGTGTCAAGTAATACAGAATGTCACAAAAGTCACTCTACAGTAATGTAGCACGTACCTCACAGCAATTCTTTCTACAACAGATCTTGTAAATGTTCCTCGTGGGCCTGAATACATGTCTTAACAAGCCTCTTCATATCAAATGAGAGGATATGAAGATAAGAGTTCAGACATGTTTTCAGGCAGGTAGGGGACATTTTCAACATTTATTATAGGGATAACTGCAACTAGGTAAGTGATACTTTACTGCACATTGACATTAGTGACACCTGTATTATCTTACTATAAGATTAATTTCTAACTCCTGATAATATCATTACTGAGGTCCAATTTTCATTTAAAGGGGCTTTTTGGCAAATTGAAAAATTACTAGATTTAGATTTACTTTGACACATTAATGTTTCAAGTAATGTGATCTACAGATGAAAATTTTGGTAAGTATTATCAATAACTATAAATTTACACTGATAATACAGTAAAGTGTTATCTTTACTAAACATAAAAAGGCTCACTCCTACTAAAAACCTATTATAGGTAATAAAGGCTCTTATAGTTTTTAACAATAAATGTGAATATAGCTCGTTAAAAATGAAACTCAGATGGTGTGTGTGTGTTACTCAAACCAAAGGTTGGCTGGACTCATATAACAGTTCCAGCGTCAGCTGTAAAGCCTGGGCAGCACTCAAGAGGTGTATTGGAGAGTTGAGGAGTGAGGCAGTTTCCCGTTTATTTCCTCACTGACTCATAAGTGAGACTGAGACAGATCAATGAAAGTAACAACATGTTCTAGTCCCTACCAGGAGATATCGTGCATTACAAATACTATACATGACAAGACTGAGACAGATCAATGAAAGTAACAACATGTTCTAGTCCATACAAGAATATATCGTGCATTACAAACACTGTATGTGACCAGACTGAGACAGACCAATGAAAGTAACAACATGTTCTAGTCCATACAAGAATATATCGTGCATTACAAATACTATACATGACAAGACTGAGACAGATCAATGAAAGTAACAACATGTTCTAGTCCATACAAGAATATATCGTGCATTACAAATACTATACATGACAAGACTGAGACAGATCAATGAAAGTAACAACATGTTCTAGTCCATACAAGAATATATCGTGCATTACAAACACTGTATGTGACCAGACTGAGACAGACCAATGAAAGTAACAACATGTTCTAGTCCATACAAGAATATATCGTGCATTACAAATACTATACATGACAAGACTGAGACAGATCAATGAAAGTAACAACATGTTCTAGTCCATACAAGAATATATCGTGCATTACAAATACTATACATGACAAGACTGAGACAGATCAATGAAAGTAACAACATGTTCTAGTCCCTACCAGGAGATATCGTGCATTACAAATACTATACATGACAAGACTGAGACAGATCAATGAAAGTAACAACATGTTCTAGTCCATACAAGAATATATCGTGCATTACAAATACTATACATGACAAGACTGAGACAGATCAATGAAAGTAACAACATGTTCTAGTCCCTACCAGGAGATATCGTGCATTACAAATACTATACATGACAAGACTGAGACAGATCAATGAAAGTAACAACATGTTCTAGTCCATACAAGAATATATCGTGCATTACAAATACTATACATGACAAGACTGAGACAGATCAATGAAAGTAACAACATGTTCTAGTCCATACAAGAATATATCGTGCATTACAAATACTATACATGACAAGACTGAGACAGATCAATGAAAGTAACAACATGTTCTAGTCCATACAAGAATATATCGTGCATTACAAATACTATACATGACAAGACTGAGACAGATCAATGAAAGTAACAACATGTTCTAGTCCATACAAGAATATATCGTGCATTACAAATACTATACATGACAAGACTGAGACAGATCAATGAAAGTAACAACATGTTCTAGTCCATACAAGAATATATCGTGCATTACAAATACTATACATGACAAGACTGAGACAGATCAATGAAAGTAACAACATGTTCTAGTCCATACAAGAATATATCGTGCATTACAAATACTATACATGACAAGACTGAGACAGATCAATGAAAGTAACAACATGTTCTAGTCCATACAAGAATATATCGTGCATTACAAATACTATACATGACAAGACTGAGACAGATCAATGAAAGTAACAACATGTTCTAGTCCCTACCAGGAGATATCGTGCATTACAAATACTATACATGACAAGACTGAGACAGATCAATGAAAGTAACAACATGTTCTAGTCCATACAAGAATATATCGTGCATTACAAATACTATACATGACAAGACTGAGACAGATCAATGAAAGTAACAACATGTTCTAGTCCATACAAGAATATATCGTGCATTACAAACACTGTATGTGACCAGACTGAGACAGACCAATGAAAGTAACAACATGTTCTAGTCCATACAAGAATATATCGTGCATTACAAATACTATACATGACAAGACTGAGACAGATCAATGAAAGTAACAACATGTTCTAGTCCATACAAGAATATATCGTGCATTACAAACACTGTATGTGACCAGACTGAGACAGACCAATGAAAGTAACATGTTCTAGTCCATACAAGAATATATCGTGCATTACAAATACTATATGTGACCAGACTGAGACAGATCAATGAAAGTAACAACATGTTCTAGTCCCTACTAGGAGATATAGAGTATTGTAAACATTATATCTCACCAGATGAGATGTTGAAAAGTTTATTACCAACATATCTCTTTTATCATGCATATCAAATCAGTATTCAAATTCATCCACGTCATAAAAATTGACAGAGATTCTAGCTTCATCAATATTAAATTTTTTATAAATCTGGTCACATGTCTATTTGAGTATGCTTCGTTTGAACGTAGTTCTGAAGGACACACAAGCCAATGTTTGCTGGGTTGAAAACATTTACGCACCAGCAGTTAAATGTGCACTTCTCCGTGATGCAGCTATTCGCATAGTACAGTCAGAGTCAAACAAAATAGACTAATGGGTGCAAGTTTACAGATACAGTTTATGCTTGTTGTTTTCTTAAGTATTTATGTTTATTTATGGTTCAACTAATCTCCTTCTTGACACTAGAATACTTGGTCTGTTTTTGATTCATGGCTAATCGGTTAAAATTATATTAATTTTATAAATTAAACAAATACTTTATTTGCCATTATTGTTGCTGGCAATTATAAACATTTGTGATCAGCATTACTCGTACCATATTTTGTCATTGAGTATAATGTTAGCGTATAACCCGAATGGGTAGTAAGACGCGGTGCTAAATATTATTATTAATATAATGTTACAGCCCTATAGTGAAACTGTTCATAAATCGAGCTAGTGTCTGCCCAATCCGTGAACTTGCCTATCTTTCTGACCATTTCACGAACTGGTAAAAAAAAAAAAAAGCATTAGCTCTTACACATTTCATGAGCTTGAACTTATTGTACAATCTCCTACAAGCTTATGTGAAATTAGTTATAAGATATTATATTAAGTTAACCCAACCTAGTCCATTATAATTTTCCATTTTAAAGTGATTAAAAGTTAAATGAACTTAGATACCAAAATTGTTCTTCACTAGTCCATTTCATGGAATGGGCAAAACCTCGTCAAGTTCTTGAAATGGGCAATACAAGCGTTTACAATTCATAGAATAGACTACTTATTGCCCAGTTCATGAAATAATCAGGAGGAGAGACTATTTCATGGAATGGGCAAACATTTGACCAATTCATGAATTGGACAGGTTCACAAATGAGGTGTAACATATATAATATACTTTGTGGCGGACCCTACATTTAATTGGTTTTGTGTAATATAATACAAACTTAAGTCACAAACACTCGCCTTTACTTGTTTTGTGACATCGAATATACAGTGTGTAGCCAACTCATTACTTATCATGTTTTATGACAATGAATAAATAATTTGTTGCCAAATAATCACGTACAATGTTTTGTAATATAGAGTTTACACTTTGTGGCCAAATCTTCACTACCATGCTTGAATATATATTTTGTGGCCAATACTCCACTTTGGTTCGTGCCTTTGAATACAAACTCTGTGGTCAACGCTACACGTATGTGTGTTTTTTACTGCATCGAATATAAACACTGTGGCCCCTGAAACTGTTTTTGAAAAGCAAGCACATTATTTTCAAACATAGAGTTTACTATGTACATTTTTTCTCCATGTTTTTTAAAATGTAGTTTTTTTTTTTATTTGATGGTTGTCGAAGCGTGTGGCCGCTATTTCATTCGCGCATTAGTCGTGAATAAACAATGGGCAACTTATGTGCGGTATACGCACCATTTCGCCACAACCAAACCTTTTTGAAGTGTATATTCGTTTGAGCGTGAATTTATTTCATACGCGCGGATATTTAGTACTTCTAAGTTTTATTTAAACTACCAAAGTTTTTTTTTATAATGTTCTGAATTTATCATAGTGAACATTGATTTATTAATATGAGCTTGTGGAAAATTGGTAATAATGTAGCGGCGCGTTCATGCCTTTTTTATTTATGACCACAGTAAATTATACTAATTAGTTTTTATTGGGTTTAATAAAGGCTTGGTAAACGCCTGATTAGCTTCAAACCGATGATTAGAGAAGGATAATTTATTTTAAACTTTTTATATTATGTTCACACATGTGTCACAGTTCATTTAAACAAATATTGTGAAAGTTAAGCTTAATTAAACATAATGAGATGAATTAAACCGGTACCCAAAGCCAGATTATTAGTGATCCCGACTATAGGGGACAATGGTTTGAGTCTAGGAAGGTTCTGAAATAACTTGATGTGTTTAACAGCAACTGTGGCTTGGATGGATTTAAAGCATAATATTTGTGTGGACCTATTCAAGTTAGCTTTTAAATCATATGCTTCGGCTTGAGTATATTTAGAAATTATAGCTTTTACAAAACTCAAGCAATATTCAAATATACATTTATTTTTATATTTCAAAAATAGTTTCTTTTTGGTAACAAAAATATTACATTGGTAAATTGATAATAAATATTTTTTTGAGACTTTGATATTTAACTTTCAAATCACAAATTCAACTATTTTTATTCAAGTCATTGAAAGAACAATCTCTAATTGGGTTTACCGGAGAAAAAGATCAGCTTATATTTCGGTTAAAATACATTGAAATTGTCTCTTTTTACTACTTTGTAATTTTAATCCCTCATCTAAAGCACGCTGTACTATTTTATGCTAACGTATCTGAATTTTTCTATCTTCATTTAAATGTATTTATCTTCTGCATCAAAATTGTATTTGCAAATTCGTCATAGATATTCCCATTGAGCTATAAAATCAAGGACTAAATATAGGATATACATATTATAACTTGACTGCAGGAAAGGAATATAGCACTACTTAAAGTGTTGTGTATTATATTTACTTTGATTTGTTGAGAGGTACGTTTGAATGGTAATTTGTAAATAGCTGGTGAGCCGATAGTAAAATCTGTTTCCCTTCCTTGTGAGGGCCACTAAACTCACTCTACAGAGTCGCGGGAAGGAGAAAAAGAGAAGATTATGTTACCTTCTTCACAGTTTGAATCTGGATTATTCCCATCATTGCAAATTCAAACAAGGTGAAGAAGGGCGGGAATGAAATGATTGGAGGGACGCGGTCTGACGGAGGTGGATAAGAGGGGTCAGCCCTTAGTAAAACGGTCATTAATGTTCATTTTAAACACGACCATATACATTTTGAAGACATTTTATTTTCAAATGTAATATCTCAGCTATACATTCGGTTAAAATTATAATTTAATCATTTGTAATCTGTTAAAGGGTCCCACGTAATGTTGTTGAGAAGTTAAAAGGGTTAAATATGTCTGCATGGTGTTACATAGGGGGGGGACGTTGAGTACAGCAAAGTGTTACATAACACATATCTTATAGGGTTGTTAATTTTCAAAATATTCGTCTATACATGAAATAACCATAAATAAAAATAATCAAATATTGTCACAAAATTATTTAAATCATTAATATTCAGGTTTTAAGAGTATTAAATCTGAGTCCCTCTTTTAGTGCCACAAAATCTTCCCTGTGAATTGATGGCATTCACTCTTGATGTGAAAAATTACGTAACACAGGTTGCATGGTGGGAGGGGGGCAGAGGTCAGGATAAATGTCTACATGGGAGCTACGTAAGGAAGGAAGGGAGGGTCGAAAAAGGCAGGAAATAAGCGTTACGTTTTTACGGATGATCCTTAAGGGTTTAGTTCCTAATTTGTGAAAATAAACATCACAATATTTTACAATATATTAATAGCCATCGAAAACCAAATGCAAATGAAGTTTAATTAATAAATAATTACCCTATGTGATAAATATTTTAACGGCCAGTAATAGTATACAAAAAATAGTTTAACATCATATCAGTGACAATCAGTTCATGATTCTACAATTTGGCGGGTATTTTTTCTTTTGGACAAAGTAATAATGTTGGCTATATTTACTAATAGCAATCCCGCACGGCATTGCCAGTGACCCACTGTGGTTTAAGAACTATATTAGACTCCCCCCCCCCCTCCTCATGGTGCCCGATTTCAAATGGAAACATTATATCTGAAACATAATTTTAAACCAGATTAAAAAATATGTTCTTCAAAAATTTACCCGCTTCGGTGGCGTAGTTGGCTAACGCGCTAGTCGTGTTGAGCTCGACCACCAAGGACGGGGAGATCGAGGTTCGAATCTCGGTCGGGTGAACTGGGGGTGGTTTTTCCTAAATGGTTTTCCACTCTCCCTCCACGCAAATGCGGGTTCACTTCCTCTAAATTCAACCCTCCCAATTCCTAATCCATTAGAGTAATTAGTACATAAGCGTATAACCCGAACGGGTAGTAAGACGCGGTGCTAAATATTATTCAAAAATTTGTTAAGAATAGCTTAGTTAAAAAGCTAATTAAAAATTTAAAAATCCGGCTTCGAGGAGCATTCGGACCCCCTTTCGTCCACCTATGTTAAAAATGTCAGATCTCTGCGTGTCGTAGTTTTGGTTGGGCATTGCACACATACAAACAAACACTTACTTTTATTATCATAGATAGATAATATGTTTTATTTTTACATAATTACCCTCTTTATTTACTTACTTTATAAATATGATTTAATCACCGGTCGGAGTTGAAATACTGTTTAGCAGCTATTCTAAAAAAAAAAAGTGTTGAAATATCTCATATTAAGTGAAATAATTAAGATATATTCGTAACAAATCGAGGTTTTCTTGTTTCGAACTGTTTCGAAGACACAAAGGTTACTGTGGGCTTATAATTCTAAGAGAAATAAATTTGACCTTTAACCTTGACATTTTGAAGCTTCGCATTGACCTAGTAATTAAAATTACTTAGAATATAATATATTTAAGCTATTTTTTTAAAAAAAATATCAACTTAAATAAAATAGCTTCTTTTCACCCCTGATTCGGGTATATTCCCTTGTAAAAAAATACGTTGACCAAACTCGACCAAGAGATGACTCGAACGGCGCCTAAAGGCTGCAGACGGCGACATTCTATCTAGGGGTTGGTTTCTAGGGGTGGTGTCATGGGATTGGGTGGTTGGAGGGTTAAAGGGAGGTGTTCACTCCCACCTTCTCCATTTGTTACCATTAGTCCTACCCCTTCCCCCTTCTTTAACACCCCTTGTCTTCATAGGGGCGCCCACGGTTGCCCAACCCTTTCAGCAAGGGTTAGTTCACAAACGATGGTTATCGGCGCCATAGCACGAATTCGACGCTTAACAGAGTTTTACGTGCACTAAGTGCGACCATAATGGATTTATAAACGTGTGGTGCGCGTACCAATGGAGGTTTAAAAATATTGCACCCTTTAAATATAATTTAGTTAAATATTAATTGATGCCCTTCTTTGTAGTAAAGTAATTAAAGTGGTCAACTTTAAGTTTAGTAGATCAAGCATCACCTCCGGGTGATAATAGTGAATACACATACTATGTGTATGCAGGTTCGTTCTGCTGTCTTATGAATACGTACAGTAGCCCCAAGGCTTCTTTGGTGCTGACTGACAGTTCACAGCTGACTTCTGACAGTCAAGATTTAGGTATACCTTAATTTTGACTGTCAGAAGTGACAGCTGCTAAACACTTTTTTTTGGCAGATCATATGGTTTGGTGTAGGGATACATAATTTGGTCTGGTAGCTTTTCAAAGCCGTCAGCTGTCAGCTGTGAGCTGTCAGTCAGCACTAAAGAAGCCGTGGGGCTACTGTAGTTTAGGTGCTACGGTTTATGCATCTAGTACTACACCTTTGTTATTGCTGAAGCTAGTTCGTAAGTCATAGGACTTTTTATCTGTGTGTTGGCTTAGAAGTGTACTTTAAATACTGGAACTAAAAAAAAATTTAATTTCTCTATATAAAATAATTTTAATTGTTTATAATTATATTATTATTTAATAAATATTTCGCATTACAAATATTATATTTTGTATTATTAATATGAATCCTGGTGTAATTATTTTTTTAAACCAATTCAAAAACAATAGTTGTATCGTGGCCGATAATTCTGGAGTAAGAGGTACACATATGACTCATATTAAAATAATAATAAAAAATAATGGTAACTTGCTTCGGTGGCAGCGTATTTTAGCGCGCTACTCTCGCAGTAGACTAGACAGCCGATGACGGTCGAGTGTACTGAGGGTGGTTATTCCAAAATGGTTTTCCACTCTGACTCCACGCAAACGCTGATACACTTCCTATAGATGTGACCTTACTTATCCCTAAAACCATCAGCGTAATTAGTACATAAGCGTATAACTGGTGGTAAGACCCGGTGCTAATTTTTTAAAATAATAATAATAATAATAAATTGACTGAAAAGCAGTACTTTTTTTTATAAATTTCTATTTTATATGTTATATTACAGCCTTAATGTGTATTATATGTAGAAAACATTTAGTGGAATATAAATATTTTAGCTAATGTTTTAACACAAGCGGTAAGAAGTAGTGTGAATAAGGCCTAAGGCCCAGAGGAGTGAAGCGCTTGCCACAGCTCCCGTGGTAGTGGTGTGAATACGGCTTGACTTTCAAATGACACCGCAGTCTCTTGAAGCTTCCTCTCATGTAAATCTTGACCGTTGGCAGTTCGTTGCAGACTCGGTAATGTAGCCCACCGCATTAACCGAGTCAAGTTTATCCGAGAGGACTTCAACGAAATACCCGCCTCGGTGGCGTAGTTGGCTAGCGCGCTAGTCGTGTTGAGCTCGACTGCCGAGGATGGAGAGATCGAGGTTCGAATCTCGGTCGGATGAACTGAGGGAGGTTTTCCCTAAATAGTTTTCCACTCTCCCTCCACGCAAATGCGGGTACACTTCCTCTAAATTCAACCTTCCCAATTCCTAATCCATTAGTGTAATTAGTACTTAAGCGTATAACCCAAACGGATAGTAAGACGTGGTGCTAAAATTAAATTAAATTAAGTTAAAAATTAAATTCAATGAAATGTTTACTCTTTTCGTGGATAATAAATTAACAACGTTGCCTACTAGGTGATTTCAAAATATATTTTGTTAAGCGGGTTGCATCTTAACTTGACTTACCTAAGAATTCTTAGCACTATTACACTTAGACTGCCGTGTACTAAATACTAAGAGAGGGAATAAAATTAGTAGATCACCCTGCCCATGTGCTGATAGCACTTTTCCTCTTCATCTGACGAGTATAAACATTCGTTCTACTGTTTACTTCTGGAACACATTGACCTACATTTATAAATTAACTTTTCATTGTATCTGATTATAGATACAAATACTCCCAAGGACATTTTTAATCTAAATCATGGTAAGAAGATTCTTACTAGAGATTTTTTATGGACAAACCAATAACCAAAGAGTTTTTAAGGAAACTTGGAGATTAAAAAAATATTTTTTTACAATTTAAGACTATGTTTAGAATTCTTTAATAATTTTTTTTAATACTCTTATCTTTAAAACTCGCTGAGTTAAAACTTAGATACATAAAATGCGATACACTATCTTGGTTTGTCATGAAGTCACATTAAAATGGGATATACTATCTTGATTTGTCGTGACGTCACATTAACATGGGATATAATATCTTGATTTGTCGTGACGTCACATTAACATGGAATATAATATCTTGATTTGTCGTGACGTCACATTAAAATGCAATATAATATCTTGATTTGTCGTGACGTCACATTAACATGGAATATACTATCTTAATTTGTCGTGACATCCTTTAAGTAAGCACTGTGCACCGACCGTGCTGCTATCTTGTTCCCAATTCCAACAAAACTTCACGGCCGTCGCACAGTCTTGTATGTGTGACTCAATCTTAAGAGAACGTGAGAAAAGGCCAGTGATTTTACTTTTTTTGTCTCAAAACATTTCTTTGTCATATTAAATTAAAATAATTCTCCAGTATAAACATCGAGATTAATTTTCCACATATGGTGTTATCAACAGTTGTTGAATATCTGTCAAGGGTGTCCTGAAATTTAATAACAACTTTTTCTCTTCATTTAAATAGTTTTATCATTTAATGACACCATGCTATTCACAGATATTCAACAACTGTTAATGTCACAATGTGAAGAATATTAAATTCTATGTTTCTAGTGGAGGATTATTTTATTTATTTAGGCAAAATTATAATTTTTGCTATAAAAACTGCAAAAATACTGCCCTTAATACGCGTTCCCGACAATCCCGCCTTCCCATACGTTAAAATACGTGACAAAAAATTATTAGCCAACTTTGGACATTTCATATTTAGCTACCCCTCCACCCTTTCGTATCCTACTACCCACCCGGGCAGTTCTGTTTTAGTTTATCTAATTGAGTAGAGATGGGGAAGGTAGAATTTAAAGGGAACGTTTTCATGGAGGGAAAGGGTGACACTCATTAGCATAAAACATTCTCATTACACACTACAGGGAGTTGAACTCAGGGCTTTCTGTTACCAGCCAACCAGACTAAATGGTATTGGCGTTTAGTCCACTGCACCCATCAATGGAGGTAAGTTTAATAAACGTATCACATATTGCCTATTTTTTAAAAGACTCTTTAGGTATGAAACGTTGGGACATAGGAATTCAACTTTTGATCTGATTCTGAAAATATTACTTTGGTAAATATTTTGATACATTCATACATTTGGGTGCTAACACAAGCTCTAAGCGACTTAAACTCATTAGCATTAAAAGAGAGTACCCTGCAGTTCCATTACCTTTATTTCATCGTGTTCCAAGATTCTAAGTCTTCAACGGGGCTCACGGTTAGCGAAGACATTTTGTAGGGTGATGTTTCAAAGTTGATTTGCTTTATTAAAATATACTTTAATATATAATATATTATATATTAAAATATACTTTAATATATAATATATTATATAATAATTATATATTAGAGGTATAGTATAATAAATACAATCTCTAAAAAATTTATTTTCGATCGTTAAAAATAGTTTATTTCTAGTTCAAAATAAGTAAATATTTATACGTTCTTGTTTATTTGTTTGTATAGATATTTTAAAAAATAAATTAACTCTTTTGAAAGAGAAAATCCAAGATTTCATCATAAAAACATGATGTTCGAGAGCTAGCTATGCTTAATTTTCTATCTATTTTATTATATTTTAAATAATTTTTGCAGGTTTTATATAGTACAGGTAATTTCTGTAAAGGACATAATATACAAACAAAATGTAAAAATAGAATTAGAGTGTATAAAGTTATGTAAAGTTTAGTTCTTATTTAATAATGATTGATAGTTGTCTGTAAAGTTCGGTTGGGTGTTTCAAGTATCACTAAAGTTCGACCAGCTAATAATGTTTCTATTCTTTCCAAACATTACACTGATAAAAATCGGATTATAATAAATACAATTTTAGTGAATATAATAAAAACTAGGTTAAATTCTTCCAACGTTTAAAAGAATATATATATATATTTGATGGCCTTTAAGTGTTGGCAAAATATCAAATTAACTTCGTCCTTAATCTTGAAGAGTACTTTGGGATCCTAGCCAAGCGAAAATAGATATATACGGCGGTACCACCATAACAACTTCTGTCTCCGGTTGAAACCGCAGGAGACTTAAAGTGTCCTTCTGTAAGGTTGGCACCATTTGTAACTTCCATAAAGTAAGATGGTTTGGCTTTAGACTACTCCACCCTACGTAGCACTGGAAAATACATTTGAATAATGGGGTTTAAAATATATTCTATCACGTAGTTTTCGCATGAGTGGTTTCCGTGTATTTTTGGCATCTATTTCTGTCAACCTCTTCTATGTATCTTTACCCACCAAAGGGGAAAAAAAAGTTAGGTTTGCATTAATTTGAGTTTTACATTTGCATAAAAGATGTGAGACTTGATGAGAACTGACAAAGAGATATTTCTGTTCATCTTAGAAATGTTTATGTAATTAATATGTAAATGTTTCCATTTTAGGATTAATAATATACATAGCTTTTTATAGTTGTAAGCAATAATAAAATATGTGGCTATATAATATTTTCAAAAATATTTTAAAATATGTACTAAAGGGCGTTTTAATAATTAAAGAAATGATTTCAACTGTTTGTTGAACACTGTGCTCTAACAAACACTCAAAGTAAATTTATATTAAATATATTAAAAATAAAAGTTTAACATTTTTTTCAGTAATGATTTTAAGCTTATTTTACAAAATTGTCTAAATACCAATGGAATAATTTAACTTGATAAAATCTTTGAAAAGTGTTTCATTTAAAGTATTTAAATTGTATTTTGTAAAACCAGTTGAAAATTAGTATTTAAAAAATTATATAACGAATATTTATATAACTCTTCATATAAATTTTATTGGCTGTTTTTAATCTCGTCGTGTAAGAAACCAACTAAATATTTATTTCTTATTAATAGATTTTTCTGTAATTTATTTGTATAGTAAAAGTTTTGAGTCTAACTTTGCCATGGGCCATATAAGTCATACTTGTTAGGTTAAAAGTGTAATTAAATGAATTCATAGATGAAAGATTACAAATATTAAGGTTGTTAACTTAAGGGTGATAAACTATTCATGCAAACAAGTTTGAAACAAAATTATGTTAATAACTCGTTCAAATATTAACTATCTAGAATTAAATAACTATTTCTACATTTCTAAATTCCTTGATATATAATTTTACACCTTAAATTACTTCCAATTTCTCTATGGTTTTTTTAGATCCACAGTTTGAATACAGTTAAAAATTAACAGTTGATAAAATCTAAAGTCTAAAATAACATATATTTAAAAAAAAGATTGCCGTGGACTCCAAATCTCAAACGGGGGCATTGAATGTGATTTCTATTTGTAATTTATTACTTTGGTTCTTTTCACTCTCTATCCACGTTAATGCGGGTGTAATTTCCTTTAAAACAACCCTCCTTAAGATTCCTACAGCTTTAGTTAAGTAATTAATAGTCTTTAAGATTCAAATAGCCAAAGCTATTATTTATGCTTTTAATGAGGATTACTCTATCTAAATATTTTTACCCACGTTTGTGGTCGAATGGTCTAAGGCGTCCCCGGGATATCCGTGTTTCAAATCTGGTCAGGTGCAATAATTTGTATTCCTAAATGGTTTTCCCACTCTATATCCACACTAGTTTCCTTTAAATTCTACCTTTCTCATCACAACCTAGTTAGTGTACAGATTAAAATAGCCCAAACTGTTAATAAGACGCGATGGACAGTAAAAATAGTTTAGATATAAAAATTGACACCACCTCCAAAAGTGAGAAATTCAAAACGGTCAAATAAGGCTATTTATATGATAATCCGACTATAGCACAAAATTATGAATGAACCAGGTGAATTAAAACTTCTGTACAACATGAATGGGATATGAGAAACGTTAAAACAAATCTGTTTTTTAATGACGTCACCCGCAGACGTCACCCTTAGGTGCTAGAGGGCGCTGTTGGTACATAAATGAAAGGCAAGCTGTGTGAGCCTCATTTTAATTTAGAGGAGTTTTTATAACAGTTACATGAAGGAGGAATCAAAAATAGTAATGTAATTACTGACAGCCTCAATGTATTGTACATTTTCAAAGATTCCCCAGCCCCATAAGAAAGATGCATGTCAGCCATCTCAGAATCCGTGAAATGTTACATGATACACGTACAAAATGCATGATACGAGTAACGAAGTCGAAAAGTAGCCATTTGGTGAGCCACCCAACAGCACCCTCTAGCATCTAAGGGTGACCTCTGTGAACACACAGTCACTAACGAAAAAAGGTTTGTGTTAGTTTTTTTTTATTAGCCACGTCTTACTACATGTTTGGGTAGGACGCTTGTGTACTAGTTACACTAATGGTTTTAGGAGTTAGGAAGGTTATATTTAGAGGAAGTGTACCCGAATTTGCGTGGAGGAAGCGTGTAAAACTATTTTGGAAAAAAAACCAGTACACCCAACTTAGACTCGAACCTTGATCTCCCAGTCATCGGAAGCCTAGTCTACTGCAAGAGTAGTACGTTAGACCACGCGGACACCAAAGCGGGTTTTAGTGTTTCTTATATCCATTAAAGTTCGCATCACCCTGTATAAACACTAAGATCTGCATCATTGCCAGGGTAAATATTTTCACGCAACAGACGGTACAGCAGAACGCTATCCACGCAAGACTAGACCTATTGTTGACCAGGACACGAGACAGACTGAAGGACATCAGAGGAGCGTGGGGATGCTTCTTCACCCTCCTCCCCCTTCTACCGTCAACTCTCTCACTATTAGACTAGCTTTGCTGATATATAGAAGGTGATTTAATAGGGCGAACGCTCATTAGCATATCCATACAATGTGGTGGGTTACATTAATAAATATATTACTACTCCTTACTCATCCCCTAAATATTTTGACCAGACCCCTCCTACATTTCCCTCCCCTAATGCTTCATCGTAGCCTACACCAATGCTCCATGAGCTACACTTGATTGGTGACCTGCAAGAATGGTCTAAGTCAACACATTGTTCTGGCAAGTATAAATAAATTAAAATCACACCCTATTCTGGGAGAACAAAACACTACAGTTGTTTGAATGAGCCCCCATCCTCGTCGAGCCGAAGCACTTAAGGGCCCCACCCGCCTGAAGGTAAATAACATAGCAGTGCAGTATTTCTTTTGGAAAGGACACTAATAGTCTCCGAGCCCAATCGAAATATCTTCAATTATGTTAACATTCTCGGATGTAATCCTGTTTAAAGTTAATTTGATTGTTTGGAGGAAGTCTAGTTCTAGGTTTCTAATCCTTTGCTTACAACTTCAGGATATTAATTGTAAAACACATGCTTCGGTGGCCATAGGGTTTCGGGCGTCACTCTCATGTTAATGCGTATAATCTGGACAAGTAGGAAAATGCGGTGCTAAAAAGAAATGTGTCAAACATTGAAGATTGTAAGTCTTTTAATCCTAAAGATACATTTTGATAACTTTCACCTCCATTTTGGTCGTGAACAAAATTTTGAAATAACAAACTACTTAAGGGCGTTGCCTACCTGTGACGTCAGGGTTGGTCAAGATAGGATTTCCCACGATAGTGAATTTACGTTTTACTCAGCGAATTTTAAAGATATAAAATTGAAACAAAAACCATAAATTCTTAAATAATTCAAAAAATGGTCCTACAGTGTCACAAAATTATCAATTTTGATCTTAAAATAGTTTTTTTGTAAACGTATTTTTTTATAAATCCTTTACAACTTAGGTCACTTGACTTGGTCACGAAAATGGCCAGTAGCAGTCTTTCTTCCAGGATGTAGATTAAAAATGTCCGTGGTAGCATTTGTCTATCAAGTATAGGAAACAAGAAAAAGTTAAAATTATAAAGAAAGTCTTATGTTTTCAAGGCAGAAATATTAAAGTGACTGTGTAAGCTCATCAGAGGAAGAGGGAAAGGTTTATCAGCACGTATATAAGAGCCTTCTCAAGGTTAAATTTTAATTTTCTTCCCACTCTTTCTATTTTGCACACTGGCACCTAAGTGTGATAATGCTTAGACTGCTTAGATGCGTCAAGTTAAAATGCAGCCCGCATCGCAAAATAGCTTAGAAATCTCCAACGTCGTTAAGAACGTGGATATATGTACATCTTCAACGCAGTTCATTGCTCTGTTAGGAGGCCCCCCTAAGATAGAATGTAATAGAACGCGTTTTAAAGTAAGTATTTTTGCAGTTTTTATAGGAAAAAACTTATTTGGTTTGGCCAAAATAAACAATTGCTTCCGTGTATACATTGGGTTAAATTTTCTACGCACAGTAGGCCTACTTATTATCAACCATTCTTAAATATTTGTGAAGAACACGTGATCAGAAACATTTTAGAAGAAAAATAATAGGTTATGGTTGAATTCTGTTATCTCCATGACATACATTCAATAATGGTTGAGATTACTATGTGTAGAAAATAAAAATAAATGCATCTATTATAACTAGTTGTTTTGTCTTTAGATAGATCTGTTGCCTTGTCCAAGTTGAGTCCTTCAGTATCTCAACAACCTCTATTTTTAGATCAAGAATTCTATAATCTTTTATTGTTTGAGGTAATTAATGAGCGAATCCTTGGTATTTCTTTCTTATCATCTTATCCCTTCCATTTTGACTTCTATGACATCACTCAATAAACCATTTCGCATCCTGCACAGTGCTATTGACTCTTATTATAATGTATTCATTAGTCACTCAATCTGTCCACTTTATAATCTCTATTCTCCCCCAGCACCACATCTCAAAGCTTTCCAAATTTTTTTACTTCTTCACCATCAGGATACATGTCTCAGCTCCCTACAAATTGATGCTCCATTGTAATACTTGCACACTTATACTGAATCACTTTTATATTTATTTTTGCTAAAAAGCTTTCTTTGCTATAGAAACTGTAAAAATACGGACTTTAACTATCATTCCCCACAATCCCAACCCTTGTGATCGTTTTATGACTGTATCACTTGTGCCCTTGTTACATCATCAGGGAGTGATTACCGCCCGCGCAACGACATTCAGTGTTCCTGTCTAGAATACAGCATCCATTGCGAGGTTGAAGTGATTGATCTCCTTCTCGACCGGTAAGGGTTAGTCTTTCACCTTTTACCTCTCCCCCTCGCCCTACTTATTCCCCTCTCTACCCTCTCTCGATTCCCCTTCCTCACCCCACCAAATGATCGTAAGGATAAGATATCTACACACATACCTACAAGAACGAACTTAAATCGGATCCGGACCGAATGTCGAAGGTTAAGAAATAAATAAATCGACTCTCGGCCCTGCCCGGAGTCGAGAGATTTGAGGCATGCAAACCTCAGAAGTGTGAGACGAGCTATTAAGACGTCTGGTTTGACCTTTATTACCTACCTAAGTTAAGTGCTATCCGTGGGGTGAGACGTGCTATTATATCCTGTAAAATAAATGGTATGACAAAATTACACAAACTTTCTCATATTGTGTATTATAGCTTCGTAGAAAATTTTCAAAAATAGATTTCTAGTAAATTATCCTTAAATAAATTTTACTCATAAAAACAAAAGCATAATATTGTTAATCACAATATTCACTGTTTATATACACATTTTAAACAAAATAATTTTTATGTGTTAAAAAAAACTCAAGTTTTCAAAAATAAATGTGTTAATCACCTTAAATTATTTATTTGTAAAATTAAAAACTTATTCTTATTTATCATGAAAAACAATTCATATATTCTCATATTAAATTCAATCTTCAAGGTCAATTTCCAAGACATTCGGTTTTCTATAATTTGTTATAACTAAACTAACATTAAATTAATTCATATTTGATAAATAAGTATATATTTTTTATTGATTGTGCCGATACCAATTTTGGAACCAAATCGTTAAAGCCATTTTTTTAAATATTCAAACTAAAAAAATGTCACAAGTAGACTACCCATAACCAAATTTTACCCCCAAACAAGTATACAATATTATTTATCATTTAAAACATTTCCAGGTTATTAATTTTGAACCAAATCCTTCGAGCAGTTTTAAAAATATTTCCAGTTTTTGAAAAATCACTCATCAGTAAACTACCCATAGATGAGTCTTTACTCCAAAACAAGTAGACAGTGTTATTTTTCATCTCAAGCACTCCCAAGATAACCATTTGTAATCAAATCGATATTGGCGTTTTTTAAATATTACAAGTCTTTGAAAAATCAATCGTCAGTAAACTGTAACTCAACGAATTTTTGTCCACAAACCAATTATTATATAGTGCTATTTGTCATGTCAAACAAATCTAGATATTCATCTTAAATAGAATCTTTAGTAATTTTCGAAAAATATGGAATTCGAAAAAATTACTTACTAGTAAGCTATCCTTAATTGAAGAGCTAGGTTAAAAATAAAACATTTTATGGTATAGTCCTATAATATCTAAACATCAAGTTTGAAAATAAATTAATCGTAAAGATTTGGCTCCGTGGCCATGGACAGACAGAATTGTAAAAATCCACTTTTTTGGGTTTGTGTTCACATCAAAAGTAAAAAAAATAAAAATAAAAATAATCATAATCTCGAGTTATATATGTTTCATAATCATAATACTTTCTTTTGAAATAAGAAAGTTAAAACTCATGAATATTACTCAGTTTATAACTGAGCACTAAATCTAACTACCACATCCAGTCAAGAGGGGATATCTCTAAAAAGTTGATTGCAGGACCTCCACAGTACCGGTAACGTAGTCCACGCTGTCCTAAGATGACCCCTCTACATCCCCACCGCCCCCTTTAAGTGCAGATATATTTTGATTGGCGGGAGTAATGTCACGTGGGTGACACTCCCATGTTACGAGTGGGACCATTTTATTCGTGACCGTTCTCGCTAAGCCCATATTTTCTGTCTTTCTCTTTCGTTTACAATCGTGGTTGAGGGTTTGAAATCTTATGTGGTGCACACTGGCATCAAATATCGATAACTTTAATGATGTCCTCTCCGTATCTGGATATTTCAGAAGGTCTGACTTTGCCATAAGAGGTTATATAAATATATTCATCTTTATATCTCTGTCCATTCTTGGAATGAAGTAATGCGCTTTCGTTGCATTGGGTTTGATACATGATAGGTTATAGCAGTTTCTAACATATAATACATTTATTTGCTCTTTATTTTAGTTTTAATTACGATATTAATCAGTATTATTAAGCTTCAAAGCAGGGCCGTATACATGGGGGAGCTAGGTTCAAACCCCTCTTATTGAGAAATAAACTTACACTAGATAAAAAAAAGTCAATAAAATTAGACGAGAATTATAAAGGTTCCAGTAGTAGTTTCCAGTGAGAAGCGATATTTTTAAGACTCTAATAATAATATTTCTTCCTTGAAGTTAAATATATTGTATATCTTGGACAGGCTGTTGGTATCAACGCGTCATGAATGGTTGGGTGCTGCGAATCATTGTGGGATATTTTTTGTGCTTGAATTTTTTTAATGTCCCAATAAAATACAAATATTTCAATTATTTTTTATTACTTAAGGAAATATCTCAATAAAATTTTATGTGTCACCAAAACTATATCACATATTAGTTTATTGTAGGAATATTGTTAACCAGCTAATTATACTGAAACATAAAAATATTATTGACCTCCTACCCCCATTACAAAAAACCTGTGTTCAGCCCTTATTCAAAAACATTTAATTGAAAAAATTGCGATGAAATAGTTTAGTTCTTGTAATATTAATTGTAAGCGATTGGCAAATCTTGGAAGAGGCAAATGCTATTTTTCATAACAGATAATAACCGCGTCGGGAATCATATTATTAAATTTAAAAATTGTCACCTGGAAACGGATTTATAACCCGTGACCCTTGCCTTAGTGTGCCAATGATGTATTGACTGAAGCAGGGGTTTCCAACTTGAAAGTACCCAAGGGTCACTAACGAATTCACGATTTTAGTGACGGGTCCGCGTCAAAATCGGCTAGTTTTTGTCAACTTATGCAAAAATCATAGTAGGTATTTAATTGTTAATGAAATAAGAAATACGCACTTCAGTGGCCGAATGGTCTAAGGCGTCACTCTCGTGTTAGACTTAACTGATGAAGATGGGTAGATTGGGGTTCAAACACCCTATTATGAGCCAATTCTATCCGGTCCTCCTCATTACACCCTATCCCTATCATGAACCAATTCTAACCAGTCCTCCTCATTACACCCTATCCCTATCATGAACCAATTCTATCCAGTCCTCCTCATCACACCCTATCCCTATCATGAACCAATTCTACCCAGTCCTCCTCATTACACCCTATCCCTATCATGAACCAATTCTACCCAGTCCTCCTCATTACACCCTATCCCTATCATGAAACCAATTCTACCCAGTCCTCCTCATTACACCCTATCCCTATCATGAACCAATTCTACCCAGTCCTCCTCATTACACCCTATCCCTATCATGAACCAATTCTATCCAGTCCTCCTCATCACACCCTATCCCTATCATGAACCAATTCTACCCAGTCCTCCTCATTACACCCTATCCCTATCATGAACCAATTTCTATCAGTCCTCCTCATTACACCATATCCTATCATGAACCAATTCTATCCAGTCCTACTCATTACACCCTATCCCTATCATGAACCAATTCTACCCAGTCCTCCTCATTACACCCTATCCCTATCATGAACCAATTCTCTCCAGTCCTCCTCATTACACCCTATCTCTTTAAGATTCATTCTAATGCTATCCTCCCAGCTGCGTCTAATGGGTTTGCCAGTCAGTACCCTGAACATAGTTCAAGTTTATTCCCTCATTAACAGTGCATATCCTGATCACGGTAACCTGAGAGAATTGACTACCCTAACAATGTCTGGTAATGAGTATAGGGTACGTAGCTCATCATTAAATAATCTCATACTCGCTTCATTATCTTCACCTCTTTATGGACCAAATACTGTCCTATTTAAAACATCCAACATTTATTCTCATAATGTAATATATGAGAGTATGTTTCACAACCATTGAGGACAACCGGTAGAACTCTTGTTTTGTAGGCCTAAATTCTGAGTTTTACAGTCATTGACAGAGAGCAAGATGTCAACAACTTACTGACTGTGAAATAGCATAAATTTCCCGACCGTATTCTTTTCCTAACTTACAATCTAATATATTTATTACTGGTTAGAATATATTGTTTCCAAATATTTAAACTCCTTTCTAGGAATTGTATTTTTAAACTTTTATTCAATTCTAATGATCTTTATTAAATAGATAAACTATTATAATCTTTAAGTACGGTTATAGCCTCATCTAAATGTCATATTCTTTAAACTGAAAAATTATATCTGGACATGGGTCTCGTGTTCGATTCCCGTGTCAAGGTGCCATTTTTAAATTTAAATTATATATTTCTATTAAGAAAAAGTCAATATACTTTATAAATTAAATTATAAAATGATCTAAAGTGCATAATTTTAAATGGTCCAACTAGAGGTAGCACCTCCCAGTGCTTTAGCTCCAGAATTCCTCTTGCAGCGTTAATCAAGATATCCGGTATTATAGGAACGAATAGGGTGGAAATCGGGGTTGGTTATAGGATAGGGGTAGTAATGGGTGCGAGGGGTCTGTTTACGCGTTAATGGCCTCATATCACACATGGCCAGGTACGACCGCATTGAAAATTTGTCAACGAAATTAAACAAAATTAACAAGATTACATTTCCGTTATGGCCTGCCGTGGTAATGAATTGAGGCTATTATAGTGGTGTTCTCATACTGTAACAAACCATTCCCCTTCCTCCCACCCCCTTTTCACCCTATATAATCCACATAAAGCCCCCTCCTTCCTTTTTTCATACAAAACATATTCAAAAATGTTGAGGAGGGGTCAATGTTATTTAGTATTTGTTATTCATGATGAAAAACAAAATTGGTCGTTGTTGTTAGCTTAAAGTTGTGAATTAGTGAAAGTTTTAAATTACTTAAAACAATCTACTATTTGTTAAAGACACAAATTTCTCAACTATACACAAAATGTAAACGAAATGCGAGTAATTAATTGAGCAAAGTTTTTCCGACATAGTATATTTATTGCTAACTTCAGTTTGAATAGTGGTTGAATTCAGAACGCTTTCAGGTAATATATTGGTTGGTGTCGGGGTGTATTCTCACCAACCAAACATCAAGAAAAATTCTTTCATGGGTCTAGAAACGCTTATTTTTAGAAATATTGAAGGTTTTCCTCAAAGATGAATTTGTCTTGGGGAATCCATTTAATAGCCTATTTGGTCACCAGATTTGAACTCTGCGAATTTTTTAATCTGTGGACATTTAAAGTCTATTGTTTACTCAACTCCTGTCCTTGATGTATCGTAAATGGATGTTAGCAAGTACATAAAACCTCAGATGTACTCAATAAACTACGACAAAGCACAAATGCAGGCTCAGAGCATGCATAAAAGCAGAGTAAACCATTTTGAACAATTTTTTTTTTAATAAAAGGTTCTGTATTTTTATCTATTTGATAGTTTCTGTTAAACTTTCTCTTGTTATTTGCCTTACTTCTTCTCTTGGATTGATTATTAATTGAACAGTAAAATTCCTCTCCTATTTCATATACTAAGCGTTTCTAAAACCATGTTTATATTAACTTTTCTTAGTGATTAGTTGATGGTAATACGCCCCTAGAATGTTGGATACCAATCAATATACAACTTATATTATATGTATATGTTATATATCGTCGCCCAAGAAACGTAGTGACGTAACTGCCAACATGACCAATTTTAGTTATTGGCCTCACGATATTTGTCTTGATAAGTATATTGTGACGAAATGGCGTATCTGTATCTCTAACCGTGATGGAGATAAAGCATTTTACGTAGTGACATTTATCTACTTTGAAAAGGAGGGGAAAATATTCTAGTGGAAGGATTTGTTTAAGGTCTCATATATATATATATATATATATATATATATATAAATAAAATAATCATTGGCATAGGATATTTAGTTTATGAGTAATGCGCTGTGATGTGAAACTAAAATATTAAGGACAACGTTAAATTGGCTCTTCTGAAAAGTGGAGAGAATGCAGTTACACCCCTGCTTATCTTTGGGGACGATAAACGGGGGATGCTCACTTCCTTTCAATTTAAATTGGACCAACCACACACATACAATAAAATAGTGGGTAAATGTTTGTGCATTGATTTAAAATAAAAACTTTGTTAGTAAGTTTATGAAAATTATATTATTTGGGAAGACTTTACAAGTGAGTCTGGATTATACAGGATGATTAGAAACTCATAGCCCAAACTGCACATATAGTTTGTTTGAACCAAAAGTAATACAAAATCCCCGTACACTTACAACCGGAAAACCATGCTAATACCATTAAATTGTGTTTAAAGTTTCGGTGTACAGAGCCTAGAGAACAAATCCGTGCAAGCATGAGTGTACAACAGGTTGCATAGTAGTTAGGCGCATGGCACTACACAGCTTGACATCTTGGAGCACGGCAGCAGAACATAACACAATTAATAGTAAAACACAATAGTCCATCTAAAACTGTAAATACGTTCTGAGGGTCATTATTAACGGTTCTACATCACGGAAAGTGCTTGCCATTATTACATGTGCAGTGCTGCACGCCTAACTCCTATGCAACCTATTGTACACACATGCTTGACAGCTTTTCTTTCCCGGTGCTGTACGCCGAAACTTTGAACACATTTTAATGGTATTAGCATAATTTTCCGGATGTAAGTGTAAGGGGATTTTCTATTACTTTTGGTCCAAACAATTTATACTGGGATATGAATGCCCAACACTCTGTGTTATGACTAGTACATTTATGAATAATAATTTATTAAGGATAATTACCAGCCAGGGCTTCTCAAATAATAAACATGACTGTACAGTAGATTAAGATCGTCAGTACCTTACATTTTAGAGTGGAAAACCTTAAAAAATTAATATTCTATATAATACATAGTATTAAAATAATTACTGAATTTAAACATAATGTGTAACACACAGAGAAAACATCAAAAGGCTAACTTCAGTTAAAATAAAAAGTGAATGCATTTAGGAATGAAAACAAAAAGTTAATGCGCTCAGCGTTGTAATGTCGTTAAACTCAGATTCCTAATTCTGCACGTAAAATGCTAACAAACAAAATTCTATGGCACCAAAATGCATTTAACAAAGATTGAACAACACAAAAGGTTTTTTTTTGTGTGTGTGTTATTCATTTTACATGTAACAAACTGGGAGAAAATGAGTTCTAAAAAGTAATTTATCTTTGCTTTGGTGGGTAATGCTTTCGTACTAACGGGTTCATACAAACTTTAATGACATTCAGGTATTGTCCGTATAAAAATAATGTATCTTGGTACCAAAAAGTACATAGCAGTACAAAAGCTATCACACCCACACAGTCATATTCAAGAAAAACTAGTTAGAAGCACCATGTGCTATACTAAACATAATTTTATATCCAGTAAAATATTTTTATTGTATTTAAATTTATTCACAGCTTGTAAATAATCAAGTTGAGTTTATATAACGTATAAATAAGTGAAATAGGTTTTTGGTGTTTTTCAACATGCTTTAGTACACTTTAGGGTTGTGTGAAATTAGGAATGCACTAAATACGCAATTAAAATGGGGATGTGAAAAGGACTAAATATAGAATAAATGTACCAACATTTAGCGTAGGGAGAGAAAGAGAGAACGATCAAACATGATTCCAATGGAGGTGAAAACTACCTATTTATATAATTTTATTGCAATTTTTTCTGTAGCCAAACAGCCTTGTTAATAAAAATTAAAATATGGTGGGCTCAGCAACGAATATTTATATTTGTAGTCCTTATTATTGCTTAGGTTTAAATTATAATGATTTAAAAAGGGTTTATCTTTAATCAGGGGGTAGGATAAATATTTAAACGCAAGGCCAGAGATCTAAAAGTTTCATAAAAATATTTTAAAAAATAATCAAATGTCATTATTTCAACACAAAATAGAAACATTTTCCCTAAAAACTCTATGAGCTTTACGTGGCATAAAACAATTATAGAAACGCTCATGATAACAAATACGTCACTGTCGTCTGGTTTGGCTGTGCTGTGTGGTTCTAAACTTATCCAAATGTGTTTTTTTTTGTTATCATCACGTCTCATTTATTTGTTCATATTATACGTATATATGATAATTACGCTAATATGATAGTGATGAGGAAGAAAACATTTTAGAGGTAAGCTACCAGCATCTGCGTGGAAGGATAGTGGAGGGACTATTTAGATCAGTAGACTCGAACGAGATTCGAGTATCAATCTCCCTGCAATAAAAAGGCCAGTCTAACACAAGAGTGACGCCTTAGACCATTATACCACAAGAGTTTTGCTCGTATTAAGTTTTTACACTCTTCCTCAAAGAAATTGTATATGCATTTCATTTATATTTTTCCTTATTCATCCCTACTCTCACAAAGTTTAATCGTATAGCCAGGTTGGTTATTACTACCTGGTGAACGCACACTAGTTATCTTTTACTTTCTTGTAACAACTTGGAGAGAGAAAATATTGTAATCTAGAGTAAAATCTAATTCGAGATTTTGATGGATGTCTACGATTCATGACGCCCTGAACATTAAATTATTTTTGGAGAAACCGTCTGTCTCTCTGTATCTCTGACAAGAGTCGAACCCATTTTACTTACCAGGCTAAAACTTGGTATCTAGGGTTTTCAGAGGATTCCCCAGAAGTATTTTCGGAACTATCTTACTAACACTAAAACTAAGATTAATTTACCTAAGGGCAAAAAGAGATAAAATTAGCTTTCTCAAAGTCTGCTACAAATATTTTGATTAAATTCGTATCTCACAACCTTACAAACTAAAATAGTGCATCCCATTTTCCCTTGAAAATGTTTGACGGTTCTTCACATAGGTGTAAATTTCCAATTTTTATCATAACTCCACAACTAATTGAGATACGATATAAAATATCAGAACAAAGCTGTAGGGATTTAAATATAAACAAAATTAATTGAAATAATAATTTATTAAATCAATCTTTTCCTAGCAATATCCAAATATTTTGTTTGGAATGGAGCTATGGAAAATTGGGAGACAAAAACTAAACCAATAATACAATGTATATTATTTTGTTTCAAATATCTCACGAACTATAAGTATAGTTATGATAATGTAACGATAAAGTTTGTGCGGTGCATCGTAACATGTATTTTAAGATAAAAAGGACTATACGTTTCACTAATACAAAACATCTCTTAGTGGAGTTATCTAATTTTCCGTCAATGGTAAATACATTATTTACTTTTTCCATCGCTATTTAATAAAATATAAACAAAAAAGTAAAACATTTTTATATTTCCACCAGCCCTTGCTGGGATAAGGATTCTAATTTTAGAAGAAATAGGCGAGTATTTTCAAGGAGAAAGATTGGAAACAATTAATAAAACTCCAACGGGATTCAAACTTCGCATATTTTCATCACTAGAAAGCCAGGCAAAATGAGTTAAACATTATTTTCTGGTGTATGATTTCAGTCCATATCGAGTAGTGGAAGTAATCCAGACACACTGGGATGATTATGTTAAACTCTGAGTCCACGATGTATTTAAATAGTAAAATTTATTTAATTAAATGTATTTAATTTTATAGCTCATCGTATTGATTGACTCTACATTGAGTACTAAAAACTATTAAATAAGTTTAGAGAGAAAATTCCCCCTGATTTTATGACCATGAATATGTTATATTTCAATATATATATTGAAATATAATATATATTTCATGTTAACTTAAGCAGAATTTATGAGTTTCAGTGAAGGACGTACTGAAGCGTCACTTGGTCCCACTTTCTAAAATAAGGTCACAATACTTGTTTATTTAGTATCTATGAGCCTTAAAACTAGCAGTAAATAACAGTAAACAGTAGAAAATCTCCACGAATTGGGTGGAAATTTTTTAAATGATAGTGAAAGCGACCTTGGTTGATTTACATTTATAAAGGGAAATCGTCTAAGAGGATGCGTTAAAGGTTACGAGAAGTCCTCGTGGCAGCCATTGTAAAACCACTCGCGATAACACCATCATACAGTTTGGACGTGTCTTACACACTCGCGCAGTCACTCCTACTTAGCTTACATTATTTATATTCATTATTTAGTAACCAGAACTAAAGTGTGGAATAAATTAATCTTAAGTATTAATTTGTGACCTTTATTCCAAGCTATCTTCCATTTAAATCAAACCCAGTATAATCATTGGTAGGGAACATGAAATTACCCAGCACCCAAAACTATATATTTAAATCTAGCGCCAAGATATAAGCTGACGCACGTGAATCCAGGGCTATCCGGCTGTATATTAACTTATTCAGGTTCCAAACCAAGGACGCTGGTACGGATATGACCACGTATCGTTAGAATATAGTATTTATAATTTTGTTTACCTATATGTATATATGTTTAAATTTGTTTTCATGAGTTATATAATCAGGTGCTTTTCTCCCCCCCCAACAATTTAGTAGTTTATATATTTATATATAAACTACTAAATCTATTATATATATATATATTTATATATATTTGGTGCTAAATATATATATTTTTATATATTTGGTGCTAAATAATCCTGCAGAAAGCCATCACATATAAAATACAATTTGTGGTTTGATTTGTGCAGGTCTTTGAGGGAAGGGGATATTAAAAATCAAATTGGCTCCAATTTTGGCGGAAGCTTACCATTCATATTGAATTGGTGTTGTAATCCGTACCACTAGTATACTTCATTTTTGTTTGTTAAATAAAATATAAACCTTCCGAAAAACATCAAAAGGTGGACATTGGTCAGAAACAAATTATCACCATGATACTTTGTCATCACATGTTGTAAATAAACCGCGTAGAGATCCGCTTCGGTTAATCGAGTGATCTTACGTGGGAGACTCGTGTTAGACTGGACTAAGAGTGACTGAAAGGTAGGAATTCAAATCCCAGTCAGATTTACTGATGTTGGTTCTTTCTAAATGGTTCTCAATTCTTGCTTTACTTAAATACAGGTAAAGTTCCTTTAAAACCATCCCTCCCTCATCTATATTCTATTATCCTAGTTAATGTGTGCTTATAACATTAAAGGATATGGATGAGGAGATGGATTTCAAGGAGCTAATACTAAAAAAAAATTAATGTTCTATATTCCATTGTATTTACTGTCGTACGTAATTCCTTATTATCACGTGTAAAATAATAATATTAATTAATTAGTGTGAATCAATGTTGCACCCGCTTTGGTCATCGCATGGTCAAAAACGCTGCTACTACTACTACTACTACTACTACTACTACTACTACTACTACTACTACTACTACTACTACTATTACTATTACTATTACTACTACTACTTCTACTACTATAACTAGCACTACAACTTATATTAATAACAATAATTATATAAATAGCTATTGAAAATTTTCCTTCTCACATCTCTTGGTGGATATCCATTTTTTTTATTAGAATGCTCCTTGTAGGGAGGCCTTTTTTTTTTAACCAAAATACTAATATACAGTAAGTATTTGGTACAAAATAGGGCCGTCCAGATCGAGCTTACTTCGGAATTCAGGAAATGGCTTTGCTGATCAAGGGGATTAATAAACAATATAACTTTTAAATCCCCAAGAGCCTAACATAATAGTTCATAGTAGAGTAGTATAGTATAGGCTTTTTAGTTTTATCACTTGGTTTTTGTGACCGAGATTCATCGAATAGTCACGATTGTTTACTGTTACTTTACCTCTCAATTTACTTTGAGAGGGTGAAAGAGTTCGCCAATTAAGTTAAATTAATCGTTCAACTAGAACTACTTTTTTGAGGACCACTTTGTTTTTCAATCAACTCGTGTTACTATACCTGTTAAATCTACATGCATATTATAAAATTATAATAATTACTTTAATGAGGCAGGAATGAGGAATTAAGAGATTTGAAGATAATATACCTGCATTTGCGTGGAAGCAGAGTGGGAAACCATTAATCAAAAATCACCCCAAGTAGACTCAAACAAGATTCGAACCCTTATTTCCCCTTCTCCACTATCCCAGTCTAACACAAGAATGATGCTTTAGACAATCAGTCAGCAACATTTTTTGATATTACATGCCGTATGGGTTGAAAAAATAAATTGGTGGGCTTGTTTGGAAAAAAATATCGAGCAAAGAGCTTCAACTTTATATTTCTTATATGGTATTAAATTATTATTATTATTATTATTATTATTATTATTATTATTATTATTATGAACAAAATTATTCGTTTTCTAAATCTTTTGCTGGCCAGATAAAAGCAGTCGGTTTGGCTGAATCCAAACTGTGGGCCGTAGGTTGCCAACCACTGCCTTAGTCCATTCTGTCACTGAAATGGGTACAGCGGACTATCCTTCTCTAGTTAATAGACAGTTGCGCTATTGTTTGTGACTCTGGTCTCGGTGACGTGCCAACACAACCATGTGAGAACCTTTATTTTTTTGAAATGAAGTGTACAATACCAATCCATAACTTGCCAAACCACAATCCCCTTTACACTCAATGAATAAATCTCTAAACACTCCATTTTATTTTTATTCACAGATTTTGTTTGTATTTAGTACAAAATTTAATAACACACTCAGTGATTGGTTTTAAGCAATGCTGGATGTATTTACCGGGATTGTATAATATGAACAGTTTATTGATAAAAAAAAGCTTACTTCTAATTTGTTTCCTTCTAAAAAAAATTATATATTTGGGATTGAAAGGGGATCTTGTGTGATTGTTAAAATAGTAAAATAAAGGTCCGACACTTTAGCTAGATCATAGCGTATCTACTTGCTGAAAAAGGGGCCATGGGTTCAATTTATTGCATTGTCAAAATATTTATCGTTGATGAAAAATGTGGTTTGTCCTTACACAATGATGAGTTAATGGTTGGGGGCTGATTGTTGTGTCTGTTACATACTTATATTAGTCTCCAAGTTGTGTGTTGACATAATCAGTCAATTCAAAAGGTGAACAAAAAATAACTCGTATTAACACAACTAGAAAATAGCTATGTCTTGCTTATATATAACACATAGTGTAATGATTATTTACAAAAACTGTATTACTATACATTATTGTTTTATTACACCATTAAAAATATATTGTAATTGTTTGGGGAAAGAAAGCTTTATGTGTATACTTAAATGCTTTGATCGTAGAGCTGATACCTTTTACGGGAAATTTATTTGAAAATGTGAATTTCAATTATATGAATATTAAAAAAAGGCATTTTAGGGTTTTAAATTTTAAGAGACATTTCTCCTCTATTTTAATGTAAGCACTATTTTTAAATAACAAACACTTTTTAAATAGCACGCGATTTTTGAACGTTCGCGTGGCGTCTCGACGCTTTGTAAGGCGGACTCTTTTTAAGGTCAAAACGTCCTTTTTTTTACTAAAGCAAGATTTACATCAATGGGGGTTTCCTAGAGGAATTTCTCAGGAAGTCTCATGCACTAATAACTCGTCATAAAACCACTCTTAAGAAATGTCCACTCTTACAAGTTTATATTTACCCATTACCTCGAATGTGCGCGTTAAGGAAACCCCTGAATTATTTTAGGTATGCAACCTCTCTAACGGGTCTGTTGTTTAGATTTCATACCGGCTAGGCGTTTGAAATATCTAAGTTTAATTTATTCAGTTCTCTATTATCACCTGGATGATTTACTCTCAAGTTATTTACAAAACTGTTATCTAAATATATAATACAACTCTAAGGCCTGTCTGTACATTCGATTTTCTGTCTGTGTGCTTGTTTCCAGTAAATTCAAAACGTACTCATCTAATCGAGACAGGACTAATTTTGTACTCCCTATTTTTCATGGAGCTTGGTAACTCATATTATACTAGTGTATTTATGTATTGTTTAATGTTAGAGGAGCCGTGGACAGATGCTAGTTGATAGTGTGTCTAATATAGTTTTACTCTCATAATTCAATATATTTGTTTAAGATAATTTAGTAGCGTATGGTGATACAAATCTTTTACACTAATAAAACTGCAAACATATTAAAATAAATATTAATATACATTTATTAAATAACTTCTCAATCAATGGTATATAGTTGACAAATACATTTGACAAATGACAGCCATTTATTTCAAACAAATAATGTTTCTATACATCTTAAACTATTGCCATAGGTTGAATGATCCGTTAACTAATTCAGTACTATAATTATTTTGCTGGACAGGGGCGTTAATATGACCTTTGAACTGAACCAAAATCACCAAGTAGGTTATTGTAATTTCAAATATCTGTAACATATATAAAAAACTTTATTAATACTTTGATTTAAATAAGTCTTACAAAAATTATCACCATTTATTTTTTGATTGTCTTAATTATTATGTAAGTTTAGAAATTTTAATTCGATGATTAATTTTCATCGTAACCATACAATTATTCAAAAATACTAAATCTGTTAGTAGCCTACTCATCATTAAGGCCAAGCCAATATATTTAAGGATTGTTGAAGTAGTTATTTAAAAAAAAACTGTTAAGAATTTTTTAACTTTAACAAAACTCGTCAAACTTGGTATGAAAAAATAGTATTATAAATTATAGGTGGTTTTAAAACTACATGGAATTAATAATTAAAATGTAATAATTTATTAATTTTTCAACATATTTACTTATTTTTGAGACATATGTATAAATTAAAACTACATGATTTATAAACATATATATCAGTTAAAAATCTACATATGAATGGAATATAGTATACCTTGATTAGAAGTGTCTTGTCTACATTCACAAATCCTTTCATGTTAATGTCGCTCTTAACTAAGTCTACTGTTAATACAAATAAGTCAATCTGAAATAAAAGTATTATATAATATCATATAAGAATTATTAATAATAATAGCAATAATAATACATCTTAAAGCCAAGATTTTTTAACTTATTTTAAATTAAATTATACAAGTGCAAATTATATTCTTACCTCGTCAGTTAAATTTATATTATTTTCATTAGCTCTCAATTTTCTAAGTTCAAGGGAAAAATTAGGTCCCACCTGTTTGGACGATACAAAACATAAATCAATTGATTGCCTGGATTATAAAGTAATATTTTGATTTTGAAACTGGCAAAGAGGATATTAACAATATCAAAGAACGGAAGCCATTTTTAATTAAGTCCATGCATAATAAACTACTTTTTATGTATTTATTCAGATGGTGTTTATACATATACCATTGTGATAAATTGGTTAATGTATAAATAATTCAGCGTTGTGAGATTTTTGTTTTTTAGCATAACGTCTTAATACCCGTTTGGGCTACCCACCTATGTGCTAATTAAAATACTGAATTAAGTACGAGTAAGGTTGGATTTAGAGAACATATGCCAGCATTTGCATAAAACTAGAGTGGAAAACTATCCATGCCACATTAAAGGCATAATTTAAAAAATATATTGTGATAATGTATGAGGCAAAGGAAATTAACATACCTTTTATTCATTTATTTTGAGCAGATATCTGACAATCTGCTTTGTTGGTGGAAGAATCTAAAAGATGTTACCCTCGCAATATACTTTATTACGACTAATGTATCGCGGTTTTAATTCCGATCCAATGTACTGAGGGGTCTTTTTCTCTCCCTCTACGAAAACTCTTACATATGAGTATAACCAGGACAGGCGATATATGGTGTAAAAATTAAGATTTTCCTGAAATTATAATTTTTTAAATAAAATCAAATAAAATCTTAAGCTTCACTGCATCAATCTATGGCATTACTAAATGTAGCTTACACTATTACACTTATAAAATTACCTTATACAAATGTTCTCACCTCTTGTTGACTGTTGTGGACCAAAATGATGATGGCATACAGCATCAGAGCGCAGGCGGTAGAGTTAGAAATCATTTGAAACACCTCCAGAGGCGGCAAAGTCGAGGAAAGTAGGATGAATAGGTTCAGCATCATATAAAGGAAGAATCCTACCATGTTAAATATAATAATATATAGCAGGTCACCCGTATCTTTATTAATTTGGTTTAACATAAACCAGAGCTCTCTGTACAGGTGAAGCTTTGGCCTCACCATTCTTCGGCGTTGGCAAAGACGGCCCTTGGAGGATTTGGACAAATGCTCGTGGTAACTTTTGAAGAGCTCTTTGGCGGCTGCGGATATTGCGCTGAAAGAGAATATACACATACCCAACGTCAAATAAAACCGTAATCTTATGGCATAGACAGAGAGCGGTATGTTATCCTTTTTCTTTGAAAATTTGATCGTGTTCAAACCGACGCATGCTACTACTGAGCTTAAAAACAGCGCGTACTTAAGAGAGATACTTAGCGGAATCGTTTTCCCGGTGACTTGATGATATTTTATCTCGTATTTTCTCCATTGTTTGAAATACAAACACATTTTCTTGGATTGTATCAAATGAATAATTGATACAGAAATAGAGCTAATTGAAAAGTAAATAAAAACACAATGGATGATTAAATCTTTGAACTGAAATGGATCAAATCTATTTTCATTGTAGCTTTCTTGCAGGTATGAAATATCTTTGATTGCATTTTTAGTGAAAAAAGCATTAGATGTAAGATTAACTAAAACAGTGTATGTTAATAACAAAAACTTTTTAAGTGTGAACTTATTTAAGTAGGTTAGCCTTTTTTTATCCAATGATAGTGGTAGGCTTCCAATAATTTGAAGCATGTATAGATGTGGTTTCAGGTAATTATATACAGATGTACCATCGCATTTTCTTTGAGTATTCAAATATGCTGTTATTGTAGAAATTCTTTGTTTTCTTTGAGGAAATTCCATAGTAATCTTATGACGACTTTTTAATTTACAAGAAATTGATCATTGTCTTCTACAGAAAGTAATAAATAGTGATTTTCTCAAGACAAATATATTCTATAAAAAATGCCATGAATGCATTGAATAAATCTCATTAAAATTATTAATTATATTATATGAAAAGAAATATTTTTAAAAACTAATTTTTATCTTATAAATAATATATTTATTGTTCTATCAATTTATGTTATTTCTCTATAAGATATATTTCAACAAATAGCTATTAACACTTGATCTTGGTACCAAAGCCCCTAAGATTTTGTATTTCACAGGCTATAAAGAAAAAAATATTTTTCTTAGGTGTGTTTGATACTTGAGAAATAGTACACGGCACTTTAAAAGCTCGATGTGTGTCTCGGAGTGGTTCAACAGTTTTTGAAGAAAAGTTTGGAGCACAGATTTACTTAAAATTTAAAGGGTAAAAGAAATTATAGTGTAATTTTGTATTTTATGTTGGCTTCACAAATTGCTCTTGCATTCAGATAAGTACGGTTCTTTTCAAACGTAATAGTTACGTGGACATTTTATATGTAGGAAATGAATATAGAATAAATATGTTTTTGTTAGGTAAGTTATACCATTATAAATCGTAATTTACATTTATATAAAGTTTAGATGAAAAAGAAAATATAATATTCTTACAATATTTTGAGAAGTTTTCAATATTGTTAAGTTAAGTTGTATAAAAACATAAAATTGCGTGAATAATAACTTAGAATATATTCAAATAATTTTACATTACTCTAAATAATGATAACATATTTGTTTATCTTATTTAACTTGATAAAAAATAGTTGATATTATAAATATGTTGTTATAAAGGAACCAATTATTTTAGATCAATTAACCAATGAATTATATGTTAATATATTCTGCATCAAGTTTTTGGAAGTATTTTAGAATAACCTTGGTGTAAAATCAGTAGTTATTATATAAATAAAATTGCCATTAAAATTTCAAACCAATTTATTTAATTTAAATTCTAAATATTTTATAGACATGGCCTAAAAGATGTCTATAAGCATAATACCACAGATCAAACCATTTTGCCTAATTTTCGGCTTCTAATTTTACCTAAACTTAAGTGAATACATATTTGTTGTACCTAATTAAAAGATTACAAACCAAAATAGTTATTTGTCATTAATATAATAGCCTGTAAAGACGTAAAATGTAGCCTTAAGAGTAGAAAATCCCCGGGTTTTGATATGTTCTCTTAGTCTAGCCTCTAAGGTAGCGCGCTTGTCTTACATTATTCCACTATGGTGTAGCTTATAAGATAGTTATAGTTTATTCCGTCGAGGTAAAACTAATATCATCAAGGGTAAATGGAGTGCACGTATGTAAAGTTTTAGTTTTTTCTAGGATTTTTTTTTTTTTGACGCTGCAGGTTAATCCTACTAATATATGAACATGAATTTATTTTGGTCTGTTATTCTTTCATAAAACAAAAGATTGTTCTGAAATCTGAAATAACACATGGGAATAACTTGGACGTTTGATTAGAGTCCAATAAAAATCTACATCCACCTATTGGTTTCAAGATGGCGTCTAAAAACTCTATTTTTTGGATAACTTCTCAGTTTCTGCTTATCGTATTTTCATTGGCTGCCAGATATAGATACGTGTTATAAAAATCATTGAGTGTGATGAATGGGTAGTTAAACAGGATGTTAAAAAAAGGATCAGAAATTTGGGATCTTGTATTATTCATTAAAATGAGTAAAATGTCCCAATATACATAGGCAATACTGAGATTCAGCTGGTTCACACCAGTTTGGGCGAACCTATTCCTAAAGTTTCTCAAGTTCACCGAACCGGTCCTTTTTTTCGATTCGGCTGCTATTCACGTTGCTGTCATGGATTTTTTTTCATAGTAATGTACTACATTAGCAAAATTAAAGGAGGAAGTTCAATTTCGACCCTGGTTTTATTGACTGAGTAATCGATACTCATCATTGTGCGTGTATAACCCGAACGGGTAATAAGACGCGGTGCTAATAATAATGATACTCATCATTGCTATCGAGCCGCTTGGGGCATATAGCCTAAGCATTTTTTTATTGACTCTCTTAGTTCTCGTCGCTAACAACGCAAGCACTCACGTTATTATGTTATGGTTACGTTATTAACAGTAGAGTTACACGTTTATATTATTCTATTATTCAAGGCCCAGCTGCTCGGCTGTTGATGTGATGGGAAATACATATGGTCGTTCATTCATCTTTTAATAGTGATACATGCTCATTGAGCTGTGTATTTCTGTTCGGTCTTTAAGATTAACTGTCTACTCTTATCACATTTCATTAGATTTTCATTTCGATTATGTATTTATTATGGAAAGAAAGTGTATGATGATAGTCAATTGGTGATTTGTAACTATTTTAAGGGAATGAATAAATAGATTTAATCAACTATTCATTGCTTTTATTTTTCACTGTGAAAGAAAACCATTTGGTAAAATGTTTGAATCCAACCACTGGACATAGGTCCTCAAACTAACTAACAAACTGATAAAGGTAATTTAATACTTTTTTGTGATTTAATTTAACTGGAACTATTTGAATACATTTAGCTTAAATTTGTTTACCTACGTACACATGAGTAATCATTGGACTTTCATTGGTTTAACTAACATGAAATCTGAATTGACACTGAGCAGAATAACATTACTCAAAGTTTTGTTATGTGGGAGTTGTTTGAAATGTGTTAGTAATTGTTTTATGGGATTAATGGTGTCAGAATATTATTCTAAGGAGGAAATGGCAGACATGCATTCTATTTGTGGCCGTGCCAATGGGAATGCCACTGCCGCACGTCTTATCTACTAGGAAACTTATCCCAATCGCACAATTCCATCATAAACATTATTTGTAGAATTCCACCAACGACTGTGTGGAGATGGCTTTTTTTCAACCACTTGTTACGGATCGTGGGCATAACTGAAATTGTTTCTACTCCCGATGTGGAAGTTCACGTTTTGAGAAGGGTCAAACAGAATCCATGTACTAGTGTAAGAATAATTGTAGCTATTGAAGCTATCAGTCAGTTCACTTCTGGACTGGAGAACACCTCTTGAACAGTTCCTGTCCCCATACCGTATTCAACGAATTCAGATTCTTACTCCTCCTGAATATCAATCAAGGGTGGTGTTTTGTCAATGACTTCTTGGAAAATTACCCACGATTTGTTATTGACAGTCGTTTTTTTACTGATGAGGCTAGATTTACTAAAGATGGAGTTGTAAAATTTCAAAATAATCATGCATGTGCAGAAGAAAATCCTCGTGCCATCCACGAATCAAAACACAAATAACGATATTATATAAAGGTTTGGCTCACCATTTTACGAGGTCAAATAATAGGACCACTCGTTTTGCTGAGTAGACTAAATGTTGCAGGCTATCATCATTTTCTACTGACTGTTTTACCCGATTTATTGGAGGATGTGCCCCTCAGAGAAGGACAAAGAAGGTGGATTATGCATGACGGGACTCCACATCATTTCTCTTTAAATGTCAGACATCCGCTCAATGAGACATTTAATAGAAGAATTTTTTTTAAATTTTTGTATCGGGATATTTAGAGCTTAGTGTATTTGTCGCCAATAAATTATTTATCTGACTTACAACAGTGAGTTGAAAACTGCTGTCAGATGATTCGAATGAGGCTTGGAATTTTTCAAAGATTTCGTAACAGTCTTAATGGAAGATGTGATATTTGTGTGAAAATGGAAGAAAAACATTAATAACAACTTTTATAGTGATGAGGATTAAATTTGTTTCATGTAAACCCAAATAATAATTCATTTTGTTTCCAATATATTTTCATTGCCTGTATATCTCTTTTGAGTTCTTTTACGGACTTTAATGGGCAATAAAAGATCCTAACTTTGTAACTATTTTTCTAACACCTTTTACAGTACATAATAAAACAAATATTTTATTTTATATATAGGATATATTACTCATATGAGACCATTATTTAAGAATATAGTCTTATTCGTCGTGAAGTAATGTGCCAAAAGAAGAGTCTACACTTTCAAACACGCTCAATATTTCTTCTGCCAGTTCTTTGGTCCCGGCACATAGAATACGCTTTTTCATCACATCAAACGGTCCTCCTAAAATAAAAAATAAAAAATATCAGTCAACAAGGGGGAATAAGGCATAAATATTTAATTAAAAAGAACGAAGGAAGTACTCAGAAGTGTCTATTATATATCACATTGTTCATGCTAAAATATAACCATCTTTATCTTAATATATACAAATAATTATTGGTAAAACCAACCCCCTCCCCCCCACACACACACACCTGAAGACGAGGATATCAGGGTTAGAATCTTGGTCGGGTCTACTGAAGGTTGGTTTTCCCAATGGTTTTCCACTCTCCTTTTATGAAAATGAGGGTAACGCTGGCGAAAATTCCACGAGTTCAAGGATGGCTAATATCTTGAACGCGTGTGTTACACTGGATATAATTGCCGAGTGAACTGCATGATTACTATTAGGAAACATATTTGTCATTTTCTCGTTAATGTGTGGTTAATCTCCCCTCAAATATAAGACAAGTTTCGCAACGCTGGTTAGCCGAGGTTGCCAGTAGCTCCTTCTTACCCCAGCACACCATCTTCCGACATAACTGAGAGCGAAGAGATTTGGCAACAGTTAACCGAGAGAGAGAGAGGGAGAGTGAAGATAAAACTTTTCTCCATAAGACCTGAAGTTCCCTCAGCAATAATGTTAGGTGTAGTATAAGATCAATGCTAGCCTCACCCACGCATCGTATATCTCGATCTGATGAAATTATCTTTGTATGATTTGAAGATTGAAGTGTTGTGGACCAAAGGAGCCATAGCCCTCCAAAACTGTCCATGAGCTTTATTGGTAACTTTTAAGACAACCAAACCTCTGACACGCCCGAAGGACTGGGTACAGTATTACTTAAAAAAATTTGCAGGGGTGTACCCGGAAACATAGGTTCCCAGGGTTGCCACGTCCATGGAAAACACAGAGAATTTACTGTGTCTGGAATATACAAGGAATTTTGCCAAATATAGTAAATATATAGGAGCATTTGTTAATTTGGGACCTAAGCTACAACTGTAATCCTCAAATGAGGGGTGGTCTTTGGATGGATGAAAAAGTGAACTGAAGAACTAATCAGACATGTCTTATTACTCCTTAAACAAGGATTATGAAGCGACAGAAGGCGTATTTCCCCATCAATAATAAATCATCCTGTTTTAAATATAAGTTACATTACTTCACATGAGTCAGTTTAGTGAAAAATGAGATTTTAATACTTTTCCCCCTTCAATATAAGCTACCTGTAAAAAATGGGGATTCCTTCTGGAAAACCTGGAAATCACAGGGAGTTTGGTGGTAGTAAAATAATGGCAACCCTGGTCCCATGTGTTGATATTGACAGCATTTACAACCTCCCGATGCCTCTCAAACAGCAATAAGACAGAATATTCAGATCTGACCATCGATGTCCATTAAGACGCATCGAGCTTCTCTAAGGAGGATAGAGGCAGTAGTGAGGTCCCAGGAGTGGATGTTGATACCATTTACAAAAGTTCCGTCAATCCCTCCTGAGGCTATGAAGCACATGTCCATAACGAAACAGCCGCATGTCCTGTAACTAGAACAAACGGTACTCCCTGAATTTTAACAGAAGCAGCCCTTGCAGAAGAATAAATTCATGATGAAGCCCTCATACTTTTTACACTAATTTTATGAATATTCATTAAGGCCAGTTATATTTACGTATATAAAAGTAGGCCTATATAACAGATGGAAACCCTCACATGTTCTATCTGCGTCTTTGGAAAATTTCCTTTATTAGAATTTGAGAGAATTGTAAATCCTGATTACTGATGCTATTTTTTAATGTTTGAAACAATTAAATAATGTCATAAAATTTCCCCACAGGACCTGAGATAACTATGGAGAAGACCAAGGGCTCCATGACTCCATCAATTTTGAAAAACTTTGGTCTAAGGTGTAACACTTGCAGTAAACTGGGCTGCCTATGACTGGGCGATCATGTTTCGAATCTAGGTCTTGTAATTTTAGGATGGCTTTTTCTTAATGTTTTATCCACTCATCTTTCACGTAAATTCTGGTACAATTCCTGTAAATTCAACCCTCCTCATTCTTAACATATTAGCGTAATTAGTATATATGTGCAAAACCTGAACGTGGTGCGATATATTTATTATTGTCTTTACCATCATGTAGGTCCGTGTGGCTCAACTGGTGGCCCAAGGGCCAAATGCGGTCCGCGCTCACTGAAAATGTGGCCCTCTTGGTATCCTATAGGAAGATTAAAGGGAAACACACGGTGACAGATGTGAAATAGCTAATTATGCAATTACAAATATTTATTTAAATAGGTCATGACTGCATTTTTTATGCATGTATTTGCTTAATAAAAATATTATAAATATATATGTTATATTTATAATGCTAAGCTGTTTTGTGAACGTCTATGTGCGTGCATATTCCATAGCACAGGTTTGGGAGAATAGATTAACTCTCTATTTGGCAATAAAATTTGAAATATTCTGCCAACCAGAATAAAATTATTTATAATAGGTATTGAAAATAATTATGTATTCATTATTATGTGAGGCCTATATTAAGTCGAATGGGATCATTAAATAAATCTTAGCCAGCGATACAAACTGATGGTCATATTTGTCCCTTGAAGTGAAAAACTTTGTACCACCCTGAAATACGTTATAAGAGTTGGGCCTTAGTTAAATATTTATTTAGAAAACAAATATATACCTTATATTTCAATAATATGAAAATGTTTTGGCGCGTATTTGTTTTCGACCAACCCTCACTATATAAACCTAGCAATGGTGGTTAGTGAGTTGTTGACAAAGTAAATATTGCTTGGTTGGACTGTGCTACACTGGAAACCATCGCACGGTTATTATTGGGAAACAGCGTTGTCATTCTCTCGTTTCTGTGTGGTAAATCTTCCCTCAAATATAGGACAAGTTTCGCAACGCTGGTTAGTAAAGGTTGCCAGTAGCTCCTTATTACACCAGCACACCACCTTCAAATACAGCTTGGATCGAGGAAATTTGGCAACAGTGAAATTAGAGAGAGTGAAGATAAAGTTTTTCTTCATAAGAACTGCTGTTGTTCCCTTAGCAATGATATTGGGTATAGTTAACTGTTTCCCCATTTTGTTTCAAACTTGCACCTTAAAGTCAACACAAATGCATTTGTTAATTATTTTAGTATTCGTTGTGTGATTGGTCAAATAGTTGATGGTAGGGGGGGGAGAGGGCAGTTTACTAGTACAGTCATACTAGCCTTGCTCATTCTGATAAACTCACATGAGACAATTTGAAACCTTGATTAGGTCCAGCTACTAGAACTAACCAAACCAAGGACGTACAAATCTTGGCTCACGAAATAAGAACAAGGCTTACAGCCTTTTTTAGCTTACGCCCCCTTAGTAGATCATCACATTCTTACGTCCCTTGCCCCCCCAATTTTTTGTAACGGCTATAAAATAAATCTTAAAGAAGTTTTATTTTCTAGTCACTTCTTTATTTTATACAATTCCAATCTAAAATTGGTAGTTTTATGGTAAAAATAAAATGACTTTAGTATGATAGTTGGTTGGCATGGTTTGGTTTTCATAAGTTTTTTTATATTGGGTTTAACAGCTGGTAGGCATTGTTGCCAATACCTAAGGAAAAAAAGTTTACTTTGCACAATAGATTGAATTAAAATTTGTCTTATATAATTTTTAGCTGATTTTTAACGTTATTTCCCAATTGTTCCACGCCCTCTTCCCCCACCCTACCGGAAGTGCTTCACACCTCCCTATGCGGGTGCGTCCCCCAGGTTGGGGCCACTGCTTTAACCCTTTTGAGAAGAATAAATGAGAAAAGGGTGACACGTGATTTTTAAAAAATATTCTAATTATATTATGAATAATTATCATTTGAGTGATTTAGCAATCCAGCCTTGAAATTTCCTGTACTCATCTCCTGAGAATTTAATAAGCACATCTATGTTCAGTTAGCTGTAAAGCTCCTCCAAATCACAATATTAGCAAACAATCTTCTATTTTCCAATTTAGATACCAGGACTTTTTGTTTAATAAAACAGCCATCTGCACCAGATTGACAACATTGTCTAAATGAACAATATGAAATAATATATAAATCTTTAATGTTTTTAGGATTAAATATTACTCACTTTTGTGACTGCGTGGTCTAACGCGCTACTCTCGCAGTAGACTAGACTGCCAATGACTGAGAGATCGAGGTTTGAATCTCGGTCGGATGTACTGAGGGTAGTTTTTTCAAAATAGTTTTCCTATCTGTATTCACACAAATGCGGGTACACTTCCTTTAAATATAAATATAGCCTTCCTAATCCTAAATCCATTAGCGTTTTTAGTACATAAGTGCATAATCCTAACGGATTGTAAAACACAGTGAGTGCTAAGAATAAAAATATCTAGATAATCTGTATAATTTAATGTTTGTGTCCAAATATTACAAATTTAAGTGCTGTGAACCAATTTTTAACTAAAATAATAGTAAAATTTGGAGAAAAAAATAAAAATTCACCATGAATTTGAATCACAAATTGTATCAACGAAGCTATTTAAAAACATTACATTTTGTATTTAGGTTATGGACAAAGTCGAATACTCCTAGTTGGGCCTTTAATTATCTTGAGAATTTAAACATATCCACCATGAAAAACTATCACCTTTGTAAAAAAAACATTTTACAAGATAAAAAATAGTTATGGCCGTAAACAACTGAGCATCGTTTGTGTGATATTAATTTTTTTAACAACACGTCCTACTATCCGTTTGAGTTAAACGCATATGTACTAATTATGTTAATGTGTTGGGGATGAGGAGGGTTAAATGTTTATGAAGTATACCCGCATTTGTGTGGAGGGAGGCTGGAAATCAATTTAGGTAAACCACCCTCAGTACCCTCTTACTAGGATTTAAACCCCGATCTTCCAGTTACTAGCAATTTAATCACAACAAATGACGACTTATTGGCTCTACCATATGATCATAGATGTAGGTTGGTTAAAATGCGTGTAGCTAGGACGTGTAGTAAAACGCGGTGCGCAAATACAAAAATAAACCTATATAAATACGTGATGTGTCCCGACGCCTTAGCTCAGTATGTAGCGTATCTTTCTACTGAGCTAAGAGTCCTGGGTTAAATAAATTATCGAAAATGTTATTATTGTTGAAATATAGTCATTCAATTGATAAAGTTCAGGTTAAATACATTAAATAAATAATTGATTTTAAGTGATCTATTAAGTAGTTTGTGACTTGTAACACTATCTTTATTCCTTCAATGTCCTAGATACACAAAGAAAACGCTCTTAAATATTTATTTAGTAAAATTTCACTATGCAAATTTTTCAAAATACTTTATGCAATTTTTGAAATATTTCATATTAAGAGGATTTAGGGTCCCTTGTGAATGGGGTTCGGAATTGAAGAATCAAACTTGTGGACTACTTGAAGTAGTTCATTTGCAAGTTCTCTTGTTGCAGCGCATAGAATCCTTTCCTTGGCTAGTTCGAATGGGCCACCTGAAAAAAAAAAAAGGGGCATTCGTTAAAATTTTAAGTAGCTAACCAGCTATTTAAACGGATAGTTACGATAACCCATTTCATTGGCCACATGGTCTAACGCGCTACTCTCACACTAGAATAGACCGCCGATGATGGGGGAATCGAAGTTCGAATCTCTGTCGGGTGAACTGAGGTTTTAAAAAATATTGCTTGTCACTCTCTCTCCACGCAAATGTGGGTACACTTGCTCTAAGCCCCCCTAAAACCATTAGCGTAATTTTTATACAAGCATATAACCAGAACTGGTGGTAAGATGCGGTGCTAAAAATAAACTACCCATAAACATTTAAATCTTAGCTTTGAGTAGAGAATTTTCACTTCGATTGTAATCAATCATAACAAAGTCAACCACGATGATCATTGGGTAAAGTGCTGGCCTTAGGACCCAATGTTTGTGGGTTCAAACCCAACTTTTGTCGACTTATTTTTCTTAAGTGATACAAAACCGTAGCACAACTTCCTTCGGCGAGGAAGTAAAGTCGTCGGTCCCATATCGATTGTGGCATATAAAAGAATCCTTGAAGGTATGTAAAAATACCTTAACAGGTAAAATTGTTAGGGTCTTTTGTTCTCATTCAAAGAAATTCTCTTGTTCGGATGCAGATTAAATAACACTTATAAATAAATAAAAAATTACTACAAATAATAAACATATTAAATATTCACATGTCATTACAAACTCACTTCACTCTTAAGCAGAAAAAACATTCAGCCATTATTCATCTTTGCGAAAGAGGAAACCTACATTTACCCAATGACACATTTTTAGGACACATCGTGAATATAACCCACAACCCTTAACTCAATAAACAGCAGTGGCGTCGCGTGTAATATTGCCAGGATAGGTAGAGTTAGTTTAAAGCTTTACTGGGATTTAATACTAATACTTTCCCTCGCCTCTTACCACCCGTTCGGGCTGTACGCTTAAGTACTAATTATGCTAATGGGTCAGGAATTAGGAAGGTTGAATATAGACGAAGTGAGCTCGCATTTGCGTAGAAGGAGAGTAGAAAACCTTTAAGGGAAAACCACCCCAGTTCACCCGAGCGAAATTAGAACCTCGATCTACCTATCCTCGGCAGTCTAGCTTAACACGAAGCTAGCACGTTAGTTAACTACGCCACTGAGGTGGGTTAGTAAGAGTTGTTCTCATCAATCTATGTAAGGCATGTAGAACAGTTTCTATGTGTGATTGGTCAAATGGGGTTCATGGGGTTTAGAGCATATCATATATACAGTTTAAATAAGCATTGATTGTCATGGAAACACTCAACGACACGACACTGATGGCCAGATACGACACTAAACTAAGGTGCCAGACGTGGATTTACCACTAATCTTTATCGCCACGCATGGTTCGTATTTTGTTTAAAAAAGACGGCAACAACTGGGTCCAGTTGATTTAAGGTGGTTTATTTAGCATCGCACCTTACTACCCATTCAGTCTGTACGATATTCCAGAAGTTGTATTCCCTCACTAAGTATCCTCTCTTAACACTGACCTGTGATGTCCAAGATGACGCCTCCTGCCTCCGTGATGATGAGTGATGCGGCTGCTATGTCCCAACAGTGTAGTAACGGGTGTTCCATGAAGTGAGCGTCCAGGTTTCCTTGCGCCACGTAACATAGTTCCATGACTGCGCTGCCAAACGTTCGGTAACTGGAACAACGCATTTCTTGAATGTTCAGTCAAACTTGCATAGGAAGAGCCCTTATCCGACAGATATAGTAGTAACTACAGTCAAACTGTCTTAGGAAGAGTCTTATATGAAATCTATAGTAGTAGCTACAGTCAAACTGTCACAGAAGAGCCCTATCTGAAAGCTAGAATAGTTCTTACAGTTCAATTGCCATTGGAAGATCCTTATCTTATAGAAACATTGTTATAGTCGAGCTGTCATAGAAATAGTCTTACCTGACAGCTATAGTAGTAACTACAGTCAAACTGTCTTAGGAAGAGCCTTAGATGTCAGCTAGAATAGTTCTTACAGTCCAAATGTCATTGAAAGATCCTTATCTTATAGAAACTTTGTTATAGTCGAGCTGTCATAGAAATAGTCTTACCTGACAGCTATAGTAGTAACTACAGTCAAACTGTCTTAGTAAGAGCCTTAGATGTCAGCTAGAATAGTTCTTACAGTTCAATTGCCATTGGAAGATCCTTATCTTATAGAAACATTGTTATAGTCGAGCTGTCATAGAAATAGTCTTACCTGACAGCTATGGTAGTAACTACAGTCAAACTGTCTTAGGAAGAATCTTATCTGAAAGATAGAAAAAGTTACTAAAGTTCAATTTTCATAGGAGAACCTATCTAACAGCTAAAAAAATTACTAGATATATTTTCACGTATTCATACGTCAAGTCATATGATCTGCAGCTGTCACTTTTGATTGATATATATATGTATATAATCAATACCTATAAAATAATAATAAAATAAAATATTACCGTTGTTGACCACAAATATTTATGTATTTTCTGAAAGTTTTTCTCCACCAAAATCTAATGTATTATTATAGAACCTTGTACTTGTTTAAATTACATTTAAAACACTTTAATTTTTTTCAAGCGAAAAAATGAAACCTGGACACGTGAATCAAATTTCGAACAACCTGATTAGTTGCTCATTAATGCATAACTAAGCTAAACAATGTTATAGTGTATTCTTTGATTGGTTAATGGCTAATTAGATTAATTTGTATGAAATCATCTGTTTTGGAGCCATTGGTAGCCAGAAAAATATTTCTGATTTAATTCAAGCTGGCTATATATTAATATCGGTTTACCTTTAAAAGTCGTTAGAATCTATTTTTTTACTTTGGTAAATACCAAATACCAAATACCAAATTTAGAAAAAATATTGATTTCTCTAAAATATTTATTTGCGCAAAAATGTGAAGTACTGTAATTTTGGCACAATAATAATATATAAACCACATTTATAAAAGAACATAGCCTATATGCAGACAATAATCTTTAAAATAATTTTTTATTTTTTCATACCTAATTTGGTCGTGAGTCGATGAGGTAATATTTTAAACTTAAATATATATATATTTAGGTTTAAATATATAATATACATACATATAAATATATGTAATTTACATACATATAAAATATATAATAAATACTTTAATCTATACAGGGTGTATTTTAATTGATGTAAAATATTCTAGGGGCATAGTCCCATCCATGAAACATTAATAAAAGCGCATATGAACATGGGTCTAGAAACACTTGGTTTCCAAGTTAGAAGGAATTTTATTGTTCAATAAATAGGCAATCCAACAGAAAAAGTAGTGCATTCAAACAAGACAAAAGTTTAACAAAAACGAATAAAAACACAAAAAGACAAAACATTTTGTTATAAAAATTGTTCTAAATGGTGCCATGCTTCGATGCATTCTCTGAGACTGCGTTCCAAACTTTGTCATATTCTAGTGAATGCATATGAGGTGTTATGTATTTTTTCACGTCCATTTAAGATACGCTCTCTTAAAACATCAACATCAGGCATAAAAGATGAGAAAACAATTGACTTTAAATGTCCACAATGATAAAATAATTCATCGGCTTCAAATCTGCTGACCAAGCAGGCTATTAAATGAACTCCCCTGGACAAATCCATCTTTGAGGAAAACATTTAATAGCTCTGAAACTAAGTGTTTCTAGACCCATGTGTGTATGAATACACCCCTAGAATATTTGACACCAATTAAAATTCATTCCGTATATTGTAGGTGTATACATCTGCTATAAATATTTATGTATAAAGTTATATATATAATGTATTCATTGACATATATATAATTGTATTTTGTTTACATATAATATATAAACTATGTATTTGAAAACCATATTTAGTGGTATGTTGTTAAAAGCTCTATGTACAAATAATATATTATAATTATTAGCATAAATATTAGAGGAAATGTATTTTTGTGTTCTAATTTAATGATACTCCTGGCCAACAGATATAAACATAAATATGTTCATAAGGGCTAGTAATTATTTAACTGAAAATTGTCAGCTATATCCAAATTCATAATACACACAAAGTCCCTAGGTAATGTGAAAAAAACCCTCCCTGGCGTTAGCCATCAAGCACCCTATACAGAACATGATAACGAAGGTAGTGCCAACATTAACGGATAAAGGGCGTCATGTGGTCAGTACAACGCACCCTTCGGCCTTTAATCTCTGTTTTCTAGACTGGAGCCGCTACTTCTTTATTCAAGTAGATCCTCAAGTGTACACATGGTTAAAAATATTATATTACAGTGTGTTATTTATCTATTCGATTAAATGTCATCAATCTTTTAAGTGTTTTTAATTAAATATGTATGTATTTGGCTTACCTCTGTGATGATGCTGTGATGTATTTAATTCTATTAAAAATACACTCCTCCAATTCGTCACCCGGATTAAAGTTGATCAAATTAGCACCCACTAGAGCCTTGGACATTTCTAGAAAATTAAACATACTTATATTTAGTTAATTAACAACAATATAGCAAACTAATAATATTAAATACTAACAGAAGTATCCGGCTTTGCTCTGGGTAACCACGTGATGGATTGCGCGGTTAACCCTGGCATCGATTTTATTTTCTTCAAACAAGGATACAAAATCTTTTAATTTTATTTCTACCGGCCCAGTTTGTAATTAATTAGAAAAAACATCATCCAAATTTTAAAAATTCCGACTTCAAGTTGCACATGTTTGTGCACATGGGCTACTAATTTTTAGACATCAGACCTCTGCTTGCTGTAGATATTACACAATACTCATGACACACACAGAGACATTGATAAAAATAACTCTTCATTTTGATAATATAGATAAACTTGTTCAGATATATTTTAGTATTTAAGGAAAGCAAGTGGATTCGTTCAACTTTATAACAGTCTATATTTTTATCGGTTAATTCTATAAGGAAATATTTATAGTTACTGATTTCTCAATGCAACTATGTTTTTTTGCATAATTATAATACATTATAAACATTATATAAATATAATTGCCATATTATCTTATTTTATTTATTTAGTTAAAGATATATAGCTAGAATTCCGTGGTACACATTGTAGAGTTATTTAATTTTATTCTTTTAGTCAGTACTCAGGTAAATTTTAACTTCAATTAACTTACTTTATTTTCAATACAAAAAGAGTCTCTACATTTGTTTTATTAGTAAATGATAAAGCCTTGGGAGTGTGTTGTATTTTCGTGATCTATAATGTCATTTATATTTAATTAATCAATTATTTTAAATTTGTTCTTTATTATAGTTGTATATTATAACTTGATACCAGTATACCTTAATTAAAATCATTTCAACAAATTTAATTTATCAATATAAGGGTAGTGGCAGTTATCCATTATTTTAAAAAATTTCAAAGTTACATCAAATCAAATTATAAACATTTGAAATTAATTGGTTAGTCTAGGGGCCAACAATTTAACTATTAATGCAGTGTTGTGTCGTGTCGTGGAATGTTGCCAGGGCAGGCAGAGTTAGTTTAAACTGTACCTGTGAATTGTTCTCATCACTCAGTAGAAAACTCACTGCCATTTGACAGGTATCAAAGGAAATAAATTTTAATTTGAGATGTATTGAGCAGAGCCAATATATGATTGGCCATATGGGGACAGATTGGTAAGGCTATATCATAGGTACAGGTTAAACAAGCCCTAATCACCCTCCACGCATGCTGTATACAAATCATATTAAAGAAACACACGACTTATACAACTCACCTGTAACCTGGGAGACGTGTATAGGCTGCGAGTTAAGATAAGCACCCTGACCCTTCTTGGCAGTGAACAAGATGTCGAGTATAGGGTTGTAGGCGATACCCAGAACCACCTGCTTGTTGATGGAAAGCGCGATTGAGATGTACACGAAGTGAAGAGCGTGCACAAAGTTTTGTGTCCCATCAATTGGGTCAATGATCCAGGTTGGAGAATTCGTCAAGACGATACTTGTGCCTTTGATGAATTGGTCCTCTTCCCCGATAAACCTGGAGATAACAACACATTCAAAAGATTATAAAGTTTTAAAAGCATTTGTTTTATAATAGAGTATCTATCAGCTAGTAGGACCCCCTCTGTGGTCTAGTGGTAGAGTTCCACGTTACAGGTCTAGCGGTCCTGGGTTCAATCTCTGGCACTTCCAGATTCTTTTCTGTGAAGCAATGGATATGAAACAAGGTTTTTTTCGGCCAACTATAAAAAATGATGGGTAGACACCATTTATATTTTTATTTTATAGGTGATGATACTATCCAGTGGTATTTGTGTGTTTTTAACGTTCTGGCTCCAAGTCAAAAGGGGAATCGGAAGTCCTCCAAAATTATTTCCGAAACTTGGATGTCCTTAGGATTTAGAAGCTATTTAGAGTGGTCCACACTTGGAAAAATTTAAGAAAATTATACTCTTCTAGAAGTCATTTGGAGTGGTTCTCACCCAGATGATCGTTTTTAAATTTAGAATGTTCTAAAAGCTACTTAAATTGTTCCTCACCTAGAAATCGTTTGAAAATTTATTACCTGGCGATGATATATGTAGTGAATTTCCTCTAACACATTTTTGAAAATTAGATGCTTTTATACATTTTTAGAGTGGTTATTTAGTGGCAATTTTTTCTTAATTTGATGCTACTAGAAGATATTTTGAGTCTTAAAAATAGTAGTTAGTGTTTGGTTCCCACAGCAAAAGAAATATTTCTTACATTTATGTGAAAGCCATGGGTATTACTGAATGTCAGGGTTATCCACAACTTACAAGAAGAATACTGTGAGTGGAGGGCTTAAAACACTGGAGAGGAAAACCTTTACATATCAAAATGTCTTCCTATGATATTTAATCGAGGGAAAACCTCTCAAATACAGAAAGAATGTTTGTTTCAGAGTTTTAAGTTGCAAGTCAGATATTGTTGGTACACAAAACAACCCATTACAAGACTATTGTAATCACATTTTGAATTTATTCTGAGTCTCTCGACAGATACCCTACACACTCTTATGTAACTTAAGGCTAATGATTAAACATTGGCCCTACATTCTGGTGTCCTTTCATTTTGAAATATATCATCCAGGGTAGCAGCTGATCAAAAATGTACACCCAAATGATTTCTGCTGATAAAATGTATTTATTTTACACTCTTTCAAATAGCGCTGATAAGGCCTACACTTTAAAATTCTTTTACTTCCGCAGGTTTTCCATATCAAAGAATATTTACTTTCCCAGTATTTTATAATAAAAGTTATTGGCTAACATACATAATCTCATAATTTCCATTACCTTCTATCAAATTCTTGGTACAAAGATCATCAATAAACACATTACTTGGGGATATAATTAATAGTTTTGCTCTCTACCTCGTATTTCACAAATTATTGAAAAAACACACAACTTTAATGACATTTTATTGTTTATCTGACTACTCCTTGACTTTTCATGTCACAGCCAATTAATTCACTTTTACGGGTTTTCTCCGTTTTCCAATTACACCCCGTTTACCCTGAAATGTAGCAGTCTTAGTCTCATGACCGTAGGGAAAATTGAAGACTTATGAGAAATAAGAAAATTATTTTAAAAACTCATGGTGGAAACTTATTTGCGATAGGGTGAAGGGGAAATATAAAGATTTATTTATTTTGAGAATTTTTCTCGATGTATTTGGAGTAGTCCTCAAAAATTGAGAGTTTTTTAAAATTATACTAATTCAAGAGAAATTTAGAGTAGACATCCCAGATTTTTTTTTTTTTAGTTTGTGTAATCCTAAAGGCTCCTCCAGTAAATTTTTGAAAATTGAATACCTTTAAAAGCTATTCTAAGTAGCGCTAGACCAGATTTTTTCATAAATTAGATTCTCTATGAATACTTATATAGTGGTCCTACTCCAGAAACTTTGATGCCCATAAAAAGTTATTTTGAGGTCTCATTGCCTTATTTTTTTACTATCAAAGTTAGATAAATGACTCTAGAAGCTATTTGAAATGGTTTACTCACCCTCCCCCCCCCCCCCGCCGATAAACTTTTGAAAAATTTATGCTTTTAGATCATACACTTACTATCTTTGAAGATCGGCTTGAAGAATCAAATTGATATAAATTGTTTCACAAACATTCTTTTGAGATCAAAATTAAAAACTTCAGAGATTTTCAATGAGATGTGGGCTGTGGGGGTTTGGAACCCCATAATTACCCCCTTACTACGCCAATGTTATATTTCTATTGTATAAGATACATCATAGTTGAACAGTGCAAAGTAAGCTTGCTACCTTTCAAGTTAAACTAAGTGTACCTATCAACCCTGTCAAGACTTATATTGTGTAAGGCAACTTAATGGAACTTTAAACTAGGGTTGGTTAAATATTTAGTATTTTTCTTACAAACACAATCAAATATATTATCACAACATTATTTAACGTAGGTTTAAAAATAATAATTATTTTATTCAAACCACAAGAAGAATGCGTATTAATTTTATTGATGTCTAACTTTTTAATTTTTTAGGGTTAAGGTGTTAAGGTGTTAAGGTGTTAAAACTAAATCTATAGTTCAAATGTGAGTTTTTTCAATTTGTTCTTATCTGTGACGAAGAGGTCGATAAGAATTAGTCTTTGGCTTTACTATTCTGGTATTGATTATTTTTAAGATAATCACAGCTAGGTCTAATTTTAGCTACTATATTTTTATAAAAGAGTTTTTTCTTGTGTGAGAAAAATAAACTGAAATGTTAGGGCATTTCAGTTTTCTATTAAATTATTTATAAATTTATGTCTTTATTAATTAAAATTACCAAATTGATGGCAACAGATGCATGTTTTATGCATGGGTTTATAAGTTTACTAGGGAAATATTGGGGGGGGGGGGCTTAAAATAGTCCTAGAACCCCCAAGATAAAAACAAGGGGCTCAAAGCCTTTTCTGCCCCCCTGTTCCGGAGCCCTTAAATAAATTAAATTTAGCAGTATCCCTGGAGGTTTATATATTACATTATGGACATTCAAGGGAGAATGCCTGCACAGCTGAGTTTGTAGGGTGATCGGCAAGCCAAGTACATAACTAATGTTTAAATACCTTTCCGGGGGTTAATTTTATATGTTTATATCTTAATTAATTGTTCAAGTAATGATTGGAACATAAACTAGTACAATTGCTTACATTCATATTTATATTATAGCTTTATTCCGCCTATAAAAACTTGCCTGTGAGTAGGGTAAAGAGCAGCCAGTCCTTTAAATAATTTTTCTTCCACCTTCAAGTCATAGTTTGTCACAATATCGCTAGTCGACGTCTTTGAAGAAATAGTTTTGATGCTATGGAGCCCTTCTACGATTATCTAATGTTTTAAAAGAATAAACATTTAAGTAATAAAACTATTACAAAGTTTCTAATGTCGAGAGAAATTGTGTTATTAAAATCTTACAAATAATAAATACATTATTATTAATTAATTAATATGTACACTTTATTACTATGTACATTTTAATAGTGAACCATGTTATAATTTTTTTTTCAGGCCTACGTCTCACACACACGATCGGTCTCTACGCATGTGTAGTCTACTAATTACACTGACATGTTAGGGAAAAGGAATATTGAATTTAGATTACGTGTATCCATATTTGCGTGGAGGTAGTGTAAAAACCATGTATGAAAGACCACAAGGATTCGAACCCCGATCTTCCTGTCATTGGCAGCAATGTAAAGAGAATAGATAGTTAGTGTCACTTGGAGGAATTTGCTTATATCATTGCTTACGTCATCTAGTACACAGCAGTTATATTTTAATACGAAGACCACCAAACATATATACAGTGGAGCGTCGTTAATTCGGATCGATCGGGACCGAGACCCATCCGGATTACTGAATTGTCCGGATTTTCAAATGTGCTTTCACTAACTGTATGCATACATAATGTTTTGACTAGAGGATACATGAAGCTCGGGAGTCTACTGTATTGCAAATTAGAGTCTGAAGGCCTAAAAAAATAGAGTACACAAAATACTTTAATAAAGTATATTGAATAAGAACATGTACATTATGTAATTTAGATTAGTAACTCTACAATACTTTTTAGAAAAAAAACAAGAATCTAGAGTAATTAATGGAAACTTACTGGGTAAAAAGTCCTTAATTGTTTTTTGTACAAGACTTGACCTGCTCTCACCGCCGATCCGGATTTGCGACGCTCCGGATTTTTGACGTCCGGATTTCCGACGCTCTACTGTATTATTATTTCACTGTTCCTTGGTTGTAACAAAGGAACAGGGAAATACAAATAAGAAAGAAATTTAATTTTTATATTTTTAAATTTAATAACTTGTTCTGTCAATTCTCTAAATAATACAGAAATACGAAATATGCCTAATCAAATCATCCTTTGTTTTTAAAAACATAGTTTTAATTATAATTTTGACTCGAATGTCTACAATTTTAATGTATACTGAATTTTTAGATGTTTGTTATAATTTCAAGACATTCATAATTATAAAGTATCACAGCTTATAATTAATATTACCAGTTTCTTTCAAATATCAATCAAATATTGTGCATGAATATTATATTATATTTCACATTTATGTCTTTGATGTTAATTTAATACATTTTGTACAACCTAATTTCACTAAAAATTGAATTTTATTTATAAATATTCTTAAACGTTCCTTATTAAACAATACAAATATTTTTCAAAATCTCTTTACATTGGTCGGCAATTCAGTTTTGCCTTATAGCTTGGGCCATTCGACAACAGAAGCATTATAAGGAGTAATTTAATTCACATTAAATAAATAATACCTTTCCAGCTTCCTTGGTCAATTTCAAGGCAGACCTGAAGTACTCGTCTATTTCTTGATCCATGCTAGCGTTATATCCACAGCTCTCTGCTATCACCAATGAGCTCCCAATTGTCTTCACAAACGTGTTTGCATTATAAACCTGTTTGACTTAGTCTTTAGATAACTCTGCCTGCTTTCTTGATAAATAAGTCCCGCACGCGAACAATAGCGCTAGTCTTGTCTTGTCTTGTCTAGTTTGCCTGTGGTGGGGAGGTGAGGATTCCAATGCCAGCTATATCTATCGAGGGTGCTATTTTTCCAAATTATTGAATTGATCCCCTCCACTCGAATGCGGGTACATCGACTCTAAATTAATTTAAGTTTCTCGTCCTTATCCTATGTGAATAGGACGAATGGGCAGTAATAATAATTGGAGCATGTAAAATAAATAAATATATATATAAGCTTTTTTTTCTACCGAGATCCGAGATATGCACTTTTTTAATCACTCTTATGTGATAGTAAATTAGGAGTGTACAAAGTTAGATGAAACGTACCTTCATATGCTTGGATGGGAAGTCTAAAACCATTGAGAAAAAAAAATCTTAAGTATACCAATCTATGATTCGAGCCCTGACATCTCCGTAACCTGCAAACAAAACTAAAATCCAATTTTTCATAAAAAGGAACTCTTAGAAAATACCGTTTATTTTTGCCTCTACATTGATGGAATGTTACTATAATAGTGTTATTTCCTAGGTATTGATAATATATTTCAAAAGTGATAACACTATATAAATTCAAATAGAGATACGTGCTTCTATAGTTTTGCAAGATAATGCCCTTTCAATAAAAACTGGACTGTAAACGATCCTGATATCTAGCCCGCGTGCCCACCGATACGAGTTTTATGAAATAAATCCAATCTGCAATTCACTGTATAGACATTTTTAAATAGTTCACGTTAAATATAACCTTAAAAAATTGCGCGTTATTGTCACTATTAAAAACTGAAAATGAATCGTCAACTAAGAACCATCTCGCGTCTGCGCAAGACCATTGATGTTGTGTTCTAGTTAAACTATCTGGCCGATAGGAGCAATCAGAACCTTTTATCTAGAGATGGTGAAACGGGATCAAAGTTTATTTTATATTTGATTATAAACTCTCAAAACTTGTTGTAATAGTTTAACTTGTACTTTAATAAACACATACATTATGTATGCACACGACACACATACTGATTTAATGTAGGACAATAAGCATGCTTTATAAAGGACTTAGATTTCCCACTCGTAGATTTTTTTTTTCACTGAATACAATAACTTTATATGTATATGATAGTGTATATTATAATTACTGTAAATACATTTGTGACCTTACTAATAATATTGATCACGTGGCGCGTATGTTTGTTAAGATTTGTGTACACAGGATTTTAGTTGAGAAACTGAAGAAACAAGACCCATTTTTAGGCAAATACGTTAATGGGGTGATGATGTGAAAATGTATTTGATGGAGATGTCTCAGAATAGGGTTGAAAGACGATATTACGTTCTGGTGAACATCAGAGATCCTCAAAGTCGGAGTGTATATTAACTACTCAAAGAGAAACAAAGCTAAGTAAAGATGTAAAAAAAAATACCGGGGATGTTTCAGAAAGATAGATATGAGAATTTTTACAAGTTGGTTAATTAGTTTGAAAACAAAAAGAAAGATAGGCCTACAGACAAATTTGTTGATTTAATAAATAAATCAAAATTATGTGATATGATCTTACATGAAAGGAAAGGAAAATAAAATAAAATCATATACGTTTTATATGAGCAAATGTTACCTATATATGGTAAATAAATTATCAAAAAGGTAATAGCAAATACATTTATTTTAACTCACGTCTTTAACTAAACTATGCTGTGATGTTAATTACCAAAGATCAATACTAGCTTTCAATTCCACTTGATCAATACTAAGCTGGACTATATTTATTATATATTTAACGGGGATATTATAAAATGTTTACTATTATTTATGAGTTCACATCGGTTTATGGGACACTGTGTTTTGGACGAGGTTGTAAATATATTTTCTATTCATCCAAACAATCTTGTCTATGAATGTTTGTCAACTTTGTGGGAAATGTTAAGTGCGATAAAGTTATGTATTCGATGAAGAACGAACAATTTTTATTTTGAACACGCTGAAGTAATATTCGCGTAGGAAGAACAGTATTAGAAAAAACAAACATATCATTTTGTGATCAACACAAATAACATTTTATTATACTATTAGTGTTATCTTGATAATACTTATAATATTGACAGCAGCAGGTCACATGACTTGACGTATAAATATTAAAAATTGGGTTTGGTAAATTTTCTGACTATAAGATATTTTTCTACATATCAGATATCATATATTGATCTACCATTTCTGTGTTTTTATTTATATTTTATTTATAAATATTATGTGCAAATTTTAAATTATGAAGTGTGTTGCTTCTTCCAAGCGGTAGTAAAAGAATGTCTTCTGTTTATATCAGTGGTATTCAAACTTTATTTTGCGCACCCCCAGATATTTATCTTCAGCTTTGTACCCCCAAAAGTTGTTGGAGCATAATGCAAGTTACACAAATTCTATAGTCAACTTATAAAATAAAGTATTAAATATATAATACATTTTAAATTATATATATATTTAAACGTTTTGACCTCCTAAGATGGCGTCATGTAACTCCAGGGATACGCGCATCCTAGTTTGAAACCCATTGATTTATATAATCTACTCTAAATAGTTTGTATAGCACTCAAGTATACTGAGTAGTTTTATAATATTAATGTTCAGCTAACTCAAAGATTTACACATACAATATATCAATGATAACAAATATTATTACACATTAATAATTCCAATTCAAAACAAACATCTATTTTTTTTCTCATTTATAATAAATATTGTGATTATGAACATTAATGACTTCAATATCTTGATGGATCTTGACGTTTTACGTGTTCCCAATATCAAAAAATGTTCATTTTTATATTTAGTCTATTTTGTCAGGTTATTAATCCCTTTGTTTGTACCCAGGACTACAAACAATGTATATGGTAAATGGTAAATATTGACACCGATTATCTAGCCGTGGTGCTGTTAGGGGTCTTAGTATTTCTTAGGTTTTTTTCACATCCCGAATACAATTCTGGATTTGTGTACATACATATCTACGACATTCCTAACCTTCTATAATATTCCATTTATTATTTAATGCGTGGTGCATTCAATCTGTAAAACTGAAATACCATATCATGGGATCAAATTAAAACAAAAATACACTCTTTTATACATTAGAGTCTCCTGGGCACACATCCTGTACTCACGAATATTTATTAGTATTCACTTGGTTCGCTAATTGTAAACCACACCATGCAAAAAAAAAAACATTGATATAATCATCAGGTATCAAGTCCTTCCTTCCCAAATAATATATGCTCATTTAAAGATGTTAAAATACAATAACTAAACCAGAGTACATTATTAAAGTAAGTGTTTGGCCACCATTTTTAAGGAACTATCATTTCAAACAATGGACAAAAGCGTTAATCTCGTCTTGATTGGTTTGCTGATGATTAAGAGTTTGGGGAAATAAAACTGGTTGGGTATACATAGATATTTCTTTCTTATACTATTTACTACTTTTTATCTTCGTGAATGTGATTTAACTTCCTTTAAATTTTACCTTCCAACCCCTACATTAATATATTGAAATATTTGAATAGTCAGGCAAGAAAGTAAAATGCTGAACAAATATAATTTGAATTGTGATTGTAGATGTATTATTTGATGTTTTTACCACGTCTCACTTCCCCTTCGAGTTATACACCCGCGAAATAATTACAATAATGTGAGAGGGGATGTAAAAGGCCTTATTAAGATGAAGAGGAAGATAGAAAAATATTTAGGAAAAAAAACACCCTCAGTAAATTAACTGGAATTCAAACACTTATCTTTCCGTCATCGGTAGTTGTTTATTGCAAAATTGGTGCCTCAGATAGAAGGCTTACACCTTAAAAATTGCAGGAAGGCCACATTTGAATCCTGCTTCTAGTGACGGGCCGCTTCATGATTGGCTAGTTATGCAAAAACGAAAAAGTATATTTATATAAAATAATAATAATAATAATAATAATGATTGAAGTATAAGGGGTAATTTATAACATGTTTAATTCGTAGTATAATTATTTAGTAGGTGAAAATTATTAATAGCTTTGATACGTTAATATGATACAGCAGATATAAGAAATAAGTTAAACATGAAGGTCAGTGTAAAATTAGATAGCTTTTCAATAGAAATTCTATAATTTCCATTTATTGACTAAAAATATAAATTAAGACGTTGTGAACTGGATGAGACCCGAATTTCATCAGTTGGAAACCCCTGAATTAGACTATTAAATTACCAGAACTGTGTATGTGGGGTGTGTGTGTGGGGGGGGGGGGTGTTTCTGTGTTCCATGTGTGATAATAGTGTATACCAAACTAGCACACATAGACTGAATTGCTCTATAAATTCATCCCACTCATTTAAAATTACACCCACAAACCTAAATCTAATCTAACCACTCAATCAAATTGCAAAAGCACGACCAAGTACGTGGATATTGACCCGACGAACGATAAGAAGAAACACAAATCAACGTTGAAAAGGCCACAGGCCGTGAACCGTACTCTACTGTTGATTTCTTGCCGTAAGAAACTGGCTGCCTTATGAGACTGCTCCTCTCCCATTGGCTGCCAAAGGATCATCTTATGGAGGCAGCATGCCGTGTGACTCGCCTCGGCCGAGGCGTAGTGGCAAGCAGCCGTCGTCATCAGAACCTTCAAGAAGCTCACCAAAGCCCACGCTATTGTCACACTGAAAACGTGTTCCTGTCTCAGGTGAGGAGAGTTCTCGGCGGTCGAGGTTATCCCTTGGTACAAGATGATCAATACGTTGACGAAGGTAGCTTGCATGTCCAGCAGAGTCTGAACGGTGAACATCGAGTTAATGGAACAAGCGATGTCACTTAGTATGTCGTGGACCTTACTCATCATACATATATCATCCCTCGTAAGTAGCGTCTTCTTGGTCATAGCATCATCGTTTGTTTCAGATGGGCCAACTACTGATCTGGGCATCAACTGGTTTGACCGTTTGGTTGATATTGGTAGGTATTTACCAGTGTCAGATGTCCCTCTTTGGCAAGCCAGCTTCAAACTGTCCACATTGACTTGTACGTCAAATTTATTGTTCAGTATTTTAAATCGGCTGATTAGAAGAGCGACCAAATCTACATATTGGACGTTCATGATGAAACAAATAGAATAACAAATGAAGGTAATTGAATAATATAGCGACGTCTCCAAGAATCGACCGATGCCAACCCAGTAACAGTATGAGTAAAACAATGCAAGGAGGAAGGATATGAAAACGATCTGTGCCATTTGGATGAAAACAATTCTCCTATAGAATTTTGGGGCTCTTCAACTAAAAGTTCGTCTACGATGGAGAATTTCTTGATGATGATGTAGATCTCTTTAGCTCTGATGTTCATAGAATGGAAGTCAAGGCCGCAGCTACTAGGCTCATCCATTCGAAAACATGGGTTATGGTTATTATTTTGGTCGAGGCAGAATAAATTCGGCTAGTTCTTGAGATCAGTTCTATTATGACGCACGAGAGTAGTACCGTTATCAGTAGGATGTTGTACGTTGCTCTGATGAAGGATCTACTTGTGGCTACAAGGCCCACCAATGCCGATACCAACTTTAGGGGCCAGATGGCTGCTTCCAGATCTTTAGGATGAAGGTAATTTCCCATCCTGTCAACAAATTGACCAAAGCAAAATAATCACTTGTGTTCTCTCTGAAATATATTTTTAACTATCTTAATTACCAGGTGTTGCTCCAGAGAAATGTTTTTAGTTTAATGACATGGAAGGAATTAAAGTTAGTGCTTCTAATATATGGTGGAAAGTAAGGCGAATTAAGCGAAGAATTTTTTCAGTTTTTATATAAAATCTTTTCTTTTTTTCGTCATAAGAAATAAAATATTTCACCAGTAGAAACGTACAGTTAAATTGTGTTCATTTAGTTATATCATTATTATTGAATATCTGTCCATTACTTCCTAGAATTTAATCACAAATTTTTCCCTTCATTTGAAAAGTTTTTCGTCAGATGCTACTATCCTCATGACATATTCATAAACGTTTGATATCACCGTGTTAAGAAAATTAAACTCTATATTTCTACTGAAACAATATTTTATCTATTCCAACCCAAAAAATGTTTTGTTATAAAATTGCAACAACACTTCCCTTAAATAGCTTTCCTTTCCTCCACACATTAAAACCCTACGTTTCCCGTTTTATTTTTGCTTTCAACCTTGCTTTTAATTAATCAAAATATTTCAAATCAAAATTTTAAAATTCCTTCTTTGAGGAACAAATTTTGGTGCACAATTTCTACTTGTTTTTTAATTTAAGAGCTCTGCCTACGGTAGATATCGCTCACTGTTCGTGATAGATAAACTCTTCTCTTTATTATTAAATATACAAAAGAAAAATATACTGCATCCTATCAACCGTTTGGGATCTGAATGTAAAACCCCTTTATATAAAGGCATGAATAAAATGTAACTCTAAAGGAAAGTTCCTGCATTCACTCTAAAGAATTGTCGGAAATCCTTTACGAAAATATATTCTCATTACATCAACAAACTAGACTCTCATGACGTTTATACCACGTGCAAGCTGATTCAATTACAAATCATTGTTAAATGCAAATAAATTATGAAACTACAGCGAAAATGCTTAGCTTATAGCTTAGCGATAAAACACCAGTACAGACGCTTTTTACGTGTAACCGATGATTTTTAATATAATAGAAATAAAATATGTTTATTTGCAAGAAAAACAACATTATCTAGACAAATTTTTAAGAAGGTTAAAATTTAAAGTTTTTTTCTTTTTAATAAAGCTTATTTTAACTAATGTAGCTATCAATAGTAGACTCAAATCCTTGTCACGTGATTAAGCTACACTCACTAAAGATGGACTAAATTTTATATCAAGCCTTTATACACATAAAAAAAAGAATATATATATCTCAATTGTAATATAATTTATATATGCGTCAAATATGTTTTATTATCAATAAATCAATTTTCCAATTTAGTTTAGTGATGGTTTCACTGCCAAGATAACTAATTACACTAGTTTTTCATTAATATATCCATCCCCCATAGTAAATTTACTGTGATGTATTAAAAATATATACATACCTTCCTGTGAAATAGAACTTGAGTTTGGCTATGAATTATGTTTCCTTAGGTCACATTAAAGTGCTATTGTGAGAGAAGAAAAAAAACACAGACACTTAAAATGAGTACGTAGCCATTCAACAGTCCATGACATCAACGCGGATGATAATATGATAGTCGGTATTCCTAGTTGGTTACTTTGTTGCTCTCGGAGTACTGATGAAACGTTCTCTTCGTGTTCATTGTTTGTAAAGTAGACAAAGACTGTGCAGTCAATAAATACACCAACAACACCACCACTCAAAATAGATGGTATCAAACTATTGCTTGGTTATTTTAATTATAGTTGCGTGTTATTACAGTGTCATATCAAATTATCAAGGAAGGATAAAATTCTATTTGGTAGGCTCCTGTGATATCGATTTATTTAAAACTAGGACAATGCTTCTGGGAATATATATACTTTGTTTATATTAAAATTAAAAAAACCGTGTATTTTTTACTAATTACAAATTTTTTAATATAGAAAATTAATATTCGTTTTACCCTTAATTAGCTTAATTAGAGTGGCTATATAATGGCACAGATTAAAAGATAAGGTCATAATGTAATACTCTAAAGTAAGACTGATACATTTCAGGGTAAACGGGGTTTCAAATTACAATTTAAAAATCAATTACTTACTTTCGTATGTATTGAAAATATTGTGGTTGACAACATAATCGAACCCGCCTCGGTGGCGTAGTTGGCTAACGCGCTAGTCGTGTTGAGCTCTACCGCTGAGGACGGGGAGATCGAGGTTCGAATCTCGGTCGGGTGAACTGGGGGTGGTTTTTCATAAATGGTTTTCCACTCTCCCTCCACGCAAATGCGGGTTCACTTCCTCTAAATTCAACCCTCCCAATTCCTAATCCATTAGCGTAATTAGTACTTAAGCGTATAACCCGAATGGGTAGTAAGACGCGGTGCTAAATATTATTAACATAATCGACTTCAATCAAGATTGTGATGTATTTTGATGTTTTACGTAGTCCCGAACCAAAACTAAAAGTGGATTTCTATATTTGTCTGTCTTTTTGTCAATTTTTCGTCCTTAGGTTTGTACCTGGTGCTAAAGCCAAAACTGTTTGATAGAGTAAGTTCAAATTTGATATTCATATGGTATATGGTGACGCTAAATCCTTAGCCTTAGAGCTATTGAGTCTTTGTATTTGTATTTGGTTTTTTACAAGCTCCCAAAAAACTCTAAATGTGTGTACAGACATATCTACGACATTCTGAACCTTCTATGATAATAAATTTATTCAATAAGGCATGGTGAAATCAATCTGTATTTTAAAACTTAATTATAATATCATTAGATTAAATTAAAACACAAAGACACACTTTTAGATATTAAGGTGTGACTAGGCACACCCAGCACTCTCTGTACGCACATATATCCACTGGCATTAGCTTGGAGAGATAACGCAAAACCACATCGTGCAAGAAAAATCTTTAATATAATCAATTAATATCGATTCCTGCCTTCTCAAAAACTATTCGCTCAGTTTAAGTTTTTGAATTACGGTTCCGGAAAAAAAAGCCCATTTTAAAAATATATGTTTGGCCATCATTTTTAATAAAATATTATTTCAAATCTATTATAATCCTGGCTGGTAGCACCTAGATATTTTGTTTTATTAAATTGTTGGCTACTTATAATCCCCGTGAAGTTTGGTACACTTCCTTTAAAATTCAACCTTTAAATCCCAAAACTCTTAGCGTGAAATATGTAGATATTCAGGCCACAAAGTAAGTTGTTGAACATATATAATTTTAATTGTGATTGTGGGTGTATCATTTTATTTAGTCACCCTTTCGGTGTCTATGCATATTAAATAAATACGCTAATATATGTGAAATGAGGAAGGTTCAGTTCACAGGAAGTATTTGCAGGAGGGATATCAGAAAACCATTTACTAAAAAACATTCACAGTTCACCAAACCAGGATGCAGATCGTTTCGATCACTGGTAGTTCAGTCATTGGCAAAAGTGACGCCTTAGAACATTAAATCATTGGAACATTTTTTTGTGTGGGTTCCATTGAGTGCTAGTATTGTATGCGTGCTACTACACTTATACAGCTCACCTGAGCTGCTCTATGAATTTTACCCCACTCATTTAAAACACCACAAACCCACGTCTAATTTCCAAACCAATCAATTGAATTGCAAAAGCACGACCAAGTACGTGGATATTGACCCTACGAACGATAAGAAGAAACATAAATCAATGTTGAACAGGCCACAGGCCGTGAACCGTACTCTACTGTTGACCGTTTGCCGGAGGAATGTGACCGCCCTACGAGACTGCTCGTCTTCCATGGGCTGCCAAAGGATCATCTTCTGGAGGCAGAATGCCGTGTGTCTCGCCTCGGCCGAGGCGTAGTGGCAAGCAGCCGTTGTCATCAGAACCTTCAGAAGCTCACCAAAGCCCAGGACATGGTCATGCCGAAGACGTGCTCCTGCCTCAGATGAGGAGTGTTCTCGGCTGTTGAGGTTATCCCGTGGTACAAGATGATCAATACGTTGACGAAGGTAGCTTGCATGTCCAGCAGAGTCTGAATGGTGAACATCGAGTTAATGGAACAAGCGATGTCACTTAGTATGTCGTGGACCTTACTCATCGTAAAAATATCATCACTTGTCAGTAACTTCGTTTCGATCATAGCTTCATCGTTTCTTTCAGATGTTCCGATGACTGATATGGTCGTGATTTTGTTGGACCGTTTGGTTGATATTGGTAGGCATACATAAGTGGCAGATGTCCCTCTTTGGCAAGCTAGCTTCAAACTGTCAACATTAATTTGTGTGTCGAGTTTTTTGTTCAGTATTTTAAAGCGGCTGATTAGAAGTGCGACCAAATCTACGTATTGGACGTTCATGATGAAACAAATAGAATAACAAATGAAAGTAATGGAATAATATAGTGACGTCTCCGATAATCGACCGATGCCAACCCAGTAACAGTATGAGTAAAACAATGCAAGGGCAAAGGATATGAAAACGATCTGTGCCATTTGGATGAAAACAATTCTTCTATAGAATTTTGGGGCTCTTCAACTAAAAGTTCGTCTACGATGGAGAATTTCTTGATGATGATGTAGATCTCTTTAGCTCTGACGTTCAGTAGAATGGAAGTCAAGGTCGCGGCCACTAGGCTCATCCATTCGAAAACACGGGTTATGGTTATTATTTTGGCCGAGGCAGAATAAATGCGGCTAGTTCTTGAGATCAGTTCTATGATGACGCATGAGAGCAGTACCGTTATCAGCAGGATATTGTACGCTGCTCTGATGAAGGATCTCCTTGTGCTACAAGGCCCACCAACGCTGATACCAACCTGAGGGGCCAGATGGCTGCTTCCAGATCTTTAGGATGAAGGTAGTTTCCCATCCTGTCAACAAACTGATCAAAGCGAAATTATCAATTTGTATTCTTTTTGATATTTTTTTTATTTAGCTAAAATACCAGGTGTGTCCCAGGAGAAATGTTTTTAGTTTAATGATTGTTCGTTGAAGGTAGCTTTAAAGTAAGTGCCTTTGAACCCAACCTTACCCATTGCCTTTTTTCTTATTCCAACCCAAAATTTAATCAATTTCAAAAATCAAAGTTTAAATTTTCCGTTAGTTAAATGCTAACAAATGCTAATATTATTATTAATATATTTAGCTTAGAGCTTAGCGATAAAACACCAAGACATACGCTTCTAATGTATAACCAATGATTTTTAATAGGCTAGAAAATTATTTATTTGCAAGTAAAACAATATTAATTAGAAAATTAAGAGGTTTGAAATACGATATAATTTTTATAGACCTATATAAATCTTATGTGACAAAATTGAATTATTATTCCTCGAGTCAAATAATTGTCACATAATTGACTTACAATCACTAACGATAGACTACATTTTATAACGTCCTTTTTTACATTCTCGCTTTCATTAGGAAATTGAATTATATACATTATTATAATAATTAATAATTATAATCACTGAAACAATTTTCCATTTAGAGTTAGTAAGCGTTTCACTGCCAATAATCTAATCAACCTCGTTTTAAATATTAATATATTTATCAACCATGGTATGGATTATTGAGTGATTAAAAAAAATACATACCTTACTGTGAAAAAATAACAATATGTGTTGAATATAAATTATGTCCTTAGGTCACACTGCTGAGCTTCTGTGAGATAATTTTTTTTTAAAAGGAGTGTGTCACCTTTCAACGGCTACTATATCAACACGGATTATAGGATAGTCAGTATTGCACGTTGGTTATGTTGTCGGTCTCTGAGTACTGGGGAAACGACCTCTTCGTGTCCATTGTTTGTATAGTTAACATCGACTGCGTAGTCAATACTCCACGTGACCACTTAAAGGAATACCAATTAGATTGTATCAACCATGAGCTTTAGTATTTTAATTATAATTGAATGCTATTACAGTTTCACATCAAATTATATTAAGGAACAATACAGTTTTATTTTGTAAGTTACTGCGATATCGATCTATTTAGAACTTGGACAACACTTCATGGAGTATACACTTTGTTTTTCTTTAAATTTAAAATTAAGTATATGTTTATTGATCACTATATTTTTAGAACTAGTTCGCATGTAAATATTTTACCTTTCATTACCCTGAAAGGTAGAAATATTGCCTTGAATGGTTCTATTATGGTACAACTTAAAATATAAGGCCATAATTCAGTCCACTAAAGGTAGGATCCACCATAATTTCAGGGGAGTAATGAGTCTGTCTGGCTAATTACCTGGCCATCTGAACAGCAGTAGAATCAGGACCTCGCTATCACTCTTAGGAATACTTAGGGATTTAAAAATAATTAGATAATTCTGATGGCCTAACTTAATACACGCATGGAACACAAGATAATCTTGATGTTATAATTGAATTTGATTTTATTCTTAGTCTTCTTTCCTCGAATAAAATTGTTACAAGGAGTGACGTAGGCTACTTCACTAAGCATTTATGTTTAACGTGATTTGGGTGACCTGGTGGTCTAGGGGTAAGGTGTCAGACTTCTGTGCTGAGGGTCCGGGGTTCAATCTTAGATCCCGGCACAGATTTGTCTGATTGTCAAACCCTTCCTTCACCTCTGACAAGACGTGTATTAATCACAACTTGTGAATGTGTGGAATGCCAGACCTACACCGTGGTTCGGATCCCACTTTAATAAACTGTAGCTCCTCCATTTCATCTCACAATCACCATACCATTACACATTAGCATAAGTGCGTATAACCCGAATGAGTAGTAATACGTGGTGCTAATAATAGTAATAATAACTTAACGTGATTTCATCAACTACAACATGTCTATAGATATAACTTATCAGTTATTTAATTTAGAAGTAATGACTGGCCGTAAGATTTATAGGCAATGAATGAGCTATAGGAAACTTGATCTAGATTATTTCACTTTCAAACAATCGGTATTTTAGATGTCAATCTTGCATCGGGATAGAGCACAACAATATTTCACGTGATAACAGTGTCGTGTCATGAAGTGTTTGATGCCTGACTAGGCCAGAGATTATTAAAACTATACCTGTGAAATATTCTTGTTCATTTAACAAATAGTCCTTCATTGCAATTCCTCTAAAACCAAAAGCGTATGGTTAGTGAAATTATTTGTGAGTTACATTCCAAGAAAATCTGTTTATTCAAAAAGTGCATGTTTAATACCTTTAATAAAAATGAAAGTAATAATAATAACTCATTTTAAATTTTCCTTGTCATTCATAAGAAGACAACTTATATATTTATATAGTAAAATCATAATAACTAAACAAAACTAAGTTATCAAATTTAGGTGGGAGTGGAGGTGACGTAACGAAAGAGCAATATTGTGCATTTTTATAGCAAAAATATTTTTAATCAAAATATATCAAAAATTTATCCAGTAGAAATATAGAGTTTAATTTTCCACATATGGTGGTATCAACAGTTGTTGAATATTTGTCAAGCGTGTACTGGAATTTAATCACAACTTTTCTCTTAATTTAAAAATGTTTCTCATCTAACGCCCTAATGTTCATTACAAATATTCGAACAACAGTTTATACCATGTAAAAAAAATAGAACTCTATTTTTTTTACAGTAACATTGTTTTATTTATTTAGCCAAATAAAGTTTTGCTATAAAAATTACAAAACACACTGGTCATTTATCGCGTCCATTACACTCCCTCTTAAGATATTATCTATGTTTATAAAGTAGGACTGAATAAAAAAAAGTCAAATAATGGTTGTGTTAGTAATTTGATTTAGTAATAAAAAGTTTATTTAGAAACAAAACTTAAATTGGTGAGTAAATGAATCAGTCGGGGCACTCTCAAATAATTGTGCAGTTCTATTTCTCTCGGTCTGTTTAGACAGGATTCGTTAGCTGTATACTAAATTTAATTCTATTGTATTAGAGTTTTATAACTTATAGACATTCATGCTTCAATTATAAAGATTTGAAAACAAAATTTTATCCGGTTCTTTTATAAAATTAGAATAAAATAAAGGAAATATATACATAAATATGAAACATATTCCTTCTTTGACGAAACTTGATAAAATTAACAACAATCATCTACTTGGTCGCCTGCAGACAATTATGGTTTCGAATGTATTTTTTCCCTTTATAGTTTTGTCTACCCCCAACCCTACCTCCATTCCCCTTGAGTTATTTTTCTTTTAACACTTCTTTTCTACGACAGTAAGGAAATACAATGCATTATACCGTTCTGTGATGTTGAGGATATTTCTCTTCGACAAACAATGGTTACTTCAAGTTGTAGAGATTGTACGATATATATGTTTTCCCCAAAAAGTAGGGGAGGATTTTTTTTTAGGGTGTGGGGGTTTGTTGAGGGGGCCATCATCTTAACTGTCATTAATCTTAACGTCTCGCGGGTAGAATCCCCCCACTATTCGCTTGATGAATGGGACATATTTTGTGACAACCCAACCAGTTTCATTCGGACAGACATAACTTCTTCATTTTCACAAGATCTCAGATTTCTTTTGCTAGGTCTTATCGGATTAATATTTTTATTCTAGATTTAAAAAAAAGTGAAGGAATTCTGTACACACGCGCAACCAGAAGAAGGGGAAATTTGGGCAGTTGCCCCACCCTAGGCTGCCAATAATTTCAATAGAAACCTAAATTATATTATATGAAGTAGAAAAAAAAAGATTTGTATAATATAATGGCTACGGTTTAAGGCATGCCTTACGATATGATATTCAAAGATTTCACCATTACACCATCAAATTTGTATAAAAATTCCATTTATACAAAAATTCAGAAACAACATTTTATGTACGGGCACATACATTATTAAGATTACTTACTTAGTTGCCATGAAAAACACCTCCAAATAACTTATAGAGTTTGATCTATTTAATGTAATTGTTTGAATTTTTCTGTTTTTATTCATTTAGGGGGGCTAGAAACTTGATTTATGCCCACCCAAAAGAAAATTTCTGAGACCACCATTGATAATTTATATAGAGAATGTTCACAGTAATATAAATATGGAGCTTGAAAATAGTTATAATATTTATAGCAGTTATAAAATATATAAGTTATATCTAATTTTGCTATCTACGGATTTTTTGCCATCAAAGCTCAGAGCTGCTGGCCTCTTTGATAGCACTTAGAATTAATAATAATAATTTATAGTAATAATAATTATAGTAATAATAATAATAATAATAATAAAGACGGTTCCTATTTTGTTACGTTAATACAAATGTGACTCATTATTTTAATTTTTATTTCGGAGTGTTTTGACTTTATAGAACTCAAGTTTCAAATAAAACACAATTTTTGTGAAAAGGTTATTATTTTTATCGTTAGGAAACCATTTCTAAAAAAAAAAAAATCACCCCCGTACACCCAACCGTAATTTTAACCCCTCAATTTTCCTGTACACAGAATACAGTCTAACCCCGACAACGACTCGTCAGACACTCTAAGTACCAATGTGGGCAAATGTGGTTAGTACACATTATAAAATAACACATTATTTCCACTCTTCCTCTCAAAATACACGTGTACCGTAACATATGGGACCCACCTCAGCGATGAACAGGAGACACAAAAACAATGGAAAAAGTTTAAATAAACATGTTCCCCATTTGACTTTGTTTACAAGCTATATTAATGTTTTTACTCTATTAATGTGGAGCGGATTTACTTTATAGGAAATGCTCGAAATGTTCAACTTTGGCCTGAATGCAGGCCTGCAGTTATCGTGTCATAGAATTTAGCAGTCTTTAAAAAATACATTGCATTACAACGCTTGAATTTAGGCTGAAGGTAGCCATTTTGAGCACTTCCCATCATGTAAATCAGTTCCACATTACTAGAGTATAAACATGACTGTAGCTCGGAAAAAGGTCAAATGGGGCACATGTTTGTTTAAACTATTTTTCTTTTTTTTGGTGTCGTTTGTCATACATGTTGTGTATGTATATTTAAATATGTATGAACATATATATATATAGTTATGTATAAAAGAGAAATAATCATACTATCTCTACGGTGGCCACATGGTCTAAGATGTCACTCTTCCTATAGTCTAGACTGCCGATGACTGGATTATCGGTGTTGGATTTCAGTCAGGTGTGTGAGGGTGATTTTTCTTAAATGTTTACCCACTCTCCCTCCACGCAAATACGGACACATTTCCTATAAATACAATCTTCCTCATCCCGTTCATTAGCATGATTAGTACATAGGGTTTCAACCTGAACCATTAGTAAAACCGATGCTAAAATTATATACATTATACATTATTTTTAAGGTATATGCTACGAAAATATAAATTTAATCAAGTTCACGTGACCTTTTTACTTTATTTTTTTTGTTGTGATAAAAAGTATCTCAACTGACCACTAAAAAATGATTACCACCGTTAATCTCTATATACAATTTTTAGGCCCTGACAAATCAACGAATGGTTTAATCAAGCATTCATTTGTGGTGCCTATTTATTTTATTTCTTCTTGGGTGGCAAATGGACAACTCAACTAAGCCCCAAGAAATATCCTCAGGTGTAAGTTAATACCGGGGTGTTATTATCAACTCTATGATGTATACTTTTGTTTGCATGCCTTTCGCTCCCCCCCCCCCCCTCTTTTTTTAATTTATACCACACGGCACTTTATTTGTATTATTTCTATTCAAATGCTCCCCCTTCTTGTCTGAACATGAGACACTAAAGATAAAAAATAATGAAATAAAGAAGTCAGGATGATTAAATGTGGGGTGCCTCCTGTGGATTTTTGTGTTTCTACTTCCACGACGTGTATGCTCTGTTTGTAAGAAAATGGGGCCATATTGTTGGTCATGATTTAATTCACAATAGGAATTGATTGTATCTTATATACAAATCGGTGGTGGTAGTGTCTAACACGTCACTCTCCTATTTGATTGGATTCGGTGACGTGGAGAACATAGTTTGAATCCCAGTTGAGTGTACTGTTTCTTTTTTGAATTGTTTCCCAATCTCTCTCCACGCACATGCGAATACATTTCTTCTAAGATAATATACCTTCCTCATCTTTACTCCAATTGCGTAATTAATGTATGCGTACAATCCGTGTAAAAAATAAATAAATTGTAACATCATAATTGTGAAAAATTTGATTTTTTTTTAGTCCCACGTTTTACTACTCGTTCGGGTTATACGCTTATATACTATACATACTAATTATACTGAGGATTTTAGGGATTAGGAAGGTTTATTAGAGGAAGTGTACCCGTATTTGCGTGTAGGAGAATGGAAAACCACCGTCAGTAACCAGCTGGGTTCCGAATCCGATCTCCCCTCGCTGCAATAATTCTACTGCGAGAATGACACCTTGGACCAGGGGGTCTAGCCATGTATGGAAATCAATAAGGGGGATGAGACTCGTTACATGAATTTAAAAAAAGTTTTTAGATTATAATCAAATTTTACTGTTATAAATATGGATTGTGTATTTGTGATGTGTGTTTTTATATAAAAATATTATTAAAATACTTGATTTTCTTTCAACTGTTTAGTTTCTACATATACATATATAAAATAAGACCAAGTTATTGATTAATTTTGAAGTCATACTGGTACCCAATATGACTACTGCTTATGATGATGATGATTGATAGTCTGGTGAAGAGTTTGTGAGGACATATTAGTCAATCCATACCACCGAAGTGGGTAAATAAATACAAAGCAATAATATTAATTTATAAAAATATGCTAGTAAAAACTTTTTGGATCCATCATTAAATTATAGTTACTAAGAATGTTAATAGTTTGTGTCTATCACATTTGTATAGTTGTATCTAAGATGTTTACTGTCCCATCAAACGTGGTTATAAGGTACAATATCACCAGACTATACTTTGTACGTGATATATCGCGCGTTGTATTGCGGTAGCACTCTTTTGCATGAAACTCAAATTTTCTTTTGTGTTAAGTTTTCTTCTCCAAGGCGTCAACTGATACGTCCTGCCACATACCCTACTCTAAATGATTTATATATTTAATTTTTCAAAAAGCAAAATATTCATAAAATATTCTTGTAACTTAATTCAAAGAATACAAAGTGATTTTTTTTAAAAGTTAATGTTAGGTATGCGAACAGGCAGTAGAGTTCATATTTCTAAAATGACTTGGAATTTTAATACAACTTTTGGTTGCAACATAATGTAGTTGAATATCCCGACATAATATGACTTTCGGGAATGATTTATGTTATTACATGGAATAAGATCATTATATAAATAATTATTTGATTTAATAACCACAAATTTTGTAATTGAATTGATTTAAGAAATGAAATAGCTATTATTAAAACTCTAGATCACTCAGAACCAATATTTATTCACTCACTTCGGTGGCTGCAAAGTCTAACGCGCTATCCTCGAAGTAAACTAGACTGCTGATGAAGTGGAGATCGAGGTACGAATCCCGTTCGGGTATGCTGAGGTTTTTCCCCCAAAATTGTTTTCCACGCAAATGCGGATACATTTCCTATACAAATAACCTTCCTCATATCTATCATTTTACCATAATTAGTATATAAGCCTATAACACGAACTTAATCATTTATTTTTTAAACGATTTGGTATATTTGAAAGCTATTTTGTAAAAGTTTTTTCTACTTTTTACTTTCTCTTGACACTTCGGAAAGAAAATATTTTAACTGTCAAAAAAAAAAAATCGAACACGAGATTATGACAAATGCCGATGTTTTATGATATCCTGAAACCAAAAAAGTGTTTTTCACAAGGCCGTCTGTACCTTAGGCTAGAGCCGAAACTATTTTACATATTGGGCTAAAACTTGGTATCTGGAGTTTTCATAAAGTCACCCCGAGGAGTTTTTGGAATTAGACATCAAACCCTAAAATTAAGGGTAGTTTACTGAAGAGAAAAAGAGAAAAAAGAGATTTTTTTTCAAAATCCCCTCTAAAGATTTTGATTAAATTATATATGTATATACATATACACTATTTTTTAATACTATTAAAGAGATGGCAATTCTCATTTTCTAATGAAAACGACTTTAAGGATACTTTATAAGCGGGCTATTTTTCCAATTTTCATAATTTCTCCACAACTATTTGAAATACGAAATATCTTATAATTGTAAAGTCGTATTAATATTAAAGATAAAAATCTTTTATGAAATGTGTTTTTATAAAGTAAATAATTTCTGAGCTATAAGAAAATATATATAATTTTTAATTCAGATATTTGAAAATCAATTTAATTCTTATTCTCTTTGGTGAACAAAGATGTTTCTCTTTGCTAGATTTTTCTGTAACAGTCTTCCTAGTTCCTGATGCCATAGAGTAAGTAGTAACAGTGTATATTATTTCATTTACGATCTTTAGTGCAATGTTTATACAACAAACAATGTATAGACCTATTATTTTGTTTCACAAATCTTACGAGTTTATTAGTAAATGTCTATTTCAAGATAAAAGCGAAAGAAAGTCTTTGTGGTGCACCGTACCATTTATTTAATATTGTAGATAATTTCAGTTGAATAGATGAAGAAAGAGAGATTATTGAATAATTGCTAGCAATTGATTTTAATATTATGCTAATGTCTAGTGGAAAGGTTTTTCAAATTTGAACACGATACAAAACTACACTACTTGAGAAAACAATTTTTAGATGAAATTTCATTAGTCTTCATTTTTCACTGTTATCAACTTTGTTTTAATATATGTGCGTTCAGACGTATATATATATATATATATATATATATATATATATATTATATATATATATTCTGGAAATAGAGCATGATAAGAATTGTGAGGCTGTCTTCACTGATCAAATGGTCGATGGCATCTGTCTCACTATAGACTGGACTGCCGATGATGGGGAGATCGTGGCTTGAATCCCTGTATAGTGTAATGATAGTGGTTTTCCCCTACATAGTTTCACTTTCTCCCTCAATGCAATTGCATGTACATGTCCTCTAAATTCAACCTTCCTCATACCTAATACACTAGCGTAATTGTTATATATGTGTCTCCAGAACTCAAACGGGTAGTAAGACAGGGCTCCAAGAAAGTGATTTTTAGATACCGCACCAATGTGTACCCAGTATACCAATTTTTTAAGCAATTTTTTATCATTTTATTTTCATTATTACCCATTTTTTTAGGATATATATATATATATATCAGTCTGACGTGGGATAAGATCCCAACCACTTGTAGATGTCCCATAGCTCCAAGTGCTGGGAGAAACTTGCGATAGAGCGAGAATTACACCAAACAGCTACGCGGAATTTCTGAAACCCTCACTTAGATAATACAGAAGAACGTTGATGCTGAGGATCTCATCGACATTGAAGGCGAACTAGCGGCCGCCACAGTGGATCTACGCTCCGGAAAAAAACCGTCTCGGCACTCAGGCAGCCCAGTCAACGACGGGTCAAGTTCACTCGTGGAAAGTAGCAGACAAGCAACAGAATCAAGTCCGATCACCCACGAATCCAGAACACCCCCACATTCTCCGTTATCACAGGGGAGAGCCGCTACAACACCATCCAGACTACGTTAGTACAGCCCTGTCACTAGTCCACGTAGGATAGTACAGTTCCGGAAGTATAACTAAGAAGCTACTACACTTGACATGCCTAGAGACGGTTCTCAGCAGATACTGACAGTACTACAGGAGCTATCTCAAACGGTAAACTCCAATCAAGACTAATTTCGTCAAATTGAAGAACGAATCGACCATATTCTTCCCAGAGGACAGCAAGCAGCAGATCCCCCTCCAGGACCAAGGTCAGGCACCAGTGCTCTGAGTGGCAGCACCAATCGTTACTACACGAGAAACCCGGGCGTCGTTCCTTCCCCTTGAAACACCAATCCTTGAAGCTGAGGAATCTGCTGCTCTACGGATGGCCTTATCCCTTAAAGCTAAGGTTTTGGAGCTACCACTAGGGCGTGATCGCCCCCAGGCCAATTTCCTCTTGGCCATGACTTCCAGATACCCGGACCTACCACCATCAACACATCAAATGTACTACACAGGATTAACACCGTGTGCATAGCCTTGACTAAAGGATGGTCAACCGCAATTGTAGCGGTAGGAGGCGACGCGGGATCCTCCATCTATCCACCGGGCTTATACCCCCGGTGGCGCCGATTCCAGTCTACACACCACCGCAGCAAAGAGAAGATGGCGGTAGATTTGGAAATGCATACTAGTGAAGTGGACGATGAAGACGACCCTGAAGGGACTCGGCCATATAAATAAGTCTTAATTGTATTGTTAAATATTGTACCCTATGCATTTTCAGACTAATAAAGCTGCCAGGCATCTCCTCGCACGACGGATGCCTCCAGCTCTCCCCTCTGACCCGCGCATGTTGCTCGTAGAAAAAATATAAAGGGCCGGGTTGGGGTGGATTGCGGGATCAGTTGGACGTGGGAGGAGATCCCAACATAACATGACATTATATAACAAAAATTAAAATTTCTATAAATATATTTTGACGAGCAGTAAATATACGTTTGCCTTTTCCGATTATTACATTTAAATAAATTGGCTAATGCGTTTGGAAATTATTATAAAGTAAACAATATTTATGACATAAGTCAACTAAAACTTAGGTAGAAGTTTTTTTATTTTCCTGGAAGGTATAACTAACTACTAATAAAATCAGTACTAAAAATAAGTTTCTCAAAATAACTTAATGTTAATTGTGTTACATTTAAAAAGTTAGCAAAATGTAGTGTACAAAATACATAATTCTTAATAATCTACTTTTTTACACTCTCACACTTTATTTATTCTGATAGTTGACAATAAGTCTTGCCTAGACGTATTGCACTATGAACCTATCTTATAAGCTGCGCCAAAGTGGAGCAATAACAATGCAAGATAAGCTTGCTGCTCTACCCTATAAATGAATGATAGATTAAGTGTAAAATATTTATTTGAAGTTAACGTATCAATAAAGGTTTTTAGCTCTTTTTAGCTCTGAAATGCAACTTCTTTAATATATTAAATAAGTGTTACCTTTATTATTTAAAAAATACAAATTAAAATTTAAACTATACGCAGTTGTGTAAAAGTATATTAATCTTATATTTATATTTATGTTACTATTTTTTTCAGCACCACGTCCTACTACCCGTTTAAGCTATACGCATATATACTCATTATGCTAGTGTGTTAGGGATGAGGTTGAATTTAGAGGAAATCTATCTGCATTTGCGTGTAGCTGGAGTGGATTTTTTTTTAAAAAAACACCCCTGTTACATACAATTGGGATTTAATCCCTGATCTTCCCATCATCGGGAGTCTAGTCTATTGTCTTAGAGTTAGACCATTTTCCACCAAAACCGGCTTCAATTGTAATAATAAAGTAAATAATCCTTGAGTAATGAACTTACTAAAGGAAAATCATATAAATAAAATGTAACATTGAAATACTTATTTATAAATATATTTAAAAAAAACTAATTTAATATTCGAGACAATGGTTTTACTTCAATTCCCTTCTTGACAATATTTGTCGAAATCACGTGTTTGTGTATTCATTTGTATCCATCATATGTAAAATAGTGAGTGAGATACCGCTGATCAAATTTCACGAAACTCTTTTTTTTTTGTCCTCTATCTTTTTATAAAATTATTCGAGCGTGTGTCTGGAACCTATGGTGAAGGACTGACAGTAGTCGAGGTACAAAGCAGACGACACAGGACATCCAATCCCCATGTGTGTGTTGGGTGGGAGGGAAGGGGGTGGATGTGGAGGTGATACGCGAGGAAAAGAGGACTAGACCAAACATGGTGGACCGAGCGTCCAAAAGTAAATACAATGTCCAAACTGGTCTCTATAGTGGTTCTTCTCTCTGGAGACATGGAAAAACATATCTTCGCGTCACCGAGCGAGACAGTCATAGACGTATCATTGAGGTATCAAAAGATCCAATATCTTTACATTCTCTTTTAGATATATTATTGTATTTTTTTAAATGTTCTACCTCAAGATTTTAAGTGAGCTGTCCGTTATGGCTCCCGAAATAGATAAAGTAGGTAATTAAAATGTTCTACATCGATATTATAAGTGAGCTGGCCGTTATGGCTTCCAAAATGGATAAAGTTGGTCTTAAAATTATGTACCCCCTCCACCATCCTCCCCCCGTGGTCTGTCTGCCTGACTGTACTTTATGCTATAGCTAAAACGGTATACAGTAATGGGTTTTGTTAAGGTTGATATATAGATTTTAATAGGTCATAGCTCTGAAATTTAGGGAAGTTTACTGATAACTGACATTTGAATATTTCAATCTTCCCAAAAATTCTATAAATATTGTGTTAAATATGTAAATATGGGGTTTGTTTTATATAGTAGTCTAAATTATACTAAATAGATGTTTTAGGGAAGGAAATCACTTAAGGGTGGCTTATTGTTGATTGATTTTAGAAAATTTGATTTTTTTTCTCTAAAGGACTCTAGTAAATTTGTTAAAAATGGGTGTATGGGGAATATACTATATGATAAATAGCATTCTATAGTTGTTTTTAGAAGACAGATCAATTTAATGTTTACTTACTCATATACAATTTTTGAACATTTTGATTCAAATAGTAGTAGAATGACTGTATAAGATGACATTTAAGATTGTGTGGTGCATTTTATTTGTATGTGTGTTTTCATTACGTATCCCATCCAAACTATCCATATAGATGCACTAGTGGGACAATGTCTAGGGAAGTAGATTTTGGGAGAAATTCAACTGCATTTACTGGGAAGGATGGTGAAAGGAAAACTATTTATGAAAAAGAAAATACATTTAGTAGACCCAGCTGGATTTAAACCCCGACTTCCCCGTAAATGTGCGAACTAAAACAGAAGATTTTGACGTCACGCTAGCATTCTTCAAGATAAATCTTGCTCCGATAATTTTGGCTTTCCAACTAACTCATATTCTTTTACCTTACGTGGCTGGAATTCTAATTCAATACATTTATTACAAGAAAGCACTTCTGCTGTTCTTCTCATAGAAAACGAATTTAAAATATATTCAAATATTTTCAAATATTATTTTAATATAAACGTCATCAATAGATTATATAGGGATTTTTCAATTTTCGCTTTACTGGCTCCATGTTGTAAAGGTCAGTGCATCTGGCTACGAGCTTAGGAGTCCCGGGTTCGATTCCCAGCTGGTACCTTGGCTCTATTGCCAGAAAATGGGAACTACCCAACGGTCACCATGATTTGGTTAACTAGACCAAGGCTAGTTTTAAGTGTTTCCACTGGTTACACACCCTCATACTCACTATCACCAACATTTCATTTCATCAGGACATGGAAAGAGCCTCCACGGAGAGGAAGTACGATTAGTACATTCGGGCATCCCCGGTTAACAGTACATTAGTACTAACTAATATTTCCACTACTAGGCTACAAATACTGTAACCCAGACGCGCAATATTATTATAATATGTGCCTTTAATTAGAAGAAAGATTAAGGTGGTGTGCAAGAGAAGGCGAGTTCTAAGGTCCATATTTCATACAGTTTTTGTTACAATAAGCTTTCTTAGCCAAAACAAATAAAACACTCTTTTTTAGTTTTGATTAATTTAATGTTAGTTTTATTTTAATAATCCTAACGGTTCTAGAATCTCTATTACTAGTTAATGTATAGGGCGTTGGCGAAGATAAATATTTTTAGTACGCGGAAGGTAACTTTAAAATTAGTGCCTTTAATCTTTACGTTGGCAGTGGTCTTTTTGTTTCCAACCAAGTTTTTAATTAACTAAAACCAATCTAATGTAAATATTTTAATATTCCTTCCTTGAGATGCACAAGTTCGTGCAGAGGGTCCACTAAAATTTAAAAGGTCGGACCTTTGCTTGCGGTAGATAAAGTTCAATGCTCAAGACAGACAAACAAACTCAATTTTATTAATGTTTGAAGATGAAGAATAAAATATAAGATAAGATAGGCATCGAGGAAATTTTTATCATATCAAATATTCAATCATTTTTGTATTACTTTGTGTAGAATACTAAACTAAATTCATTTACTTAAGCAGTAATTTATTAAATTTTACCAAAAAGCTTTTTTTAATATGAACATAAATGTATTATCTTCTGTTCCATTTCACTTTATTCGTCCATCCAATTATATTAAATTAAACCAAACGCATCTACTGAGCAATATTTTTATTAATTTTGCCATAAAATTGCTATAAAAACGGCCTTTTAATTCTCATTTACTTTCATCAAACATTAAGTTGTGTAGAAACTCAGAAATGTACAGTGTAAGTACTGATTTAGTCATAGTAAAACTTATAATTCATATTTTAAAGTTATATAACTGTGTGTGTATATTCCTTTATTCTGAGTGGTATATGTAAGCTATGACTTGACATACGTCTACGCTTTTAACCTGCTGCATCTCCAAACGTGTGACATTACAGGCTAGTTTACAAAACGAGTCTATTAACTCTTTCCTACACCCTTTCGTCTGTAAAAAAAAAACAAATTACCCAACGTTCTAACTAAGTTTACACTTCGGACCATCAAGGGATTGTTTAGGGAACTCATTCGTTTTGTAGGCACATATTCCCCCCTCACAACTTTACTCCTCCCTCCACACACCTCTTTCACTTGCTAATATAATGTTGCCCCCCAAGTTTTATTTGGGAACGCTAGGACGAATTAATTCGCTTCGTATTTATTCGTGTGTTAAGTTAAACAATCCTAAACTTGAAAATGTGTTTGCACTGAATTGAGTGTACAAACATGAGAGTTAATAAAAATGTTTGATAGGGCAGTTTATTATGTGCTCTTTATTTAATATATTTTAATTGATCGACAAACAATTTTCCTCCTCTTATGGCGATCAGAGCTATATTAGCTACCCATATTTACACACGTATTTTCAAACGTTTTAAATAGAATACTTTATGGAAGTGACTACAGATAGATATTTCAAATCTTAGATACCTCTAACCCCTCAAGTTCTTAAGGAAGTTTCAATTTAATATGCTTGAAAAAATATTCAAATTCCATATTCAAGGTATTTTAATTATATTTTAAATATTATTTTACCCGTTTCGGTCGCTACATAATCTAAGAGATCACTTTGAAAATAGACTGGGCTGCCGATGAATTGGAGATTCGGGCTATAATCCCAGTCGGGTAAACTAGGGGTGGTTTTTCCTGATTATTTTCCCACTCTACCTTTACTCAAATGTGGGTTCATTTCCTCTAGATTCAACCAACCTCATACTTGACATATTAGTAGTGAAGAGTGACACTGGATATGAAACAGTCCAGTATGTTTCAGTTGAGCCAAAGGTCGAGTCAAGTTTGTCAATTTTAAGTTGGGTATGTAGGGAACACAAGCTAAGGACAGGGTTTTTGCAGTTTTCATACCAAAATAAATCAAATAATTATCCAATAAAAACAAAAATTAAACCATGTGAAGAACAATGTGAGTAACAGTCATTGTTGTTGAATATCTGTCAAAGGTGTCCTAAAATTTCATGATAACTTTTTTCTTTCATTTAAAAAGTTTCTCGTATAATACAGCTATGATCATGACAGATATTCAACAACTGTTGACATCATCATGTGAAGAGAATTCAACTCTATGTTTCTATTGGAAAAAAAGTTTATTTATTTTGACAAAAAAAATAAGATTCTGCTATAAATCAGGTAAAGCAATAATCTTTTCTCGAGTTTTCTGCAATCCCACCTTAATTAAATGAAAATATTTTTCAGCTTCAGGCTTGTTCCAATGGTCCATGATATACATGATTCAATCTTAAATTAAACCCTTTGAAACCCACGGTGCTAAACCTAGCAAAAAAATAAAAAGATAGCGCTAGTATCGGTGATGTGATTTACCTGGTGGGGCATGCGACTCAACTTTAGCTCGCCATCCATCAATGTCGCTAACGATATAATTGCCGTCCGGTTATCGCGCGACGCAGCCTAGCGTCGAGATGCAGTGCGCTAGCACGCTCGTGGCGCCCTCTCTACCCCCACCCCCCGGCCCTTACGAAGTCACGAGACCTTACTCACCACCGCGTGTTGTTTGTATTGCCAACCTCACGCGCGCGCGTGTAGGTATACCGACGGAAAAAGAGAAAAAAGGAACAAAACTTCGACACGGAATCACAACTTTCCTTTCAACATCGAGTAGAGAAAAAATACATAGGTGCACGATTTTTTGTTGTTTGTTTGTTTTTTGTTAGTTTTGCTTGCATGATTTGTAAACGAAGTTTTTTTAAAAGTAAGTTTAAGTTTTTTTGTTATTTGTTTATACTAGCGTGTCGACTAATCAAAAATCTATAAAGAGTGCCCATTGTAGGAATATATAAAAAGTTTTTAAAACATTAAATTAATAATAGTAAATTACAATAATTCAAATATAGAAATATAGAAACAACCCTACCACTAAAATAATGTATCATTAAGCACCCTTCATATATTTTTGCTTAGTTGACAATAATATACTAGTCTGTACCACTGGTTTCCAACTGGTTTTAGAGGACCGCAAAATTTTGGAAGTATGCCGCCAAAATTTCCCAAGGTTTTAACTAAACAAACCACACCGTGATAAATCTACGACTAGTTACAGTGTTAAACTTCCAAAAGGGTTAGAACGAAATAACGATAGTTATTTATAATCTTTAAATTGAAAAATGACACCTTGACATAGGAATTAAACTCGGAACCTTTGGCTTAATACGTCAAAGCTCTAACTACTAGACTATCGAGGAATCGTCCCATCCTCTGGGTCATTATTCACTCATATTTTAAGTTTTGGATAGTTTACGTGAGGCGTCATTTAAAGCTGCTGAAATGATCAGAAAAAACACGAAACCATGAAGCGTAACGCCTATATATATATATATATATATATATATATATATATACTTATACTGCGTAAGTGCCGTATAATTTAAACTACATTCTATCTTGATCATCACCATCCCTTTAGCTTTATTAAAATTCGAACAGCCCAGACGCGGTGGAGAAAACAAAGTTTTTGTCACAGTTACATATCGATTAAAAATAAAAATAAATGGTACGGCGCACCGCACAGACTTTCTCTCTCTTTCTATAAACTCGTAAGATTTCTGAACGGAATAATGTACATTGTATCATCACCACTCCACATAAGAACACGCATAAAATAATATACAATGATATATAATCAATGAGAAAAGAGGCGCATCTTTGTCCACCTAAGAGCATTTCAAACAGTTTAATGTCTTCCACAAGGGTCAACACTTCGTATTAAAATTTCGATTTCTGGTTAAAATATTAACATTTTATAAGGTGTTGCAGATCTTCAAGTCATCGCATTGATATTTAATTATTCATTTATACATTTTGACCAATAAAAAATGTAAATATTGACTATTGAGTCTAAAATGGAGATAGATCATTGCTATGCAAACATTTCTGCTAAGAGATTTAAGGAAAAAATAACATACTTTTTTAGATACTTATATTTAATTACTCTATGGCATTGGAGAATTATTGCGTTAAGACTTAAGTAGTATATGCTTACAACTAAAGCTCACAAAATTGTATTAATATATTTACAAATATCTCAGAAACTGCTGTTTTTATAAAAATATATGTCAAATAAAAGTTTTTTATTTCTAATAGTCCTACAATTTTGCAATGATAAGTTGTTTAGTTTCTCCAATAGTTGTGGAGATACGGAAATTAACGCTTCTGTAATGTACCCTAAAAATCATTTTCATAGGAAAATGAAAATAGCCAGTTTATTTATAATCTTAATCAACGCCTAGATACGAATTTTAATCAAAATCGTTTGAGTAGATTTTGAGAAAACCAAATTTTTCTCTTTTCGTCCTTCAGTAAACTACCCTTAATTTTAAGTTTTTATAGACACACAGACAGACGGCATTGCAAAGATTATTTTTTAGGGTTCGGGGGGTCATGAGACGTCAACATCCATCAACATTTCAGGTTAGTTTTTTTTTTACGGTCGCAATACTTAAACTTTAATGTCCAAAAAGTTAAAAAAATTCATATAATTGCGTATATATTGAAAGTTATTGATTTTATAAAAATATGTTTCGGATAAAATATCTGTATTATAAATATATATACATATTTGTAATGCTAAGTAATTTCATATTTCAAATAGTTTCGGAGCTATTTAAAAAAATGTTAATTTACGCATCAGACCGGAGCCCTTAAAGCCATTTTGCCGAAATATTGAGGGTAGCCATTTTGTTTGGAATATTTATTAATGTTTATAAATGAAATTTAATCAAAATCGTTAGAGCCGATTTTGAGAAAATCGACTTTTTCTCTTTTTGCCATTCAGTAAACTACCCTTAATTTTAAGTTTTAATAGACACACAGACAGACGGCATTGCAAAGACTATTTTTAAGGGTTCGGGGGGTCATGAGACGTTGACATCCATAAATATTTCAGGTTATTTTTTCTTGCGGTCGCAATACTTAAGCTTTAATGCCCAAAAAGTTAAAAATATATATATAATTGCGTATATATTGAAAGTTATTGGTTTTATAAAAATATGTTTCGAATAAAATATTTGTATTATAAATATATATACATATTTGTAATGCTAAGTAATTTCATATCTCAAATAGTTTCGGAGCTATTATAAAAAATGTTAATTTACGCATCAGACCGGAGCCCTTAAAACGATTTTGCCGAAATATTGAGAGTAGCCATTTTGTTTGGAATATTTATTTATGTTCATAAATGAAATTTAATCAAAATCGTTAGAGCCGATTTTGAGAAAATCGACTTTTTCTCTTTTTGCCCCTCAGTAAACTACCCTTAATTTTAAGTTTTAATAGACACACAGACAGACGGCATTGCAAAGACTATTTTTAAGGGTTCGGGTGGTCATGAGACGTCGACATCCATCAACATTTCAGGTTAGTTTTTCTTACGGTCGCAATACTTAAGCTTTAATGCCCAAAAAGTTAAAAATATATATATAATTGCGTATAGATTGAAAGTTATTGATTTTATAAAAATATGTTTCGAATAAAATATTTGTATTATAAATATATATACATATTTGTAATGCTAAGTAATTTCATATCTCAAATAGTTTCGGAGCTATTATAAAAAATGTTAATTTACGCATCAGACCGGAGCCCTTAAAACGATTTTGCCGAAATATTGAGAGTAGCCATTTTGTTTGGAATATTTATTTATGTTCATAAATGAAATTTAATCAAAATCGTTAGAGCCGATTTTGAGAAAATCGACTTTTTCTCTTTTTGCCCTTCAGTAAACTACCCTTAATTTTAGGGGTAGATATCCAATTCCAAAAACCCCTCGGGGCAACCCTATGAAAACCCTAGATATCAAGTTTCAGCTCAATCGGTAAAATAGTTTAGGCTCTAGTTGGAGGTACAGACAGACAGACAGACAGACAGACAGACGGAAATTCAAAAACCACTTTTTCGGATTCAGGAAGTCATGAAACGTCAAAATTCATCAAAATCTCGAGTTCGATTTTTTTGACGATCACAATACTTTCTCTACCTGTAAGATAGAGAGAAAGTAAAAAACGAAAGTGCGATGAACGAGGGGAAGGGGGTAGGGAGTTACCACGATTGATCTGTGTTTGTTTAGAACGGGGTTGCGTGAGTCTTTCTCCCTTTCGCGTGAAATAAACTTTTTCCACCCAAAGCATAGTATAAATTCAAGGGAGAGAAAAAATTACGATCATAAACGGGACTAATACAACACCTACCTATCATAAATTAAAAAAAAAAACATTCCCTTAAACTATGACGGGAAGAATGAACATGAGTGTGATAAAATTCCTTGATATCTCAGTGATAGAGTTTTTACACAGTAAAATAAAGGTAGAAAGTTCGATTCCCGTGCTGAGATGTACATTTTAAACATATTTATTTTATCTGAAACACTAATTAAGATTATTATTATTATTATTATTATTATTATACTTATTTTAAAATAAACAATATGTTAGTATTTTAAAATGTGAAATAAAAGTAGTAACATTCATTAATAATAGCAAAAATAAAATTATGTTCGATTTAGGAAGTGATGCCTCATGAGTTTTACGACGTTGCCAGTTTTTGTCAGTTTTTGTGTATAGATTCCAAGATTTAAAAAAATCCATGTTTGAAGTTAACATAGATATAAAAAAAAATCGCAAATTGTAGCTAATTGAGACTGAATTTTGTTGGGAAAATTCGGATTAATCCTTCGAAGGATTTGTGAAGAGAGTGAGTACGTTTTAATCAATTTTAAGTAACAGTTAAATGAGTTTTATCAAATTTATATTTATTTGAGTGATGTATAAGACGTAGTATGTACTATAATATGTCGTTTTAAAATTTACAATATATCTTTTTACAGTATCTTGATTGTATTTAATTCCTGAAAAACACAATATTTTGTTGAATACAATATACCCGTTTCGGTGGCCGCGTGGTCTAAGGCACTTCTATCTCAGTAGATTAGATTGCCGATGACGAGGAGATCGGGGTTTGAATCCCAGTCTGGTGTACCGAGGATAGTTTTTCAAAATTGGTTTTATACTCACACTCCGCGCAAATGCGTGTACACTCGAACTAAATTCAAACTTCCTCATCCCTACCTTATTATCATAATTAGTGCATATGCGTTTAATCTGTACAGGTAGTAAGATGTGGTGTTAAGAGAACCCAGAATGATTCTCACACTTCTATTACAGACTCAGCCTTAAACTATGAATGAAGAATTACCTTTGACATTGGACGAATCCTGAATAGCTCAGTGCTTAGAGCAATGCTAAGTCAAATATACTGATTTCGATTCCCGTGCCCAGGTGTAATTTTTTTAATAATTTAAATTAATTTAATTTTAATTTTAATATGCTTAAACTTATTTTATCATTATTTGCATCATCTATCAAAGGGAAATTTCAGGTCATAAGGACTCTTATACAAACCCCTCCCTACCATGTTTTTTTAGCACCATGTCTTACTACCCTCTCGGGGTGTACGCCTATGTATTAATTACATCAATGGCTTAGGAATTATGAAGTTTTAATTTAAATGAAGTGCACCCACGTTTTCCTAGAAAGAGGCTGCAAAACTATTTAGGGAAAATCACCCATAGTGCACCCAACCTGGAACGAACCCCGATCTCCCCGTCTTCAACAGCTTAGTCCAACACGAGAATAGCGCTCTAGACAACGCGGCCACCGAAGCGTGTCCTACCATGTTATTTTACTATAAATGCGTATTGTTAGAATGCGCCTCATGCAATCGGTATAGACAAGCTAATAGGCCTTTATAAAGCCTCTGATGAATGGCCTCCCTTTGTTTTTTTGATTTATTTGAATACTTAAAAAAAATAGATGCAATTAGTTTGGGTCCTCGGATTATAATGGAGCCTAGGACTCCTGTGCCAGACACCATATGCTGCATTTCCTTCGTTCATCAATGACCTATTGACTCCCAAGTAGGCTTCATTTTGTTACGAAGTGAAGCAGTTGGCTCACTTGAGATAAAACAGCTGTTGTAAGAGGCTGTTTCAGTCCACGTGGTCCAAAACATTATGATTACTTTATTCGTTATAGGTAGTACACACAATTTATTCTAAATATCTTGTCTTCAGTTATGAAATAAAGTAAAACCCCGTTAGAACGAGCCCCAGCAGTCCAGAATTCCGGATAATCCGAAAACACTTTTCGGAAAACTGGGGTGAAAAAATTAAGTTAAATGAGATATATTTTATTAGTTAACAAACTCAAAGTTAAAAGATAATTGGAAGAAACAGTGACATCTGATAATAAATGCTTAATATTTACTGAATATAGGAAATACAGCTTAAGCGTTCGTGACGGGATTTTTTGGTGTGGATCTGCCCCACATATTATTACCCATTCAGTCTATCCAAAAATTGTGTTAGGGGTGAGGAAGGTGGTATTTAAATTATGTACCCACATTTTTGTGGAGTGATAGGGGGAAAGCATTGGGGGGGAGGGGGGTAACTACCCGCAGCACATCCGACAGAGATTCGAAACCTATAGTTCTCCGTTATTCATCAGTCCAGTCCATTAAGAGGGTGACACCCTATACAAAAATAATTGCTACGTGATTTATTAGCAAAAAAGAGTGCTTCATTGATCAGTTTCCTTAATTTGTAGGATTAAAACATCAAACAATTCATACACAACATTATCTTAGATATTCAATTATGCGATTTTGTGAGCAGGCCAAGAAAGAATAATGACTTGTGTATAAAAAAAATCTGAATAGCATCAGCTCACTATAGAATTATAACAAGCGAGTGGCCGCTATCTGTTGACAAATATAATGCCAACCTCCACGGATAGAAGGTACCATGTTTTCAGCACAACAAACCCTCTGGCTGTAAATCTCAGTTTTCTAGACCAGAGCCGCTACTTTCTCATTTGTCCTCACGAGGCTGAGATGTTTATTTAAAACGGGCTAGTATTGATTTAGTAGATTCTATATTTTTTATTAAATATTAAGCTTATAGACCAAATCAATGCGTCAGACCATTATACTTATATCTTACGTAAATTCTAAGTTAAATAACGTTATTGATTTAAAACTATGTTTTATATTTTTAATTTGAGTTTTTTAATTTGAGTAGGCTCAGAAAGTCAAAATTTAAAGAAAATTCAACCTAATTTGACAGACAGAAGGATATAAAATAAAGAACATATATTAATAAAATAAATCAACTCTCGTGGAATCAAAACTTCCACAACTTCCTTCCGTTTTATCCTATACATGAACAGAAGTAGTTATCTAGTAATAAATCTAGGCAGTAGGGATGGAGAGGGTAGATTTAAAGGTTACACTAGCGTAGTGAGAGAAAGAAAAAACACAGGGATAAGTCACTTATCGAAAACATCCCTCGCTGCACCACCGATGAGACTCGAACCTCAAACTTTAAGTAACCGTGGAGTCTAGAATATTGACAGATTGATGCTTTATACCACGTGACTGCAGGTAGACGCCTAAAACTGTGGATTCACACTTTCACCGGAAAACAATTGAACAGAAATGGGGTCACGTGACGAGCTCTAAGCCAATCACAAGATCTCCGCCTCAATGGTGCGAGCTGTTCAACTAGTCTCTACATTTTCCGCTCTGCCTAAGATCTTTGGCACGGAAAAAAAACCAATAAAATCTCTGAACCAACTGTTTCAAATTAGTACGCTTGCTCTGTAGAGCTGGAAGCAAGGAGAAAGCCTCGCTTGTTGTTGTGAGATTTGAAATGATACGTTAATGTAAAGCGTGTGTATCAATGTATTGGATAGTGCCACAACACGGTGTTATAATTTGAAAGCATCCATTGTGACAATAATGAAAAAGATACGTTGGTTCACTTACTTACTATATGGCCCTAAGAGCTCGAAATTTCCTTGCCACACTTACAAAAGTACGTCATCTGTCCTTATCCTGAGCAAGTTCTATCCAGTCCACCTCATTACCCCTTATCCCTGCCTTGAGCTAGCTATATCCAGACCCCCTCACTACACCCGCTCTCTTTCAGGTCCATTATAATGTTATCCTCGCATTTGCGTCTAGGTCCTTCCATTAGCGCTGCATGTCCTGCCACCGTAATCTACGAGAATTGATTTTCCTAACAATCAATATCTTGTGATCAGTACATGGTATGTAATTCCCCATTGTGTAACTTCCTTCACTTTCCAATATATCCATCCATTTTTGGAGCAAGTTTATCCATTAGAAAATAAAATGTGTTGATAGTCCACTGTTTTAAGTTTGCGATGCATTGCATCATGGGCCAGTATTCAGCGCGTGAACTGCTGCGTCACTCAAGAAGATTCTCGCAGCTCTTTATTTTCGGCGAACGTGTAGATGAATCTTTCCTCGAGCTCGTGCGTCGTAGCAAGGTACATCTATTTCCGGCAGTAATCTTCCTTGAAGTGTGTATTTCCTCCCACCCGTGCTCTTCCGGTCAGCGGTCTCATATGAAGGGTGGGGGAAGGGGGTTGAGTAATGAGCATCTAGCTTCTTGAATCAGGGTGTGAGGGTGATGGAGTAGGGGGTGGAGGTGACTGAGGTTGGGGGGTAGGAGGGCAGGAAGGTGGTACAACAGCTCAGGATGAGAGAAGGAGATGGATCGGTCATATGTTCAGTAAGAAAAATAAAATGTTACGGTGCACCGCCTCTCTTTTATCTTAAAATAGAGATATTTACTAAAAAAAAAAACTCGTAAGATTTGTGAAACGAGATAATAAACGTTGTTATAAAAACACTTCACCAAAGAACATAAATTAAATAATATATACTGTTATAGAAACATCGAGAAATAGGAACAGATCTGTTCACATTTCTAAAACCTCCATTTTATATATATATATATATATATATATATATATATATATATATAAAATAATAAAATAATAAAAATATATTAATATATATATATATATATATATATATATATATAAAATGGAGGTTTTAGAAATGTGAATATATATATATGTGTGTGTGTGTGTGTGTGTGTGCGTGTGTAAAATATATATATATATATAGATACTCAAAGCTCAAAAACTAATGCTTTAATAAAACTATATTCCAGATAAAACATTTTTATTAGGGTCTATTAATAGTGCTACAACATTACAATGATTTGTTATTTCCTATCTCAATAGTTGTTTGGAGAAATGACCAAAATTAGAAATTTCTGCAAGTGTAAAAAGTGCCCTTAAAGTCATTTTCATGGGAAAAATAACAAATCTCCATTTTGTTTGTAATGGTAAAACATACCTAGACGCAGACGCGAAAAAGCATGCTCTAATGCACCCTGAAGGGGTGCACGAGAGCAAATTCCAACACGTACCGACCAATTGGTCGCACCATGTGGTTTTCGGGTAATTAACAGATGGGTTGTCGCATTTCGCGAAGTTACTGAAACAAACAAAAAAGCATATTATTAATTAATATTAATTTAGAAAAACAAAATTGTGGGGAACCGACTAAGAGGTTTTTAGAGTTACGTGCGGAGACACTACTCTATGGGGGGCTGGGTGAGAGCCTCCCAAACCACATTTGTCACATCTCGCTTATCCAAGCAGGGCTTTGGGACGTCGGTGGCATCCTCCAGGGTCGATGACGACATACCTAGACACAAAATTTAGTCAAAATCGTTACAGCGAATTTGGAGAGAATCAATTTATTTTCTTTGTTTGCCCTTCGGTAAACTACCTACCCATAATTTTAGGTTCAGATATCTAATTCCAAAAAAACCCTTTGAGGGAAACTTATTAATACCCTAAATATCAAGTTTTATCCCAACCGATGGAATAGGTTCTGCTCTAGGCCAAGATACAGACAGGCAGACGGTATCATGAAAACCACTTATTCGGTTTCATGGGGTCATGAAACGTCAATATTTTTCAAAATGTTGAATACGATTTTTTTTTTTTTTTTTTTGCGATCACAATACTTCTCAATCCAAGGGGTCGAGAAAAAGGACGACGAAAAACTTGAAAGTCGCAAGGTAGGTACCAACCTCTGGGATAGTGTAGCGTAATGTTTCGTATGGTTTTTAACTTATCCGTTTCAGTGTTTACGTGAAATATTTCTGGAAACAGTTTTGCATTTATAACGAAATAATGAAACTTTTTTACGCATAATTTATAAGTTTTGTTTAGTTTTATTGTTTATAAAACAAAAACACGTACATTTTTATTAGCAACAAAACAACACTAAGACCTAAAATGAAATAATAAAATGTAAAATTTTGACGAATAACAGCGAGAAAATTAAAATTTGAAACATCTGACGATAAATCTCCTCTATCCGCCCCCCAATAAAACTGAAGCATTTGGGAATTGACATAATTAATCTTAGGGCCAGGGCCAGTTTCATAGTCAGACTTATCACACCTCAAGTGGGTGCTACACTAAATACAAGACGACATATATCTAGACCAAAATGGAATGGCTAGAAAAGTGCAACATTATTTGTAGTCTCCGAGCCACATTCTGCAACACCGCAAGAACTGTATATTTTTCAAAAATTATAACTATCGTGAGTTCCATGAATTAGCCAGTCGTTCCGTGTAACTTTATTGCTTTATTGTACTTATTATAAAGATAAAGGAGAATATTTACAATACATGTTTGTCGTGTCGACACGTTATGCAGTTGTGGTTTTTTTCTCCCTGTGTCCTTTTTATCAATATCTTCGTGCAATTTTGATATGAGGTTTCTACCTCTTGTGCTCTTTCGATGTTCTCCGGGAAATCCTAATCTATTATACATATCTTAGTATCTTAGTTATGAAATTGGAGGGTGAGGGGAAGGAGAGGGTGTTGGGACTAAGAATAAGACAAAGACCCTGATGGTAGGGGTCTGAGATGAATCTAGATGGAAGCAGCATAAGCAAATAGCATTAAGATGCAAAAAAAAAAAGTTTCACTCTAACGAAAATACCGCTATTCGAGTTAGCTCAGAAAATATTTACTCTCATTAATATATTCCTATTTTAATGATGGATGGCCATGTTCAATTTTATTTTTACTGGTGTTAAGGTTATAAGCATATATGATAAGTAATCTAATAGGGTAGGGATGAGGAAGAAAAATTTAGAGGTAATCTACCCGCATTAGCGTGGAAGGAGAGTGGCAAACAATTTAGGAAACACCACTCTCAACAAACCCAGCTGAGATTCAGACCCTATCTATCTGTCATCAACAGACCAGTCTAAAGTGATAGTGATGCCTTAGAACATTCAACCACCGAAGCGGGTAACATTTATGTTTAAGGTGGGGTGCTAGTGAGCGTGAATTTAGGGTAGTATTTTTGAAGTTTTATGGCATAAACATTTTTTGGTCAAGATAAATCAAATATTTCTTATACAGAAACAGAGAATTTAGTTTTATGCACATGCTAATCTCAACAGTTCTTGAATATCTGTCGTGAGCATAGTAGCATTTGGTGACAAACTTTTAAAATAAAGATTAATAGTTGTCACTAAATTCTAAAACACCCTCGACAGATATTCAAGAACTGTTAAGATTAGCATGTGCAGAAAACTACTCTCTATGTTTTTATAGAAGCAATATATGATTTATCTTGGCCAAAAAATGTTTATGCGATAAAAACTTCAAAAATACTGCCCTAAACTCACTCTCACTAGCACCCCACCTTAAGTTGTAAATGATTTTATGGAGGAAAGCGAGAGAATTCTTAAAGTTGTGTTGACGCTAAGCTCATATTATATCTATGAGAGTAGGTTTAGGTTGAATAAGGGCTTGGTGGTGAGGGGATAGGAAGGTGATGAAGAAAAAGAGATCTTAAGGTTGGATCGAGAGCAGGGTGGGAGGGGGTTATCCCGAGTATCGAATGAACTGGGAACAGATGGAAGTGAAACACAGGTCGCTAAAGGGGATGTTGTGGGGTGGGTTATGGGTGAGGAGAAAGAGAGAGAGCAGATGCGGTTGAAGTTAAGGTGGGGGGGGGGAAGAGACTGGATGATACAGAGTGCATCACGTAACGGGTGGAGGAGGGGAGAGAGTCGGGAAGTTTGAGTCTTGAACATTGTTCAGAGGATGAGGGTGGGAGGACCTCCTGTGCTTGAAGGTATATCTGTGCTTCAGCCATTACTTCAAGAAAGTGGTGGGGAGAAGGGCTGTGGGGTGGGAGGAGGAGGAGGGAGGTTTGATCAGTTGGGCGTAAAAGTGAACTTTTTTTTTTCAAAGTAATTTGTCTCAAGATTTGTGATGGGACGCGCAGAGTGCTGCTACACGTGTATAAGTATTTATTGAACGTTTAACCTACAGTTAAATATACAATATCTATTCCAAATTTCAGTAGAATGAACATTTAAAAAAATAACAACTTTTTTGTTGCTTGCAACAAAGAATTTTATTGTTTTACTATATTATTATTGTTATTTCATAGGTATTGATAATATCTATCAAAAGTGACAGTTGAAGGTCACATGACTTAGCGTATGAATACGTGAAAGTAGTTATACTGTTAGTAAGGCCCTTTCTATGAAAATTGACTTGTATAGGCCAGTGGTAGACGAACGTGTGAAAAAGAGGAACATTAATAGTTTTAATAACAACAAATCATGTATGACTCGATATATGGATGTTGTGAGGTGTGGAGAAAGTTAGTGAGGATGGATCAAGTACAGAGTTGTTTTTTGAGTTATATGCACCGTTTCTTGCCTACCCCGTAGGAGAACGGCGTGATTAAGTACTGTGTGCATTATTTAGTATTCTTACGAATGCGTAAATATGAGAGCTGATATAGGTGATATATTTATTTTCATGAATTTTCAAACTTTATTACATTTAATCTGAAGCTGTCATAATTTTTAATAGATATTATATAGCCTATACCTATAAAATAACACTACTAATACTATAGTGACTACAAAACACACGTTTTTATTTTATAAAAGGTGTTTCATTTGCTTAATTTACACAAAGATATGGACTAAATAGCCCATAAGAGAAAAAAATATGTAAAATAGGTTTTAGAAATAACTTTAGTATCCTGATATTTGTTCAGGTAAATGCGAGTGCACTTTCTTTTAAGATTCATCACCTTATCATCCCTTTCTAGGAAAGTAAATAAATCGTTTTAGCGTTTATGTTGAAATCACAGAGTAATAAAAATAAGTGTTGACTCGTGGGTTGTTGCCAGTGCAAGCCCTGCTTGACGGGACTGTACTAGTAGACTGTTAACTCCAGCTCACTATTCAGTAGACCACCCACGCAAAATATTATATTGTATGGACATATTTTAATTATCTCTTAAACTAAAAGTTTGTTACCGAATAGGAGGAAAAAAATATAGGCCTACTAGTAGAATCCTTGTCAAATATTCCTTACCTTGGCAAAACCTATGGGCAACGCCTGTTACGAATATAAAATAAGATGCGAGGATGAGACTCGAATGTACTTTAAAGAAACAGGGCTTAATGAGGTGGACTGGATAAAGCTAAATCATGATAAGAATAGGGGTAATGAGGTGGACTGGTTAGAACTAGCTAAATATAAGAATAAGATGTTATTAGGATGGACTAGATAGAACTAGCTCAAAATTTGGATAGGGTGTAATGAGGTGGACTGGATAGAACTAACTCAAGATAAGGATAGGGTGTAATGAGATTTACTGGATGTATTTATCTTAATATAAGAATAGGGTGTAATGAGGTGGACTGGTTAGAACTAGCTAAATATAAGGATAAGATGTTATTGGGATGGACTAGATAGAACTAGCTCAAAATATGGATAGGGTGTAATGAGGTGGACTGGATAGAACTCAAGATAAGGATAGGGTGTAATGAGATCTACTGGATGTATTTATCTTAATATAAGAATAGGGTTAATGAGGTGGACTGGATAGAATTATCTCAAGATAGAGATAGCTGGCATACTTTTGTAAGTGTGGCAATGAACTTCCGAGTACCTAATCCCATAGAGTAAACGTGACCGAAAGGAAACCGGTAAGCTGGGATTTTAATTTTTAATATGTAAAAGTATATATAATTATAATGTGTAACGCACTTCTGATAACCTTGTACAAAGGGACGTGTCCCCCTTTCCCCACCCTTCCTTCTACCCAGTGCTGTTCTAGGTGTGTAAGGGAGGAATGAGAGATACCATGATGAGATGGGGGGGGGTGGGAGGGTTTGCTTAGATAAATGATCTGATATAGATCACTGGAAGGTTGTAAGGGGGTTTGGGTGGAGGAGGGAAAGATGTTTCCCCCAAGACTAGTTTGATGAAAAGGGGTAAGGAGATGCGTTTAATTAACTCTCCAAATATTTGTGGCCGACTCAAGAAGTTAGGAAGGGACAGGTAGTTATGTGCCTTAATTCAAACACAAAATGTAACCACCCCTCGCTCAACGAAAACAGGGGTGACCATCATTTCCTTACACAAATATCAGTAAATTGTTAAAAAATCCATTCTTAAGAAATTTTTGAAAGACAAATAGATTACTTTTTTTTTATATCCATTACTCTTTCCAGCCTATGGCCTGGGTCAGTTTTTTTATCCAAGACATATTTTCCACTACCGGCTTACTAGGCTTGACGTAGCTTCATATTCCTTATAATCTAACCTAAGACTAGGACAGGCACAACATCCATTCCCCGGCTATTAATTTATCACAATGAAAGGGTAAACTCACATTTCAGCAATGATACATTTTATCGGCCATGGCAGGAATAGAACCCGGTACCATTAGCTCAGTAGACAGACACGCTACTGACCGAGCTAACTAAGGTTTCGGATTGATAACTGTTTCTAAGAAGATATTTTTTTATTTTAATATGAGAAGCAACTTTGAAAAAAAAATACAACCTCTTGTTTGGTAAAACTTGTTCACTTCACATCATGTATTCAAATGTACAATCAATAATCCTAAGATTGATATACTTATGTTGGGATGACAAATATAGTTTTGATAATTATTATTTTACATTTATTTTCAATTTCTGCCTTACTTGCCCATTTCCTACTATAGTAATTAAAAAGCGCATAGCCCAGACAGACACGGTGTTTACAAGACCAGATAAACTTAAGGTGGGGATGTTGGGGATGCGAGAAAATGTCAGTTTTTTTTATCAAAACTTTTTTCGGTCAAAATAAATAAAATATTGCTCCAGTAGAAACATAAATTTTAGTTTACTTCACATGGGGATAACAACAGTAATTGTTGAATATCTGTCTTGATCATAGCATGGCGGAATTAGATGAGAAACTTTTTAAATGAAGAGAAAAAGTTGTCATTAAATTCCAGATCCCCCTTTAAAGATATTTAACAACTGTTGATATCACCATACGAATAAAATTAAACTCCTATGTTTCTACTGGAGCAATATTTTATTTATTTTGGACAAATAAATGTTCTGATTAAAAAAACTGCAAAATAGATGGCTTTTTTTCATGCCCCCTTCCCCCTCACCTTAAATGTATATTGACTACTGCCCAAGTGGAGGCAGGTCTCATTTTAACTCGACTGTTTGACATTTCGTCTGTATTTCTGTTTGTTTTGTATTTTTCACATATTATTTTAGTTTCTCCCTACTTATAGGGTATCTATGGCAATTGGATGTGCTAATATGCCTGCCAAATTGTATGATTCTAGCTGTCTTATAAGTGTGTCAGAAAATTAAAAAATTTGTGAAAAATGTGAAAAATTTACCTTAAATTAAAAAATCTAGTTTTATCTAAGGTATAACCGATGGAAATACAACAAAAAGTAATAGGACCAAACTTGTGGATCTTGCCAAATCTTTGCTGCTGGTCAATCAGTTTTTTGATAGTATTACCGTTTAGCCACAAGAGATCCCCAAAGAAAGGTCCACACTGACTTTAAAGTTGCTCCGCCATTTTGAATTTGTTTCGGGGTTGAATTTTTTTTTTTTTTAACTTTTTGAATTTTACGTCGGTTACAGGCTATAAGCTGTAGTTTGCCAAATTTCAAGTTTCTAGCTCGTCTGGAAGTGGGTAAACATTTATGTCAGTGAATGAGTGAGTCATCCATGTGGCTTTATATTAGTATAATAATTAATAATAATGTGTACTAATTCTTTTTATAGTTATAGCAACAGCCTTTATAGGTTATGTGCTACCATTGAGGGCAAATATCATTTTGAGGGGTTACAGTAATTACTAGTTTATTATCAGCTATCTCATACCTAAGAATTGATCTAGAGCAATGAGTATGAGGGGATTTGCAGTTGGTAACGCCACCTTAAACTGAGTTTTTACATTCCATTTCATCTTACCATTTATCGTTATATGCATTGATAAAGTGAAACAAGGACATTGATTAGAGTTGTGATAGAGTTCGAGTTATGACAGTGTTCGGAAACTTAACCGCTTGAAAGTGTGGAGGATGTGATTAACTATTGAATATAGTAATAATTTGCTTTCTTTCTTAACTTGATCACCAAGGAAAGATATTTACTTCATATCCATGGAGAAATTATTATATATATTTCAACTTACTCACTTCGGTGGCCACTTGGTCTAACGTGCTACTCTCGCAGTAGAATAGATTGCCGATTACGGAGAGATAGAGGCCTGAATCTTGGTCAGGTGGTTTTTATTAAATGGTTTTCCACTGTCCCTTCACGCAAAAGTGGGTACACTTTCTCTAACTATAGCCTTCCAAATCCCTAAAAACTTTAGCCTAATTATTACATAAGCGTATAACCCTAAAAGGTAGTAAGAAGCTGTACAAAAAAAAATAGTTGATGAATATGTTTTAACTTGAAATACAAAGCTAGAAATTGAGACTGTAGTAACAATTGTAACATAAAGGGAGTGAGGTCTACTGTTTACAGAACTACTAATAAGACATTAGTAGCGATAATAGCATGTAGGGAACAAGGTCTACTGTTGACATAACTACTACAGCTTGTATACAAATCTTTTTTTACTAGAATATACACCGAGGGAATATTTTTAGGCTGTGACTATACCACAGACGCTCATAAGCCGTGCTCTACTAAGAAATAAAATTGATTCCACCGGAAGCCTCGTGTTCGAAACAAAGCTACTTCCTGCAATGAGGGACCTTAATAAAAATTGATCCCGGTAATGCACGGTTACTTTAAAATTTCATAAATAATGAAAGGTATTGACTACCAGGTACGTACTAACCAATTTCTTTACCTTTAACATATGTGCTTCCATTTTTGTCTTGGTCGTTTAATTAGGTATCTTCTTTAATAACATGTATCGAACGGGTTGTCTTACATCGAATTTTACATCTGTTAGGGTCAAAATAAGGTTATAAATTCTTGACAGTTGCTATAAATCAATAGAGATGATAAACATCTTTTTCTCTCTATTTCTTTAAATTTTAAAGACAAAGAAGATATTTTAACTTTCCTTCTTTCCTATCTTCTTTTTTTACTTTATCTAGACCCTCGGAAAGTGAAGTATAGTGATCGGCAAAAAATCTAACTCGAGATTTTAATAAAGTCCACGTTTTCTGATCCCCTGAAACAAAACAAAGTCGTTTTTTGCGATGACGTTTGTCTAACTGTCCATCTGTACTTCGGATTATAACCAAAACAATTTTAACGATTGGAATTTCGGGAAATATATACCAAACCTTAAAATTAAGTGTAATAATAGTGAGGGGATAAAAGATAAATAATGTATTTTATTGAAATTTGCTTAAATGTTTTTATTTAAATGTTATATCCAGGAACTGTTTAACAATTCAAGCAAAATGGCAATCCTCAATTTCCCATGAAAATGAGTTTGAGGGTGTTTTATTAATATGCAGGAATTTCCAAATTTCATCGTATTTCCATAAACATTCAAACTATGGATTAGCCTATTATTGCGTAGTTGTTGTAATATTTAAGTTAAAAATCTTTCATTTGAAATATATTTTTCATAAAGCCGATAGTTTATATATATAAATCACTTTGAAAATTTAAAGTGAATGTTAATCTCTTTAGTGGACAGAAATATTCCTCTTTTCTCAATTTGTAGCAGTGTATATTATTTCAATTAGACTCTTTGTTGGAGTGTTTCTGCAACAGTGTATATTATTTAGTTCCCAAAATCTTATTTTTATAGTGAATGTATCAATGCACTTATTATGTTCATGAAAAATATTCAAGAACTATGTGTGAAAAATTAAACTATACGTAGGGGTATCTACTGGGGCAATATTATAATTATTTTGGTAGAAATTTGTATTGTTGTAAAAACAGCAAAAATACAGAACTTAAATCCTTCCCTACCCCCACCCAGGTCCCCCCTCCCCAAAGGTTTGTGTCTATCGGCTTTATATTATTACCAACATTTTTAATATTTTTATTGGAAAGATAATTTACTCTGATGCTCAATGGACAATTTTATTTTTAGCACCGCGTCTTACTACTCGTTTGAGTTATAACATAAATTGTTTCCAATAACTCAAAGGTGGCAGGCGTGTTTATATAACAAGAGCCCTTTCCCCCATCGACCACGGCAGGGCCTATATTTTTATTGATCCTTAATGTGTGTACTAATTAAAAAATTAAATTAATGAGGCAGGATGGAAAGGATTCTAATACTTATCACATTATTCAAGGTAAAGATATAGTTATATTCTCAAAAGTAAGAGCCTTATCTGACGCCTAGATAATTTACTAGATCTAGTGTCACGTGTTCATACGTACAGTCCTGTAATCTTGCACTTTCACCTTTGATAGATTTTATTACTATCGAACATAACACTTAGTAATTAATCAAATATTTTCAATTTTTACCGCAAAAATATACGTTTTGATTTTCTAAAACTGTCCTTCCTCTGAAAATAGAAGTGTAGGAGGCTAGCTGATTTGAAACCAGTCTGAGGATTAAATGGCGTATGCTATTATTACTAGCACCGCGTCTTACTACCCGTTCGGGCTATACGCACTTACGCTAATGTGTAATGGTAGGGTGATTGTGAGATGAAATGGAGGACCTACAGTTTAACGTGAGTTCCGAACCACGGTGGAGGCCTGGCATTCATCACATTCACAAGTTGTGATTAATACACGTCTTGTCGGAGGTGAAGGAAGGGTCTGACAATCGGATAAATCTGTGTCGGGACCGAGGATTGAACTCTGGACCCCCAGAATAGAAGTCTGACACATTACCCCTAGACCACTAGATGACCAAATGGCGTATGGATCATCTAACAGACTCAACAAGTTTATATTTTACTAGATTTTAATGCATCTGTCAACTGATGTAAGATCGGCTTCACTGGCAAATGGTTTAAGGTGTCACTCTCGTGTTAGACTGGCCTGCTGATGACGAGAAGATTGGGGTTCGAGTTCCGGTTGAGTCTACTGAGGGTGGTTTTTTACTAAAGGATTTCCCACTCTCATTTCACGCAAATGTAGGTAGCGTACCGTCTGCGTCACACCCGGTTGTTTGATTGGAAGGTGTGCCGCTAGACGGCACCTCGCTCGCTCTGAGCAGAAGTGGTGTAGTGAAGAATGGGTCAGAGTAGTCGAGGTTGAGGTATGAGACGGACGCAAAAAAACAACTAAAGAAAGGCTGGACTAGACAGTGTGTTAAGATAGGATAAGAAATAAGTGGATCCGTGTGTACTCGACCTTAAGGAGTTTAAAAATAAAGCAATAGTGAGATATGATGTAGTTGCTGGCCTTTTGTTGCCTTGCTGAATGAAATGTTTCCATGTGACGTAATAGCAAGAGTGGGCAGTTTGCGGCAGCGACGCATCGGTACTTAGGATATCGGGGAAATGGCCCAATGGTAATAAAAAGGGTACAGTAGATTAAATCAAAAATGCTTTCTTCCTCATCCCTACCTCATTAGAGTAATTATCATACATGCATATAGCCTGAACAGCTGGTAAGACGCGATTATTAAAAAAAAACGGATGTAAGGATATAATGGTTCGATTCCACACACAGACAAAAACGTGTCATTGCGAAATTTCCTGTACTATTTTCATTATTAAGATGAGGTTCCTTATTGTGTTAAGTTATAGGAAAAACGCACTGTTTTCATGTGGACAAAGGCGTCTGTTTCATCTTTTCTAGTGAACCTGCTGACGGGGAGGCTTTTTTTTTTATCGATTCCAGGATGTATCAGGGTGTAAATGGTTTCCCACTCTTCATATTAAATTGAGGATACACGTTATTTAAATTATACTTCACTCATCCTCAATATTAATATAAATGAGTCTAGCCCAGATGGGTAGTAGCACATGTTTCGGGGGGGGGGGGGGGGATGTTATAGTTTGTATATAATAGTCTATGTACGTATTAAATATGTAAGATACATGTGTGGTCCTGTTAGGTTCTGTAGGCTAACTACAATGACTGAACCCTTCATAGCTAAGCTTGCTCTCCAAGACGTGTCTATTATAACCAATATAATATAGCCGACCTTTTGGTCTAGTGTTCAGCCTTCCTGGATACTGATCTAGAGGTCCCGTGTTCAATTATCATCAATACCATAGGTATGTTTTCCCGACTAGTTAATTGTTCTTATGGTTTACCATGGCTGAGCGGTTTAATTTTAGCTGATGCCGGTTTTATACCTTCTACCAGTTTACCACATGATCATCGTTGCTATCACATCTCATCAGAGTGAATTGACCGTACCCACATGGTACCCCAACACCAGAGGACGGGTACATCCACCACTGTCAGTAGAAGACCAGCAATGAACAGTTGATAATATCTGGTTGCATACGCTAAAATTAAAAACAAAACATTAATAGCATATTATTGTAAATATATTAATTATTCTAAGCTCCAATTATATAATTTAGCATCAACAAATAAAAATAATTGACAATTAGCCCTGGTTAATCTATTATTTGCAGTCAACGATCGTTTTATGTTTGCTGTGACATCATTTGGCCAATGCATATGTGTAAATGGCACACGCGCATCCTTTTGTCCTGATCCAGGCACCGCCACTAGTTCTGTGTTGTGACGTCAATAAGGGCAAAAGTGTTGCGGTTGTAGTTGTTGTAATACATGTCTGACCTGCAGACGATATATTTGATGCGCAGTCTAAGAGTAATAAGTCTACAGCATCAGTATAGTCTATCACATCTTTCATATATTGTACGGTCTTTATAATATGTGTACTTGTACATGATGTCAACATTGGAAATGGATTGTAGGTCTCGTGCTACAAGCTCAAATCAAAACGTTAGCATCTATCACCAAAGTTAAGTTTATCATTTGATTAGATAGGCTATACATTTCCTTACATTTATATAAATACATACCTCTTATTTATGTTATTTTTATTATAAAGTTACATTAAATCTTAATAAACATAACTCACGTATTATTTAAACAGCTATTTTCTACTCACCACATTTGTAATTTTGCCAGCACTAGCTTGGTATAATCATGTTGAGTGGTGCTGCCAAGGAGCTTATAATATATAGAGGGAGTGTTAAAGGTAGCATTCTCTACTTGTAGAAGTGAAGCCACTTTAAAAAAAAAAAAAAACCACGCCCCTTTGCGGGACCAACGTAAAGGAAATTCCCTACTCCATTACGATTCTTTTTTTGGTTTTATTACTGCTTCTGTTCGTATATCATCGAGTGTTTAAAGAATTATGCCATGTGCATTATGTTGGACCTAGTCATAATAAGTTAAGCTTAGAATTGTTTTCTGTGTCTGTAAAACTTTTTAAAAATCAATAATATCAGTACTGTATTTAATAACACATGCGTGTTTATATTTTATACATCTTTAAACATTTAAAAAATTTTTTTATGAATGCCTAGATTTGTGGTCATCTAGTAAAAGTTATGATAAAATATGGAATAGAATCGGGAATCTTAACAAGTTATTATTCTCGATGTTTAAATAATGATCAACCAATAATTGTAATATGTTGTTCGTGTTAATGTTTATAGTGACAGGCCCTAATGATCTCATTGTGTCGATGGGCCTCTAAACACTAATAATAATAATTTATAGTGACTTTTTTGTTTGCCTTGAAAGAAATAAAATAATTACGGTTAAAGTAATTTTACCAACCACATCACGAAGACAAAAATTATTAATGCAAGCAGCTGGTAGTGGTGTCAAAACCAGTCCGGATTAAAGTTATAAATTATAAATGCAATCAACACACAAACCTGGTCATCGTTTTGGCATGTGTACAATTATATTTTTACTGCAAATTTTTGCTAAACAATTGGGCTAATGTCACATAATTCAAGTTAGCTCACAACATTGCCAATACTTTTTTTTGTTCAATCGTTTGTGCCCCATTTGTTCTCATATGTGCCCAAGAGTGTACATCCGTGAGTCAAAATTAGGCGTTCTATAGAATATTTAATGTGTCAGGCTAATTTGAGCTTTCCATATACCATAACCTGTAGAAAAATTGAGTTCAAGCTGGCCCATCTTATTTTGAAAAAATCAATGCAACAAAATTCTGTTTCTACCATTAGTTTGTGTTAATATGTGATTGAAGATGAATATTTGTGTTCTAAAATTAGACCTCTACGATAACATTTAATGTAGTGGGCAAACTTTAGCTACGTTCTAATGTCAAAGCTATTAGAGTCAGATGATGGTGTGAAATGTATCATTTTGGTTATGGAAACAGCCATATCTGTACTGGATACATCTTACAATTAAATTGAAACTCTGCCTTAAACTTTGATTGAAGAATGAATGAATCCTGGACAGCTTAGTGGTAGATCAATGGTGCTCTATGCCAAGGGTCCTGTGATCGATTCTCGAGTACGAGTGTGATTTTGAATTTATTTCCTTAATCGTAGATATTTAATTTATTTAAAAAGTATTCACAGCTTACAAAGTTTTATATATTAAGTCGAGTGCTTGTTTCCTTTCCCATCAGCTTAAGCAACAAAGTATGAAATTTACGTCAGTGATCACGTGGTTTAAGACGTCAGGCCAGTGATATAATGGATTGTAAGTGACTTGGAAGATCAAGGTTATAATCTCGGTGGTGATTATTTATAGGTAATTTACCAGTATAGTTCTTCATTCTCTCTCTACTCTAATGTTGGTACTTTTAGTCTAGGCTACCCCTTACATTCCTAACTCATAAATTAATCCATTAACAGGTTGCAGTCAAAGGTGATGAATAAAAAATGAAGACGTTTAAAAGACCATTTTTGTTAGATTACTATACTAAATAATAATATTAAAATCTATCTTCTTGGTATAGATGATATAGAAACTAGGTGTTTGCACGCAGGTATTTTTCACTTCGAGCCAAGCTACAGTCAAGCTGGTATGAAAATAAGTATTTATTTATATTACTCGATTAAAAAAACTACGAACCAAGAAATATTTCAAGTCAAGTTTTTTGTAACCAACCCATGCATAGAACATAATCACAAACGTAATTTTTTTAAATTATTTATTCTTTCATAAAAAATCGGATTTCTTAGTAAATTTAATATAGTTATTCAAGATTTTTTTAAAAATCAGACTAAATGAAATATTTAGGATCCTTATTTGCTATGGAATAGTATCTTAAAATTGAATCAAATCAATTAAATTCAGAATTTACGAGATAGAATCAAAAATTCCAACAAGCTATCCAAAGTTTTCGATCTTTGTAAAAATATTCTAATCAAGTTTGAGTAACTATTAAAATTCTACTCAAAATTAAAGCTTAAAGTACTCACAAATCCCTAATAATAAAAACATGCTGGGATAAAGAGTCTATTGTGCTCAGTAATATATGTCAGACGATAACTAAACGTTCGTGGAAACACGGGATGCCTGCCTGTAGCTAAGCAATGATTTGTTCTCCCTTTAAGTATTTCTAACAATCTAAAGTGGCTTCGGAATCCCTCCATATATTTCAACCTCCTTGAGCGGTGTGACTCTCAACCCGCCTTGTCAGTGTGGTCAACCTGCCCGCACTAATGGCCCTTTACTAACTCAGGCCTGCCTTGTCCACCATTACCGCACATCGATACAGCGCTCTCTTGGATAAAGAGAGTACAGACTAGCTCGGGATCCAGGTTTGGGAAGAAACAGTAGGAAAAAGGTGTTGCTAAGAACGCCTCAAGATATTTATTGTTCAACAGAATACCATGCTTCATTGGTTCCTGTTAAAACAATAAGCGGGCATACTTACCTCATTCACTCTATGGTATTAGGAACTCGAAAGCTCATTAACACACATTCCAGTCCTTTCATTTACATCCTATCCCTATCTTGAGATAGCTCTATCCAGTCCACCTCATTACACCCTATCCCTGTCTTGAGATAGCTCTATCCAGTCCACCTCATTACACCCTATCCCTGTCTTGAGATAGCTCTATCCAGTCCAACTTATTACAATATATCCCTATCTTGAGCTGGTTTTATCCTGTCCACCTCATTACACTCTATCCTTGTCTTGAGCTCGTTCTATCCAGTCCAGCTCATTGCAACCTATCCCTATCCTGAGCTAGTTATATCTAGTCCACTTCATTACACACTATCCCTATCTTGAGCTAGTTCTATCCAGCTCAAATAATTACACCTTATCCATATTTTGAGCTAGTTCTATCCAGTCCAACTAATTAGACCCTATCCCTATCTTGAGCTAGATCCATCCTGTCCAGCTCATTACACTCTAACCATATTTTGAGGTATTTCTATTCAGACCACCTCATTACACTTTATCCCTATCTTGAGCTAGTTCTGTCCAGTTATCTAATTACACTCTCTCACTATCTTGAGTTAGTTCTATCCAGACTACCTCATTACACTCTATCCCTATCTTGAGATAGCTCCATCCAGACTACCTCACTACACCCTATTTCTATCTTGAGCTGGTTCTATCCAGTCCACCTTATTACACACTATTTCTTTCAAGCTCATTATAATGTTATCCTCCCATCTGCGTCTAGGTCTTCCCAATGGTCTTTTCCCATTGGGTTTGCCAGTCAATACCCTGAACACGGTTTTAGATAATCCCATTCTCAATGCAAGTCCTGCCCACTGTAATCTATTAGACTTGATTATCCTAAAAATGTACTGTGATAAGTATAGGATATTTAGCTCATCATTATGTAACCTCCTACACTCACCGATATCTTTATCCCTTTATGGACCGATTATCTTCCCAAACACCTAGTTTTTAACTAATTTTTTTTTCGTCCAGTAAGGTAAGAGACCACGTTTCAAACCTATAGAGAACAATCGGTAATATTATTTTTTTCAATAAACAGGCACGGTGGGATCAATTCACTAAGTATCTGTTTGTCTTGCGCGATTAATGAGTCTAGAAAGCGTCTTTTCTTCAACAATTTTCTTTTACATTTCAAACCTTCGTGGTAGTGTTGCAACCAGAAATCTACTTTGGGGGTGAGGGGCATTTGTTTATTGAAACTATTATTCATGTATACTCGGATTATCTTGAAAGGTAGGAGTCTTTCTTTGACCGATTACATTAGGACTCTATCTTATCAGCTGCGCCATAGTAATATAATGCAAGATAGTCTTGCTACCTTATAGGTTAGATGAAGGATACTTGTTCACACTTTGAATTCTTAGGAATAATTTGAATTTTAATATTTTCGGATTGTTTGACATAAAGTGATATCTTAAGGGGAGGATGTTGGGGACAGTATAAAAGGTCAGCATGTTTGACATTTTTATAGCAAAACTTTTTTTGGCCGAAATAAATAAAATATTGTTAAAATATAGACGGAGTTTAGTTTTCTTCAAATGGTGATATTAAAAGTTGTTGAATATGAGAATAGCAGCATTAGCAGGGAAACTTTTTAAATAAAAATAAAAAGTTGTCATTAAATTCCAGAACACCCTTGACAGATATTCTAATATATATAATTAAACTAAAACTAACAACTGAAGCAGTATTTTATTTATTTTGGCTAAAAACATTATTTAATATAAAAACTTCAAGAATATTGGCCTTTTCTCACATATACATTCAACCTTAACGTAAGGCGGGATGTTAAAGATAATTGAAACCAGATTTAACTTATTTTTTAGACAATTTCGTCTAGATATATTTACAAACACAGTTCAATTAAAAAAAGAATTCATTAATAACATGTTCAATTGAAATGGCTGGATGTTGGCCAGAGCGTCGACATTAAGGACATTAAAGAATGCGTTTTGTGTTTTTATTTAATTCCGTTAATGGAGTGTCTGTGTCGTTGTGCGAATGTGTTTGAGTACTTAGAGGTGGAGTTTTTTTTTTTTTACAGTGCCCCTGTTCCCCCAAAACCCTTCTTTCCTTCTTCGCACCACGAGTTTAGTGACTAACAACGCTCACATGGCGAATAAAAACTGTTTAAAATGTAAGGGAGACCGGTGTAGATTAGCACAAGCCATGGATAATGCGGGCACATTGAGAATTGAGTTGTTTTGTATGCGTTTACTGGTCAAATTTTTACTGTGTTTTGCACTTAATACTTTAGAATAATTCTTCTTGTGTACTTTGTCATTGAAATTTCATTTTCTAATCAATAATAATATTTAAAAAAAATTGAAACTAAATATTGATGCCGTTCATCTTGCAATATACTGTACTTGATTTCCGAGAGAGGGGCGGTTGAGGTTTAGATCTCCACGCTAAGGGTTTACTCTTTTTCTTTAAAAAAACTTCTAATCGATACCTTACTATTTGTTAACCCTAGCATGAAAAGTAAAACACATCTTCTCCTATATTATTTTATATTATAATTTTAAAACAAATTTTAAAATATCAGTTATAACTTATAAATAAAACACCCTTAAATAGGTTTTACTCTGAAAAACTAACATATAATTTTATTAATCAAATTAAACACTACTCAGATATTCAATTCTTAAAAAAATAGTTAAAGCTATTTTTATTTTATTCAAAATTTCAAAAGAATGATAAATATAAGATACTCTTATATAATGTTTATTTTTCTAGACAAACAATCTATTATACATACAATGCAAAACTCTTCTCAAATATCCACTCAGAACAAAATCTTTAAATAATTTTTAATCTACTTGAAATTTTCAAAAAGAATTAATTAATAAACCACTCTTAATTTTAAAGTTAAAATCCTTATCACGATTTGTCCTTGGAGGTGTGACCATATAACATCTAAATCTCAAATTTGAACGAAATCCATTAAATCTTTTCAGCTACAGTCCCAGTTACATACACAACCAGAATTATAAACATAATTTGTAAAACTCACTTTTTTTTGTGTTCAGAGACACACAAAACTTCAAGGTCTAAAATGTACACGATTACAATAGGTCTATTTTCTCCAAGTGAGAAAGTAAAAATTACTTTATAAATATACCAGCCAAGAGAGAAATTGTTCTACCCTTGAACGAATAAAATCCATTCAAATAAAAGTGATTTTATCTCCCAACTCTATCAAATCTTAACACAACTATGTCATAACCATTCTTTCTTTTCTCAAAAAATATCTACAATCTGAAACCGTTATTTTATTCATAGAATGTCTCAAATATATTTTTGCATCACACGCCCATTATTAAAAAAAATATTTTTTTCATGCAATACATCCTAAGCTAGAAATATGATCCAGAATTATATTTTTATGTAAAATAATAGAAAGAACTTTGTAGTAATTCCATTTGTGTAAATCATATTTTATCTCGAATTTATCACTTTTACGCGGGTATTGAAGAAGATAAAAAAGGAAGGGGAGCAGTTTGACTAATGTGTGTGTGTGTGTGTGTGTTGTGAAGGTTTGTTAAAATGGTATGGGCTAAAAGAATTGCTGTTATATAAAATAGGACGGAAGAATAGAAGTCTTTTCTTTCAATAATTTTAGTTCTCACAATCTATTTGTTTTATTTTTAATCGTAGGATATATTGTACATATGCTACTTCTAGTATATATATATATATATATATATATAATATATATATATATATATATATATATATATATATATATATATATACACAATAAATGTTAACTAGCCCGGTGGCGTAACTATTGAGGTTTATTTATGAAATTTATTATTTAAAATATATTCCTTTAGTTAGCTAAAGCCACAAAAATATGTTTTCGTAAGCAGAGCGTACGTGTTCTCTATTGATATACCTTCAAAGACAGCTTTATGCTTAGCTACTTTTTGAACCTCCTAACGCAGATACGCTCCGATAGGAGTTGTCTTTATTATCTAATTACAATATTACGTTTCAAATTTCGTCTGCGTGCGCTGTTGTTGTCATTGTTGCTGGTGTTTTTTATAGTCACTAAATTTTTCAAATTTTCTGCTATTTTAGCTATATTTAGTATATCGCAATATGTATTAATTATACACAATTTCTATATTATTTTACCCGTTATTGACGATGATAACCTAACCTATTAATAATGTATCTTATGTAATGGTAAATTTTAAAGAGTTTAAATGAATAAGTTTTATGTAGCTATAAACGTTTTTACTTTAAATTATATGACTTTCTATCGAATTTTTACTTTAACCACATGTCCATGTCCATATATTTCGGTTATGCATGATATATTGTAATTTAAAGGTATATATTTAATTTTGAAAGTTGTTTGTGTTACTACTACTGCCATTACTTTCAGTGATATACGGGAATTAAAATTTACGAGTAACATTAATACTAAAAACATAACTAATAATTTTGTATGCTCTGGTACGAAAGGAGGTCCATGGTGTTGACACTATGGGTAACCACGCTGGGTGACACCAACCCTAGTTATGTCATTGAAATAACCAACATTGAAAACGAGTGCATTTATCATAAAACTATCAAAATTGACGCCGTGTGTATGAAACACATTCTTTTTTAAATTAACAAATTAAAGTAGATCAAGTAGATTTAAGAAATGACAGATAGTGCCTTAAAATAGCTGTATCACTATATTGGCTAACAGTGACTTGATCTAAGATAATACTGCAGGATGATGAGGTAGTATTTTTAGAATCTTAACAAAAATTCACCCGGAACAATAAGAAGCTAAATTATTGAAAAAAACTTCTGTCTGATCGGTTGGAATTTAACCCTGGGTCAGTGGCAGATTGTGAATTTTTACTAAGTTTGACGGGGCTGTTCTGATAAAATGTTTCATTTACCTTTTTATAATTATTTAACAACCATGCTCACGATAATGCAGTGAATCAATTAAGTATGGCTTTAAAGGGAAAGGTTTTTACTAAATGAGGGTAAACCATTATTAACAAGTACAGTCCTATCAAAACTTTCTCGCCTTTACAATAACCCACGCATGAACACCAACTTGTGGTAACAGTATAAATAGTGGATATTTCCAGACATTTATATCAGTTGGTGATGCATTTGTCTGCTGCTATCGGAGCTATAAATTCGATGTTAGACCAAGTAAAAAAAATTGGTTGATGATTGTATTATTATTATTATTATTATTAGCACCGCGTCTTATTACCCGTTCGGGTTATACGCACTTACGCTAATGTGCAATGGTAGGGTGATTGTGAGATGAAATGGAGGACCTACAGTTTAACGTGGAATCCGAACCACGGTGGAGGCCTGGCATTCCTCACATTCACAAGTTATGATTAATACACATCTTGTCAGAGGTGAAGGAAGGGTTTGGCAATCAGATAAATCTGTGCCGGGACCGAGGATTGAACCCTGGACCTTCAGCACAGAAGTCTGACACCTTACCCCTAGACCACCAGGTCACCCTTGATGATTGTAAAAATTAGGGTTTTTCTTTTCAGTAATGAATTATTAACGCCCAGGAGAATGAGTTTCATTGTTTGCTTAGAGTTAAACTAGTTTGTAATTTATTTGTTTAAGGCCATTGGTTCATAAAATGTGTCCTATGTTAAATACTCCTTGTAATAAAACAAAATATACTGAATATTATTCAAGGGAATTCTAAGGAATACATTTTCATTCTATGCGTATCATTTCGAAGTGGTTTTTAAATCCTGGTTAGGCTGGCTGGATATTGTTCATGTTGGACAGTGGGGTCCAACTGGCCCCCCGTGGGCTAAATGTGGACCACGTTCACTGAAAATGTGGCCCTCACAGTACCCTTGGGGGATACTTAAAGATAAACCCTCGGTAGCATATGTGAAATAGCTGATGATTCAAATAAAAATATGTTTTAAAAAGTTCATTTTATAATGAATTTATATAATCAGTAAGAATATGTATAGAAATATATTTATAATGCTAAGTTACCCGCCTTGGTGGTGTTGTTTGCTAACGTGCCAGTAATGTTGAGCTAGACCACCGAGGATGGGGAGATCGAGGTTCGAATCTCGGTCGGGTGAACTGGGGGGTGGTTTTACCAAAATAGTTTTCCACTCTCCCTCCACGCAAATGCGGGTTCACTTCCTCTAAAATTCAACCTTCCCAATTCCTAACCCATTAGTGTAATTAGTACTTAAGCGTATAACCCGAACGGGTAGTAGGAAGCGGTGCTAAATTAATTAATCAAATTATAATTCTAAGTTATTTTGTGGAAGTGTTTGTGCATGCAGTAAAAATTTGAAATATTATTTATGAGTATTGAAAATAATTGTTTATTAAGTGTTGTTTGTAGGCCTGTATTAAGTTGATGGGACTACTAAATGTATCTTCGCCCCGTGGTATAAACTGATGATAAGATTTGGTCCCCGGGATGAAAATGTTGGACCCCCCTTGATGTAGGGTATTGGTGGGTTGGGGTTCAATTGAAGCAATTTGTTTGCAGATACTGATAAACGAAAGGTAAAACAACTAATCTAAATTATATTAAATAGAGATAAATCAAAATAATAGCATGCATGATTTATTTTTGTGAAAAATTATGTGTGTGCTCTTTGTATTAGCTCTTTAATGATAGTTATTAGCTTTTAAGTATCACTAAAATACTTTTTATCCATTTATACTTCAATAAACTGACATTTTTCTGGAATTCATATTGTTTTTTACTATTTTAAACATTATTATGAAATGAACCAAATTGAATTGTAAAGTAGTGTAAAAGAATCATCGCGTTATTAGTTTTCTTTCTTTAGTGATTGTTCCTAGAATTTATTTTAAATTTTGATTTAATAAACAAAACCAAATAAATATAGCGTTTGAAATCCTACTGTTTTCCTTTAGATACCTCACAAAAGCACCGTACAAGTCCACACCTTCAATATTTATGATGAACGAATACAATAAAAATACACTCTAAATGGACTCTCTTGTGAAATTCAAACACAAACCTGTACTCTTAATCCTTAAACTATAGAAATAAAAAAAGATGTATAAAAGAGAGGTCCAAGCAAAAACCCACCGTTTTAATCTTTCGACTATACAAATAAAACAATAAATATACCCTAAGCTAACTCTTATGTAATAAAACAGTAACTTAGTGTCTATTTCTGTCATGAGAGGCGCTGTTTGGGAACGCCTTCACGGGAAAATTAAATAAAGAGAATCTTGGTATCTATGTTGTAGGGGGGGGGGGGGCCTCTCCCTATTCTACTCCCTTCCATCTCCCCCTCCCCCCACAAGGACCGTGATATGAGTCCCGGGTGGGGCATTGTCCCATCTGATAGCGACGACGTTTTTTAGGGAAACGTTTTCTTCCTCCTTATCTTCTTCTATTTCTCTCCCTATTTGTGCGAAATGCGCCCCTGAAGAAAATGTGGAACTATAAACATTTTGTGAAGTTCTATAATCTTGACGGGTCTAATAATTACTAGATCTAGATCCACTTTCTTGTATTCATATGCTAGTATACATAGCTATAAAGTGTTTTATTTAATACTAGCGGACCCGACAGACGTTGTCCTGCCCGAACGTTGGCTTTTCGTTTGGGTGGCATAATTGATTTCGATAATAAAACAAATACTATGTGATCATCACAATTACAAATTCACAATTAACTCCAATTAGTGAGTTACACAAATATTACAAATTCAGTGTTTGTCAAGAAAACATACAAAATTAAACATCTTTTCATTTTTGACATTTCGCCCACAACTCCACAAATATCAGCGGTATCAAAAAAATTTGAGGTTACATGTTCTGATATGCAAAAATTCTAAAAAATCCCCCCCAAAAAAATCCCCTAAAAAAATAAAAAATCCTAGAACCCGATTGCAGCGCCACCTACCGGGTCCAATTGTGAATCTAAACCACCCACGGACCCACTCAAACACACACAAAAAATTTCATCAAAATCGGTCCAGCCATTTAGGAGGAGTTCAGTGACATACAAACGTACAGAAGAATTATATATATTAAGATACTTAATTGTTTTAAATATGCACTTTATGAATCAACTGGTTAGATCAGTACACCACTTACAAACTAACTTAATTTTTACAACAAGCTTCGGTGATAGCATGGTATAAGGTGTCGCTCTCACAATAAACTAGACTGCCACCGATAGGTAGATCGGGGTTTTAATTTCAGTCAAGTGTAATGAGGTTGGTTTTCCCTAGATAGTTTTCCACTCTCCCTCCACACAAATTCGGGTACAGTTCCTCGGAGTTCAATCTATTTAATTCCTATCTCCTTAGCGTAATTAATACATATACGTGTAATCTGAACAGGTAGGACGTGTTGCTAAATAAAATATAAAAGCTAATTACGCTAATGAGTTATAGATGAGGAACGTTGAATTTAGAGGAAATGTACTCCAAATTGTGGGCAGGGAAAATGAAAAATTATTTTGGAAAAAACATCCTCAGTACACCCAACCGGGATATGAACCACAATCTCTCCATCATCAGCAGTCTAGCTTACTGCGAGAGTGACGTCTTAGACACGGGATGGACAACCCTGTCGTCAAACGCCACAAGTGGCAAATCAGCCATAAAAGTGTGGCAAATTTGAGGTTTCCAGCTCTCACATTAAAATAAACTTTTTCTTGACTGCGTTTGCTGGTTAAAACTCTACATTTCCGCATATGCACTAAGTCATTTATTCAGCCAATGTTTTTGCAACTTCTCAGACTAAAGAATCATCAAATTTCGCATTTAACTGTCTTACAATTTCAATTTTAACACCTTTCATCATTTGCATCTGAAGCAGCTGTAACTGAGTAGTCAAAATGTAGATGTTTTTAATAAAGTTGTTCAATACTGTGTGTTGTTTTAAATGTTGGATTGAGCAACCTAATTTATCTTTTTCCAAATGGTGTGGCGAATTTAATATCTTATTCGCCACAGATGTGGCTTACCTTGTAAAATATACTGCCTAACCTTGCCTAAGACCATTCAACTACCAAAGTGGGTTTTCTAAACAGTTAAATTCGTGTGTATAAAATAATTATTCCCATTTTAGTTTCATCGTTAGTTTATCCATACAAAGACTCAAGATATAAAAAAAAAAAGATGATTCCATTTCATTGCTCATAAAAATATCTATTAAACCCCATCTCTGGAACGGAGATTTAAAATCATCATACTTAGTTCCTTCAAATTGACCCCGTGGAAATGTCGTGTGGAATTTCCCGTGGAAAAAAAAACTTCACATCACTAGCGACGAAAACCATAAAATTATATTATAGTATATTAAAAAGTTTAGTTGGAGCAAAGCAAGAACTTGGAGGAGAATAAAAAGTAGACGCGACGTATAAGAATATTATTTTTCTCTTTACTCTTTTAAAAGATCGTTCCGACCATTGTGGGCTCGTTATGCTACTGATAACCAAGAGGTGTCATTTGGATCTCAAGGTATAGAGATTATAGTACAAGGTAGCCTCATGTGCATTTTTAAGTCCTGTAAGTCATAAATGCGGCTTTATCTGACAACTAGAAACGTTACTAGAGCTACTTTCATATGATCTACTTCGGTAGACGCATGGTCTAAGGCGTCACTCTCGTGTTAGACTTGACTGCTGATAGTATTGAGATCGGGGGTCGAATCCTAGTCTGGTGTATTGAGAGGGTTTTTCCAAATTGGTTTTCCACTCTTAATCCACGTAAATGTGAGTACACCTAATCTAAATTCAACCTTCCTTATCCCTAACTCACTAGAATAATTAGTACATATGCATAAAACCTGAACAGTTAGCAATATGTGGTGATAAAAATGTTCACGTGTTCATACTTCAAGTCATATGACCTTCATCTGTCACTTTTGATTAATATTATATATAGTACAAATTTTATCAAGTTTGGCTGGGAAAAAAAAATTGTATTTTTTAAAACAAAAACTAATTGAATTATAATAAGATTGTTGGTAATTTTGTGTAGTAGCCACAATGAACTTTTCTTAAATAAATGTACCCGAATTAGCATGAAAGTGGAGGGGGAGAACACATGATTAATGCCCCTCTCTATGCATTATATTCTTACCGGAGACCGGCAAACCAGTTTCATTTTGAGCCTGACGCCATATACCACGTGACTATCAGTGCGGAAATGTATTTGATCTTTGGTATCAAGCTTTTTTAAATTAATGTATTGGACGAGTGGTTAGAGAAGTCTCATTATTTATTAGTAGCTCATGCTATTTGACATCAAGATTGGTAACAATTTAATCCGAACGCTAGGGATTGAGAGGATAGTTATAGAGGAATGGCATCCGCACTCGCATGGAAGGGTGAGGGATAAAATCACATTTTGTTTATGAAAAAACCACACCACCACGCCCTTGGCCGATATTCAAACCCTGATCTCACGGGAAATCTATGTAAAACCTGACGTCTTAGATCGCATAGCCACCTGTGCGGCTGATAGAGTGGGCTAGCAAAAGGCTCTTAGCCGATTATAGGTCAAGGGAGCCACAGCGATTTTATTATTTTTAATTTATTTTTTTAGTGGTCAGAGTTCTTGGTTACATATCCAGAGGTCCCGGGTTCGATACCCAGCACTTACAGATTTTCTGTGAAGCAGTGGGTCAGGAACGAGGTCAACTCAGCCTCGTGAGGACAAATGAGTTATATGAAGTAAAAGTAGCAGGTTCGGTCTAGAAAACTGTGAATAATGGCCGGAGGGCTTGTTGTGCTGACCACAAGACACCCTCTATCCGCAAATGTTGGTACCATCAATATGGTCAATATAGTTTGCTTGCGGGCTAGACCATAGAGTTTTTTAATTATTTAAATAATACTTTTATTGTAATAATTGTAATTAATCCAATTATTTTGATTTAATAATAACTAATATTAAAATAATAAGAAATATGAACTACATATTATAAATCATTGAATCACCAGGCCTGGAAAATATTATATCTAGGGTCGTGACTAAAAAATAAGCTCTAGCTTAGGGGCTTATTATGTTTTAAATTTCGTTCAGAAGATTTATAAGATGTCTTTGAGTAGAGTGAAACTATAAATGAGCTTCGAACACGGAAAACTACGCCACACATTTAAACTATTTACCATGTGGATACAGTTAATATAAATTCAATCTTCCTCATTAATAACAAATTAGTGTAGTTAATACATATGCGTATAGCTCAAGCAGGCATTATTGAGGAAGATTGAATTTATATTTTACTGTACCCGCATTTGCGTGGAAAACAATTATATATATAATATATATGTGTGTGTATTTTTTAATTTCTCACCATCTTACAGGAAGAAAAAGTATTGTGATCATCAAAAAAACCTAACTAGAGAAAAAATCGATTTTCTCATCTTCATATATAAATGAATTTCAGGGTACTTTACAGAAGCGAACATTTCAGTATCTCCGTAACTGAGATACTAAACTCGTATCATTGCAAAATGGTAGTACTATTAAAAATAAAAATATTTTATTTTAAATATATCTTTATGAAACCAATAGTTTCTTAATCATTGCAAATATATTAATACAATTTTGTGAGCTTTAATTGTACAGAGATACTACTTATGTTTTAACGCAATAATTATTTAATTACATAGAGTAAGCTAATAAGTAAGTCTTCAAAAAGTTGATGTTCTATTTTCTTTAACCTCTTAGGGGAAATGTTTGTACAGCAATGATCTATCTGTATAATTTTAGACTCAATAGTTAATATTGACCTTTTTATTGGTCTAAATTTATAAATGAGGAGTTAAATAAAAATGTGCTAACCATAAGATGTGCAACTCCTAATAAAATGTCGAAAATTTAACTGGAAGTCGAAATTTTAATAACAAGTATTGACCCTTGTGGACCCAATATCAAACTTTTTTTTTGGGGGGGGGAGGGGCAAAACATACTAGTGAGGACTTTATTTCTTTGAAAATAATATTATGAAATTTAAAACCGGGATTCAAAGAATGTTTAACGTAAGTATAAAACAAATTTGGCTCGGGTTTGCTGATAGTGTATATTATTTCGTTTCACATAAATTAAAAGCTTTGATTAAATATCTCCATTTTTAAACATTGGAATGATAAATTCCGTGTGGAGTTCCATAACATTTTTTTTTGTAACGGTGCTCCTTCCAGATTGATTCTTCCAATTGGAATCTCTGTACCGTGGTTGGCTCCAAAGGTCTCGAAGAGCTCGTTCTGTATGCGGTGTGCGCTTTGAAGAGGACCTAACTCCGTCTCTCTATTCCCTATTTCTATTCTCTCTCTTTCTCTATTTCTTCCACTCCTTACTATCAATTCATTCCGCTCACAAAATAGCTACAATTAGCTCTCCCTCTTGGGTGCCGTAAATGTATGTAGATAGTGAGGGGAGGGGAGTGGGGATAGATAGGGGGTGGAGGGGAAAGGGTCCAACACATTAAGATCTAGAAAATTAGTGATTCACTAGACGACAAATGGGGAAGGAATAGAAATGAGCAAGGAATAAATTAGAGTTAAGAAGTTAAAAAAAAAAAAGTTAAAATTTTGGGTGATATTAAGTTATTTGATTATAAATGGTGTGAGCTATAAATTCTATAGCTATGCCTTTATGACTTTATATTATTTACAATTATATAGATAACTAAAACTATATTTACATTAAAATTGAAAAAATTAAAACCAGGCTTGAATCATGTTTTTTTTAAAGAGAAAGAATGAACTTGGATATTTGTTTTTACATTGAAATTCTAATCTCTAGATATCTACTAACATCACGTGATTTATTTTGTTTCTTTTGCTGTAAATGCGAGGATTTACAGTTTAAACTCAATATAAAACGATATACTAACAAGTACGTGATACTGTATTGATGTCAAAGGATTAACACGATCACTAAGACTAAAGAAGTTCTTTTTTCCTCTCTTAATACTCTTGTTTCTTTCATTTATAATATTTTCTTCTGATCTTCCATTTACGTTGTCCGTTCTGGCTATGAGTTATTTTCTTTTTCCTCCCCTCCGTCCTTTATTCTTCTGAAACGGTGAAGCAGTTGAAGCAAAATATCTCTTGCACACACAATTAACTAGCAGATAAAGTTCTATCTGATCTATAACAATCCTTCTAAAGGTATTTGACGGTTAATATAACTTCGGTAGAACGCCTACTATCCAAATCCCTATGATCCGTATTTCCAATCAACCAGATTATCGCAAACAAGACGTAAGACCCCTTTTCACTCTCTTAGTCAGTCCATGTGGTCGCTATTTTTGTCCATTATTATACAATTTATAATTACATTTTTTAAATATTAATGTTTTCCCTCTTTTAAAAGTGTTTTATTACTATGATAGTAGTAAATTATTAAAACGGTTTTTTTTTTCAAGAATAAGATCTTTTTTTCCTTGGTACAAATATCCGCGTTTTCGATCATCCGAACCCTGAATCAACTCGGATAATCGAAGTTTTACTCTAATTTCATATTTTCACAAGTGATATAATCTGTAGCTACCAAATTTATTAGATATTTAAACTAATATAATGATAATAATAAAAATAATAATAGTACAAATAGTATTTTAAAAGGCTATAAATAAAGACCACCTTTGTACTTTAATGGTCAGAGCTACCGGGTTCAATCCCAGATATTTGCCAACGTTGAGTGGGTCTGGAATGGGACCAAACTCAGCCTCATGAGGACAAATTAATAGCTACTTGAATCTAAAAAGTAGTGGCTCCTGTCTAGAAAATTGAGATTAAAGACTGAAGGATTGTGTTGACCAAATGTCACCCTCTATCCACAGAGGCTGTCACTATATTCATCAAAAGATAGTGGCCGCTTGCTCGGTATGGTTTGAATGTGGGCTGACACCATGAAGTCTTATAAATATATACAGCGAATAGGTTTGTATTTTATAAAACCCTCTTTATGGTGTCTTTTTTACTCTCTCGTATCTGAAATATCAGTTGAAGCAAATTAACTCTCTCCAAGATTGAATATATACACATACACTTTTTAATTCTGGTCTTTGAAATTGAATTTAATTCTTATGCTCCTCGGTGGCCAAAATTATATATATTTATATCTTCCGTTTCCCTGACCGCGAAAGTCTAAAGTTTGGTAGTCTTCAAGGACAGCATATCTTAACATGGAAGTTTCAGTGGAAGGGGAGAAGGGGGAGAATAAGTTTGTGCGTGTGTGTGTTGGTCACACTGTTTTCAAAACTTGTCGTGTTGCCATATACAGTATATCTAATTATAGCTCAGAAATTATTGGTTTCATAAAAATATATTTCAAATACATTTTTTGTATTTTTAATAGTACTACAACTCTACAACCATAATATATTTCGTATCTCACATAGTTGTAGAGAAATGATTAAAATTGGAAAACATCCTTTATGTAAAGTACCCTCAAAGTCATTTACATGAGAAAATGAGAGCTACCATCTTGTTTATAATATTAAAAAAGTGTCTATATATAAAGTTTAATCAAAATCGTTAAATCGAATTTGGAGAAAATCGATTTTTTCTCTTTTTACCTTTCAGTAAACTACCTTTAAATTTAGGGTTAGGTACCTAATTTCAAAAATTCCTGGGGGGGGGGGTGGGGAGAATATGAAAACCCCAGATACCAAGCTATAATCCAATCTGTAAAGTAGTTTCGGCTCTAGTCCGAGGTACAACTGGACAAACAGACAGACAGACGGCATCAAAAAACTTTTTTTTTGTTTCAGTGGGTCATGAAACGTTGACATTTATCACAATCTCAAATTCGATTTTTTTTTACGATCACAATACTTTCTCTCTGAGGTGTCGAGATAAAGTAAAAACATATACATACTAAAGAGTTTAGATGTCATTTTGAGTAAAGTTTTGGGATTGAATAAAATACAAGACAGTTGATCTGTGACTTTACTCAGACTAGCATGCACACTTTTATCATCTTCAATCTATTTTAATAAAATGAAGAGTTTGTTTGCGCGTCATGAGCGTTGCGTGATATCTACCGAACAAACAAGTCTGAAATTTAAAAATTAATAGCTCCTGTGTAGGAGTGTTTGCACCTCAAAGATGGAATTTGAGATTTTTTACTAGATGTTTTAAAATTTATTAAAAACTGAATGGGAAGAAATAAATTAAAGATTTTTTTCTCTCTTTGTTTGAAGTCACTAAAAGCGTGTCCCTGGATAGCCACGCTATGCTTTGCATGGTTACCCTGGGCAACGTCTAGTGCTTGTGCTAGAATTGTATGGTAACATTCATTTTGTCTATTCACTAGAAGGTGCAAAACAATAAGTCACATTTGAAAACAATGAATGGATTTTCAAACTTTTGTGAAACGATAAAAATAATATTATAATAATAAGTTTTAAATCTAACTGATATCTCGTTTGCGGATACATCGAAATTATCTGTACGTGCTCGATATTTTAATATATGGCAGCACTGTTAAGCCTTATCAGTAAAAAAGCGCATTCCAACAACCCTGTAGAAACAATTACTATAGTTTAGTTCTAAAAAGTAAGTGAAAAAATATTTTTTAACGTCATAATAGGGAAACTTTTTTTAATATATATATATACTAAAAAAGAGAGAAAATCATTTTCACACTAAAATCGAAGATGGGGTTGAGGGTGTGTCGAAATAGCCGTAGGATACGTATCGCAATTATTCCGCGAAGTGGTGATGGTGGAAGGTTTTTATTTCGGGTTGGTTGGGGGGTGGGTTTGTGGGGTGCTTCAGCGAGTCATCCGTGCTGAAATACAGCCACAGTTAATCGGCACGTTCCCATTCCAAGTCGCGTTCTAAAACGAGTCCCCGACACTTGTGAAGTCATTACCAACCCTTCCATCCCCCCACCCCATCCCCCGACAACCCTTTTATCACCCAGCCACCCCTTGTTCCACCCCCACCAATGTTTCTGGGAGTAAGAACTCTTCTGCTATGTGTATTGTCACTTGCATGATTGTTATTCTTCAGGTTGTAGAGGAATATAGTTGATGGGGTGTGAAAATAGTGAACCAATTGTTGACGGTTTCACCAGGGGTAATTATATTTGGGGTGTTTACATTTTAATAGTGTGAGTGATAGAAACACATTTTATAACAAAGAAAGAATTAAATAGGTAACAAAATAGATGTATTATACAATAACAGAAAAGTTGAAATCAGGTTACAATTGCTGGATAAAGAATAGAAAGTAGGAACAGTGGTTGAAGTCCGTTGAATGGGCAAAGACAAACTGGTTCTTTATAAATGTACAATATTAAGTTTGATAGGGTTTAACAGCAAAGTTATAGGAACTTCCCGTAGCTCGGGAGAATACTTGTCCAAGACGACACGGCAACAGTCAAAAGGACGTTACGTAAACGGAGAGTATTGGATTCCAACAGTGTCGGGCTAGCGCCTGACTTCCACCAAAAGGGTCTAAACAAAAACAAGGTGAATTAGATACAAATAAAGATGTGACTTCAGAACTTATAATTTTAGAGTTATTAACCGAAGCTCGTCCTAGCTAGCTGGCTTGGCTTGTAATAAAGAACTGTTTCAGATATTATAAGAGGACGTACTGTCCATTACATCAGCAAATGGCTAAAAGCAACCAGGTGTCTACACTAAATAGTAGGCTACTATGGCCGGTCCTTTCCCAATGGGTACTGCCAGAGCATTCAATAGTACATTTATGTCACTACCCACTGCATGGGGTAATCCTCAATTTTAGAATACACTAACTTTAAACTCTAAATCATAAGATGCGCCTACCACGGGGCGAAAGAAAGTACTATCTGTGCGGGCCACCATACAAATTTAGCCGTGTTCCGCACTTTGCGCACCCAAAATAATAACACAGAAAAAGAGATGCCAACTAGAGTGCTGTGAGATACTGACCTAACTAGGTCCTCAAATAAAGGGGTTAGATAACCTGCTTGCAGCCATTAAAACATTTGAACATTTGAGCATGACGTCCACGGCGTCATGTCATATTGTGAAGTCTTATGGACTTACAGTGGAAGAATGAACTTGTGAAGAAGAAGACTCTAAAGCCTGGGTCCTATTACATATAGAGCTTAAGGCTCCTGTATTTAAGCTATATCATTTGGATATAGTAAAAATATGTAGTCACAATTTCTGACTAACAAAAAATTGAGTCAGCGAGACTCTAAACTTAACACAGTCACTCTGACTGGAACAACGTGTCTAAATGGCATATAAGATAAGATAGTCGGCTTTGACTAAAGAATACACGTCATAAGGAAGTACGAAAATATGTTAGTCATTTCGACTAAAGAAAACATGTCATAAGGAAGTACGAAAATATGTTAGTCATTTTGACTAAAGAAAAACTTGTACAGGGTCATAAGGACCAACTCAACAAGTCTGAAGGACTTGGAAAACAACTGAATACTTGGATCAATAGACGATAGTCCCTCGGCGTCGAGGCGATGACACCCACGACCAAACCATCATGTTCAGCAGTATCTTCTACAGGTGCTGGAGCAGAGTTTCCTTCTTCGATGATATCCAAGTGATGAACTACAATCTGTGAACCTAGGAGTCCCTTGTTATACACTCTTTTCTTGACTAGAAAATTGGGCACCGTAAACAATGGAATAGGGAGGACGGGAGAGGGAGTTTTGAAACGGTGGAGAAAGAGTTGCCAAGGAAGTCCGCTAGGGGCGTAGTGGTTATAGCTCGTGGCGTCGCTTGCGATGAACCAAGGACCGTCTGGTCTTTCTTCAATGTTGAGGTCAAGAGGTTAGACGTGCGTTGAGACTGCCACGCCTTTGCTTCCGCCATGTTAGCAAAACAGTTGGTGAAAGCATGGTGATCGTATCCGGGAACAACCACGTAATGTAAGTAGAATCCAAACGATATTATTGCTAAATACATCAGTATTAATTATCTTCTTCTAATTCTCTTATTGTAGTTTAGCATTTTGTGCTGATTAAAGTTTGTAGATGTCATTTTGATTTAGGTGATATGCTACAATAGTTTTGCTGAGGCTGTATTATTCACTTGCTTATTTTTAAAATAGGTATTTAATCTGGGGTTGTAGGGAACGTGAGAAAAGTCGTCATGAGCATAGCAGCATTAGACGGGAAACTTTTTTAACGAATAGAAAAAAATTATCATTTAATTCCAGGACACCTTTGACAGATATTCAACAACTGTTGGTATCACCATGGGAAGAAATTTAAACTCTACTCTTTCTATAGGATAAATATTTGCTATCCTTTGACAACAGATATTTTGTTATAAAAACTACAAAAATACGAATTTTTCTAGCGTCTCTTACATCATAACCTTAAACGTGCACTTTTTGAAGTATATAACAGCACAACATATAAACTAGCGTAAATCAAGAACATACACAACATCCTGCCTATCGGTCATAAATTTATCCTCATTATGGCGAAAGGTGAACCCCACATTTTGAGCAATGATATATATTTTGGTCATACCTGAAAATGAACCCAGGACCTTTAATTCAATAGGCATAAAATCTAATAATATAGCCAAGGTATCAGACTTATAATATCGATTTGAATTACGTTAAAATGTTCCAACACATTAGCTGAACTAGTATGCTGTTTATTTACTGAATTAAAAGGTGTTGGCTTTACGTTCATGAATAACCTATACATTTATAAATGGTGGAATTGATGCTTAGTTTTCTCACTGATAAATAGGTCTGGGGGACTGGATGTTGTATCGTTTCAAATTAGGTTAGACTTGTGCTGATTTGTTCAGTCTGTTCAGAAAGTGCACGTTAAGGTCCAGCAATAATAGCTAAAGTATAAAATTACATAACTGATAACATTTTATTTTTGTATAGATTAAAACAATAATTTGTTTCTGTCTAACTTGATCGCCAAGGACAAATATTAGCTACATATCAAGAATATATAAAATCAGGAGATATATTTTAGCTTGAAATCCAAATATGTAGGCTATCTTAAGATTGTAGTTATAATAACATGGAGGGAGGTCTACTGTTCAAAGAAATACCAATAAGACTGTATTAACGATAATAACATGGAGGAAGCAAGGTGAAATATACAAATAATTACTACTAAGACTGCAGTAATGATAATAAGTTTAATGAGCGATATAAGGAAGCGAGTCTACTTTCACAGAACTACATAAACTGTAGTAACGATAATAAATGGAGGGAGCGAGGTCTACTCTTCACAGAACTACTAGTAAAGCTGTAGTAACGATAATAACATGGAGGGAGCGAGGTGTAATATTCTTAGAACTACTAGTCCAGTTTGGCTAGATATATGTTTTGCTATTATAACTGCAAAAATACTGATTTCTGCTAGATTTTTTTATTTAATCCCAATTGAAAAACTGATTGTCAATACCAAAGGACTTTCAACAACGGAGTTAAGTACTTGTTGCTCCAACCTTCCATCTTTCTTTATCTTTCTCTTACAGGAAGACATCACAAATCTCCTCGTCCCGTGAGACTCCAGAGTTTGGGAGGGGAGGAGGCTGCTGCTACCCTCAGAAGTTTCACGATCTTTTGAACCCATAATTCTTACTCGGACGCTCAGCGCCCCTTGTTTCCGACTGTCCATACACTCTCTTGATAAATAAATACTTGATATAAAAAAATACAACATAAACAACATCACCCATTCTTGATAATTCACTTGGTATCTTTTCATTGTTTTTTTGTTTTGTTTTTATACGCATTATTGATTTAAAATTTAAATCTTCCGATATTTTTCAACGTTCTTCTATTTTTAAACAATACTCATGATACAAACATGTGTGTAGTCCGATTTAATCTACCGGGTGAGGCATTAAAGTTGAGATATCAGAATATGCCGAAAACGAAACATAAAAAAAATAACTTTGTACAAAATATTTTTGTCTTTAAGGTGGAAAGAGAACAGCACTATCTATGTTTGATTTGGTGGATGCCTTCAAGTTTATTTATCAAATGGTTAATTCTAAAAAGAACTTTTTTTTTGAAACTTTGATTTAATCACACTAACTTTTCAAGATATTTTAATTTGTAATTTTTATAGCAATTTTTATTCAAGAACGTTTTAATATATTAACAGATTATCAATGTTACTAAAGCAATTTTCTAAATAACATTGTATTTAAGGTAATAAAGAATAATATAAAGTGATACTTTCTCTACCTGTAAGATAGAGAGAAAGTAAAATTCATTTAAAATTAGATAGTAACATCTATTTTTACTTTCTCTCTATCTTACAGGTAGAGAAAGTATGGTGATCGTCAAAAAAATCGAACTCGAGATTTTGATGAATTTTGACGTTTCATGACTTCCTGAATCCGAAAAAGTTGTTTTTGAATTTCCGTCTGTCTGTCTGTCTGTCTGTCTGTACCTCCAACTAGAGCCTAAACTATTTTACCGATTGAGCTGAAACTTGATATCTAGGGTTTTCATAGGGTTGCCCCGAGGGGTTTTTGGAATTGGATATCTATCCCTAAAATTAAGGGTAGTTTACCGAAGGGCAAAAAGAGAAAAAGTTGATTTTCTCAAAATCGGCTCTAACGATTTTGATTAAATTTCATTTATGAACATTAACAAATATTCCAAACAAAATGGCTACTCTCAATATTTCGGCAAAATCGCTTTAAGGGCTCCGGTATGATGCGTAAATTAACATTTTTTATAATAGCTCCGAAACTATTTGAGATATGAAATTACTTAGCATTACAAATATGTATATATATTTATAATACAAATATTTTATTCGAAACATATTTTTATAAAATCAATAATTTTCAATCTATACGCAATTATATATATATTTTTAACTTTTTGGACATTAAAGCTTAAGTATTGCGATCGTAAAAAAAACTTACCTGAAATGTTGATGGATTTCGACGTCTCATGACCCCCCGAACCCTAAAAAATAGACTTTGCAATGCCGTCTGTCTGTGTGTCTATTAAAACTTAAAATTAAGGGTAGTTTACTGAAGGGCAAAAAGAGAAAAAGTCGATTTTCTCAAAATCGGCTCTAACGATTTTGATTAAATTTCATTTATAAACATTAATAAATATTCCAAACAAAATGGCTACCCTCAATATTTCGGCAAAATGGCTTTAAGGGCTCCGGACTGATGCGTAAATTAACATTTTTTATAATAGCTCCGAAACTATTTGAGATATGAAATTACTTAGCATTACAAATATGTATATATATTTATAATACAAATATTTTATTCGAAACATATTTTTATAAAATCAATAATTTTCAATCTATACGCAATTATATATATATTTTTAACTTTTTGGACATTAAAGCTTAAGTATTGCGATCGTAAAAAAAACTTACCTGAAATGTTGATGGATTTCGACGTCTAATAACCCCCCGAACCCTAAAAAATAGACTTTGCAATGCCGTCTGTCTGTGTGTCTATTAAAACTTAAAATTAAGGGTAGTTTACTGAAGGGCAAAAAGAGAAAAAGTCGATTTTCTCAAAATCGGCTCTAACGATTTTGATTAAATTTCATTTATAAACATTAATAAATATTCCAAATAAAATGGCTACCCTCAATATTTCGGCAAAATGGCTTTAAGGGCTCCGGTCTGATGCGTTAATTAACATTTTTTAAAATAGCTCCGAAACTATTTGAGATATGAAATTACTTAGCATTACAAATATGTATATATATTTATAATACAGATATTTTATCCGAAACATATTTTTATAAAATCAATAACTTTCAATCTATACGCAATTATATGAATTTTTTTAACTTTTTGGACATTAAAGTTTAAGTATTGCGACCGTAAAAAAAAACTAACCTGAAATGTTGATGGATGTCGACGTCTCATGACCCCCCGAAACCTAAAAAATAGTCTTTGCAGTGGCGTCTGTCTGTGTGTCTATAAAAACCTAAAATTAAGGGTAGTTTATTGAATGGGCGAAAAGAGAAAAATTTGGTTTTCTCAAAATCTGCTCAAACGATTTTGATTAAAATTCGTATCTAGGCGTTGATTAAGATTATAAATAAACTGGCTATTTTCATTTTCCTATGAAAATGATTTTTAGGGTACATTACAGAAGCGTTATTTTCCGTATCTCCACAACTATTGGAGAAACTAAAAAACTTATCATTGCAAAATTGTAGGACTATTAGAAATAAAAAACTTTCATTTGACATATATTTTTATAAAAGCAGCAGTTTATGAGATATTTGCAAATATATTAATACAATTTTGTGAGCTTTAGTTGTAAACATATACTACTTAAGTCTTAACGCAATAATTCTCCAATGCCATAGAGTAATTAAATATAAGTAAGTATCTAAAAAAGTATGTTATTTTTCCTTAAATCTCTTAGGAGAAATGTTTGCATAGCAATGATCTATCTCCATTTTAGACTCAATAGTCAATATTTACATTTTTTATTGGTCAAAATGTATAAATGAATAATTAAATATCAATACGATGACTTGAAGATCTGCAACACCATATAAAATGTTAAAATTTTAACCAGAAATCGAAATTTTAATACGAAGTGTTGACCCTTGTGGAAGACATTAAACTGTTTGAAATGCTCTTAGGTGGACAAAGATGCGCCTCTTTTCTCATTGATTCTATATCATTGTATATTATTTTATGTGTTATCTTATTTGGAGTGGTGATGATACAATGTACATTATTCCGTTCAGAAATCTTACGAGTTTATAGAAAGAGAGAGAAAGTCTGTTCGGTGTGCCGTACCATTTATTTAATATTGGATACGTAATATAAAAAGCATCTTGCGTAAATATCTGGTAGATAACAAGTTAATTCTTATATAAACATACAAAATTCTTGTTAATATCTTTATAGAATTAACGTTAAGGTGGAATGGAAGGGGACGCGAGAAAAGGCCAGTGTTTTTGCAGTATTTAGAGAAAAACTTTTTGCTGAATTAAAACGAATTTTGCTCCAGTAATAACATAGAGCTTAGTTATCTTCACACAGTGATATCATCAGTTGTTGAATATCTGCCATGAGCATAGAGGCATTAGATGAGAAACTTTTTAAATGAAGAGAAAAAAAGCTGTCGTTAAAAATCCAGGACACCATTGACAGATATTCAACAATTGTTGATATCACCACGTGAAGAAAATTAATCTCTATGTTTATTCTGAAGGCAAATTTTACTTATTTTGACTAAAAAGAGTTTTGACATAAAAACTGCACAAACACTGTTTTTTTTTCACGCATTCCCTTCCATACCACCTTAATCGGTAAATATATGGCCGCTTTTGTGACAAGGCTTCTAACTCCATAGTAAAAAAATATGTAGGGGTATTTTAAAAAAGATCTTAGGCTTTAGATTGACACAAACATAATTAAACATATTAAGAAATACTGGAATTTACTGGAAACCCTTGAACTTGAACAGGCTATAGATATTCACTTAGACTATTTTTAACCTGTACACGTTGATTAGTTAGGTGTTAGAGTTGTCTAAATTTGTAATAAGCTCACGTAGGAAACATAACTGTCTGAGAACTTCTTTACTTAATATTTTATTAGGTAATCAATTTTTTAATTTTACTAGTTTCAAAGTAATCTGATTTAAATTCTAATTTATGTATATAAATACATATTTATCTTTAGTAGCTGTGTGTTGGCAATCAGCTACTTATTTTACCCATCTCAGTGGCCTCATGCTCTAACGCGCCATTCTACTAAATTATACTAAATTACCTATGACAGGGAGATCAGGGTTCGAGTTCCAGTCAGGTCTATTGAGAGTCGTTCTTCCTAAATGGTTTTCCACTCACCCTTCACGTAAATGCAAGTATAATTCCTCCAAATTCAACTTACCTCATCCTTAACCCATTAGAGTAATTAGTTCAGTGTGTATTTAATGGAATGTAACATTTTCGAAGTATTTTAATTATTAATACTTCACACTAAGTAAGTTACAATTTCTTACACTTACAATTTATTTTATTTTATAAGCTTAAAAAACAGTAAAGTAGATAAGCCAGAGGTCCCGGGTTCGATTCCCGTGTCCAGGTGTCATTTTTCAATTTTCAGAATATAGTAAAGTAGATAGATGGAATACTCTGAAACAATATATATTTCTAATTTGTTTGACCAACAGCTTTCATTAAACTCACACTAATTTTTTTTTCTTCTTTACTTTTCCCCCTTCCCCACTTCACTCTTTCAAGAAAAACTATTTCTTACACTAGAAAGGACAATAATAAATTAAAAAACTTTTCATCATAGACTGACAACCTATACTATATATATATATGTTTTTTTTCCAGTCCAATTAAATTAAACAAAATCAACCAAAATACTCCAAAACACTCCAAAACATGGTATACAACTTTATTAACGAAACTCTCTCTCGCACTTCGCAAACAAATTTCCCTCTCCTGTATTCCTTCCCTAGGTCCTAGACCGGAAGTTTGATGTCACAGACAAATATCTTCCGTTTCCCTGACCGCGAAAGTCTAAAGTTTGGTAGTCTTCAAGGACTGCATATCTTAACATGGAAGTTTCAGTGGAAGGGGAGAAGGGGGAGAATGAGTTTGTGTGTGTGTGTGCTCATATTCATTCTTGTGTGTGTGTGTTGGTCACACTGTCTTCAAAACCTGTCGTGTTGCAATATAACTTAACGTTAACTTCCTCCATGAGAGAAGAACAGGGATAGGGGGAGGGTATGGGCTAGAGGTGGGGGGTAAAGGTAGATTGTTGCAAGGGATATTTTACCCAGAAACAGTTGGTATAACTTGTGCGACTTTAGGTCGAGATATAGAGGGAACGTAGAGGAATATAACTCGCTATGAAGTTTGTGAGTTGTTAAGGTGATAGTGTAGGGGAAGCGAGAAGGGGCCATTTCTTTTGTAGTTTTTATATTAAAACATATTTTGGTCAAAATAAATCAAATCATTCTTCAGTACAAACATGGTTTAATTTTCTTCACATGGTTATATCAACCGTTTTTTAATATCTGTCGAGGGTGTGCTGGAATTTAATGACAACTTTTTCTCTTCATTTAAAAAGTATTTAATCTAATGACGCTATGCTCATGACAGATATTCAACAACTGTTGATATCACCGTGGGAAGAAAATTAAACTATAATACTACTGGAGCAATATTTTATTTATTTTAGCCAAAATAAATATTTTTCCATTAAAACCGCCAAAATTCTAAACTTTTCTCGCGTTCTCTGCACTCCCACCTTAAAATGAAGACACGGCACATAACTGACCCTCAGCGTAGTTTACAGTGGAGGAAATAGAAACTTCAATTTCAGTTATAAATAACCAGAAGTGTTCGAGATGTGAAGTAGCTCTGAGTTGATGTAGGGGAACCTATGTATAGTCGTTTCACGATAGTAAGAGCATATTAAGGCGCACACAAAATGAACTTATGTAGTAGCTTGACACACTATACTAAATTTATATGATCTATTTTGAAATAGCATGGTAACTTCAAAGCCTCAAACCCTCTGATGGCAAGAATCATTGAGGAAATTCGAGTTTATATGAGTTTAAAAAAAATCTATCCATAATTTTAAATATATACATCAATTTTTTCTCTTTGCAAAATTCTGAATTGGTTTTATTAGCCATAATCCTACATATTTATTACTAGGTTTCAACATAATTTTAGTAAAAATTGAACAACCAGAACCATACTATTAATTTAACATTAATACTGTCGTGTATTAATGTTATAATGAATATATTACAGAAAAGAAAGTTCATATTTATTTGCTTTTCCTAGTTTTTATTTTTAGTAGGCCCTATATTTATATTTATTATTTTGTTCATAACATTTTTCCAAAGTTTTTTATTCTAATTTAAGATTCGCCACATGGAGGTAAAACGATGATTCGGATTCGTAAAAATAAATCGGAATCAATTAACGTTCTAATTTAGATGTATCTTATCAATTGGTTAACAGGAGGAAAACGTTTACAATTAGTTAATACCTCCATAAGCCCCACCGGGGATCAAACAAAGGTACTTTAGATATTTGGGGTAGGCCTCTATAAGTATTGAACCGCGGTTTTGGGGTTGTAGATTTGTCTAGTAATAATAATAATTATTATTTCAATTTCCTTTTGCTGACCAACATCCACAAGACCTATAGCAGGCCATCACTGAAGCATACATAAAAATGACAACATATATAATTATACGTGTGAAACCAATTATAGCTAGACATAAATTTAAATTAGTAAATTAAGATACTAAGTCAATGCAGGAAGGTAGAGTGATCAAAATCAACCAAAATTATAGTTTTGGTTACCTATATAAAATTAATAGAATAATAAAACACATTCAAAAATATGTTATTTTATTTTATTTATCAAAGCGTCTTAATACCCGTTAGGATTTTAAGCATATATATTAATTAAAATAATGGTTTTAAGGATTAGGAAGGCTATATATGAAGTGTACATGCATTTGCGTGAAGGGAGATTGGAAAAATATTTTAGAAAAACCACCCTCATTACACCTGAACGAGATTCAAACTTTGATCTCCCCGTCACCGGAAGCCTTTCAAATAAATTGAATTTAAGTCAGTCTGTTATGTACTGTACATGTTGATATCATCGGCTACTAATAACTAATATTGATACTACAGCCACCGATGATTTCCGTAACCATAACTATTCATCCCCGAAAACTACTACTTTCATTATATTTCATTGTATAGCGTAGCTTTCGCCCATCATAATATAGAAAAATAATGATTTTCAAATATTTTAGTGTGTAACATAATATTAAAACGCTTTTGGTGATGGATTTCCTCTATATGAGTTTGGCTCTAATCTATATTAATTAAATGAAGAGTTTCTCTCTCTGCCTTGAGCATTGCCTGATATCTACCGCACGTAGAGGTCTGAAGTTTTAAAATTTCTAGCCCCTGTGTACAAACCTGTACACCTAGAAGATGGAAGTTTAATTTTTTTATTACTTTTTTAAATTTATTAAAAATAAGGCTGGAAGGAATAAAATGAAGAGCTTTTTTTTTCTGTCTCTTTGAAACAAAGAAAAGTTTTTTCAGTGTAACAAAGCAATGCACTCGGTGATTAAGCCGGACAATGCAGGGTAGCCTAATTCCTCCTAGTTTAATAATAAAAGTCAAATTTGTTAAATCTAGAGCTTGAGAAAAATGACCCAGATTGCTGAACGTGAAGATAACGTTTATAAAGTGTTTTATATATCTTCTTCACTAATACCATCAGGTGGTAGGAAACAGAACTCAAACCTCATCAAAAACTTTACAAGATTTATTAAGTGTCCGTCATAAATCATCAAAAAAAAAAAAGGAGTGGTATCGATGAGGTATTAGTAGAGAAATTAGGGGTCTCTTAATACCTGAAAGGGGGTTGGGGGGAGTTGTATTGACCAACTCAAAAGTTACTAAAAACGTGGGAAATATTTTGGTTATTTAATTACTCAAATAGTCGTCTTGAGGTAAAGATCTCGCCTCTGGATCCGATGTTTTATGGGTTAAAACCCAGTTAGGGTCGACGGATATTTTTAGACCAATAAAAATCCGTATCACAACTTACCCGTCGGTCCCTTGTTGATTGTTGCATGTAAAATAACCCTATGTGTAAATACCATACCCGTCAAAATTGGTAGACTCTTTCGTTCTCGCTCATTGAATTTTTTTGTGTGATGATATAATCAGTCGGTTCATCAAGTACATGTTAAATACCCCAAATAAATTAGAAACATCTCAAATAATCTGTGGCTAGTGCCTTAGTATCATTCTGAGCTATCCTCAACTTTTATATATAGGGTAGGAGTGAGTAAGGTAGAATTTATAAAATGTTTGCTCACATATAATTATTACTGTTCAAATAATCTGAGTTATTTTTGCTTTACATTAATAAATACATATAAAACACACCGTATATCTAAAAACTATGCATTTAACACATTATTATTACTATGTGTTCTGTCTTACGGCAGGTCCATTCCTTTTGTCAGTGAACCTTAGACCTCCAATGCACCCTGTCCTCTGCTTCTTTCTTCAGCTTCCAGAATTTTATTCTTTCCTTCAAATCCTCTGATGTTTGAAGCCTTCTTCTTCCTAAGCTCCTCATTCCCGCAACCTTTCCTTACATGACGTCATGCAGAGGACAGTTCCTCAAATGGATGTGTTCGATCCAGTTTGCTTTACATAAAATAATCACATCTAAAATGGTTCTCTTATCAGCCCCTCTTCTTAGGACTTTATTGGTCACCCTGTCTGTCCATCTGATCTTCTCATATAGGGGTATTTTAATTTAATACTATGAACACAGAATAAATAAGCATACTATTTACAAAATAAGTTAATCTATGACATTACGGATTATACAGACTACACAATATCGAGTCTTTAAAGTTTAGAGATAGATATCTACAAATTATAAAGCCGGGCGAAGATATTGACTGAGAGTAGATCTTCGTCTCAGTCACATAGCTGCATCAGCTTCAAATATTGGTCTTTGTTATAATTATGAGCAAAGTTAATTTAAAATTAATAAGGGTTTAATTTAAGATCTAGTTAGGTTTGGTCAAACTGGATAAAGGTGAAACATATCGCTGGCTCAATTTACTGAATTTTTATGGGATTTTGCAAGCCAGACACAGAATATATTCTTCCAAAACCTTTATGTGATTTGAAATATTTTAATTTACGTAAAATCATAAACTAAAATAATTATTTATATATATATATATAACATCAGGATGTGTAGCCAATCAATCTTTCACTAAAGCCTCGTCGTTCTGGCGTCGATGCATGGACCCTTCATCGCGTGTCCCTATTGTGAACTCCCAGTCGTCTGAGGCTAAGGGCCTTGGGTCTTCAGGGCCCGCTAATGCAATAGATACAGCGCTAAGTCTAGCCCTTGAGATAAGGGGGTGATAGTACTGCTACTCCCTATGGCACAGAGCACAGCGGGGTGTGTTGGCGGCAAAGTGGCTTATCTCCGCTTTATTCACGGAAAACAGATCATTTATAGTGTTTGTCTGTGAAACATGGGTGATGTACTTTATTTGTGTTTTGTTCACACTGAATTTTACTACCCGTTCGGGTTATACGTATACATTAATTACGCTAATGTGATAGGTATGAGGAAGATATAATTTTAGATGAAATATACCTTCATTTGTGTTGAGCGAGGATTTAGTAACCATTTAGGGTAAGAAACACACTTGGTACAACCTATTAGGATTCTATCTCCCACCCCATCAACCTGTCTCCGACAATCGCAACAATAACATTCAAAAACTCACTTCGGTAGCTGCATGGTCTAATGTGTTACTTTCGCAGTAGAATAGATTGCCAATGACGGGTAGATCTAGTTTCAAGTCTCGGTCAGGTGTACTAAGGGTGGTTTTTTTTCAAGATGGGTTTCCAATTTCCCTCCACGCAAATTCGGATATACTTCCTCTAAATATAACCTTCATAATCCCTGAAACCATTATCGTATTAGTACATAAGCGTATAACCTGAACGGGTGGTATGGGCATGTAATGAGGATGTTGGAGTACATGAGCTAGTAGAGGAAACAAGGGTGAAATGGTATGGGAATGTAATGAGGATGTTGGAGTACATGAGCTAGTAGAGGAAACAAGGGTGAAATGGTATGGGAATGTAATGAGGATGTTGGAATACATGAGCTAGTAGAGGAAACAAGGGTGAAATGGTATGAGAATGTAATGAAGATGTTGGAATACATGAGCTAGTAGAGGAAACAAGGGTGAAATGGTATGGGAATGTAATGAAGATGTTGGAGTACATGAGCTAGTAGAGGAAACAAGGGTGAAATGGTATGGGAATGTAATGAAGATGTTGGAATACATGAGCTAGTAGAGGAAACAAGGGTGAAATGGTATGGGAATGTAATGAAGATGTTGGAATACATGAGCTAGTAGAGGAAACAAGGGTGAAATGGTATGGGAATGTAATGAAGATGTTGGAATACATGAGCTAGTAGAGGAAACAAGGGTGAAATGGTATGGGAATGTAATGAAGATGTTGGAATACATGAGCTAGTAGAGGAAACAAGGGTGAAATGGTATGGGAATGTAATGAAGATGTTGGAATACATGAGCTAGTAGAGGAGACAAGGGTGAAATGGTATGGGAATGTAATGAGGATGAAAAAAGAGAGGCTGCCCAAGAAAATGATGGAAATGAAGTGTGTAAGAAAAAGACTGCAAGAGAAGCGAAGAAGGAGATAGGAGGAGCAGATAACAAAAAGTGTGAGAGGGAGAGGAGAATAATGGAAGCAATTAGGCTAAAGGTGGAAGAATGGTGGAAAGATAGAGGAAGATGGAGGCATTTTACCAAATAGACCCGGTTACAGGCTGGAAACAGTTGAGGATGATGATAGTGATGATGGATAATAAAATACATTTAAATATTTATGAATAATTTCCTGGAATATTTTTGACAAAAGATCTAAAAAAAAAACGCAAAGTAATAATTGACAAATATCAAACCAATATTAAGTTAATGACACCATTTGACTCGAGTCAAAATATATCTCATTCCAAGATTATTAAATAAGAAACCATCCGAAACCAATCTTAATATTTTATATGTATTCTTAAATTTGTGACTTTAATCTAATAAATTATTATTGCTACACATACATCTATAGCCAATGCCATTTGGAAATATATTATTTTTTCTATGTAATATATAGGATTTTATGTACATATACGAGTATTGTGAAAATTTGTATGCAAAAACACACTCCAAGCAGAGCTATTTTTTATGTGAAAAGAAAATAGAAAGCTTTATTTTGGTTTGTAGAATCATAGGGGAGAATTTTTGGCACCCTACTCTCACCAAGCCTGCTATAAATGTCTGAATACATTTGCCTGTTTTATAATCCATTTGTTTCATTTCCTTATTTTTTATTTTACACTTTTTATACGCTCCATTACTTTTCTAACATAATTTCTTAACCCTCCCATTTCACTCGTTCCTAAAAACAATAAAATTCTAATCTAGTTAGTGTGTCTTAAAAAAGACCTCCTTATCCTAAGTCGTAACTTTTTTTTTGTCCGCGTGACAATTTTGTTTAATTAAAGTTTTACTTGTATCACTAAAGGAATATATTCTTAGATATTTTTTGGTTGCTTTATGTTCTTGGAATTAATTTTAAGCTTTTATTGTTTGAATATTTTTTACAAAATATATCATGATATAACATTTAAGATAAAATATATTAAAACTTTTTATACATAATAGTTCACACACCATCACAGTGGCGTCTCATGGAATGTTGCTTAGGATAATCAGAGCTTGTTTAGACTGTGGCTACTTCTCGTCACTACTTAGAATACTCATAGGTAAAGTACCAAAGGAAATAAGTTCCCATATGAGCTGTGTAGATCAAATGGGACCAAGGGGATGAAAAATATCACGAAAACGTTTTAAATATATTTTACTACCCCGGAAAGATGCCACCACACGCCACTGGAACGAGGCATATTTAAATATTCACGTGTTTCATCATAAACTTAAATTGTTGCTATCATAGTTGTTAGGCGTACACTAGATTAGGAATAGTTCCGATTCAGGAGGCTGTGGTTTGATTCCCACCAATGTTTATTAGAGAAGTGGAATGTTGTTTCCCTCATAAACCGTTCAGAAACCTTAAAATTCATGTAGATCATTGGTAACCATAAGTGTATCGGAGTATACTGAAATTTATTCCTAGCATAAATAAATATGCTATTACCTGCTTCTGTGGCTGAATGGTCTAAAGCATCACCCTCACAATATACTGGAATGCTGATGATGAGGAAATTGAGGTTCAATCCCGGTCAGGTGTACTGAAAGTGGTTTTATACTCTCTCGCTCTCTCTCTCTCTCTCCAAGTAAATGCGGATGCACTTCCTTTAAATTAAACCTTACTCCTCCTTAAAACATTAGAGTAATTAATATACATGTATAAAACCCGAACGGGTAATAAGACGTGGTGCTAAAAAAAATGCTATTTACAATAATAATGAATATCGCCATTCAATATGGGAATCCTTTTTTTGAAAGCCAGGTTATTATATTTGTTTACTATGAAAATTTGCGATATTTCTAGAATAATGCGATATAGATGCTGGTTCATTTTAATTAAAAATGCATGAATCTAGCTGGAACAGTAAACAGTTATGTTGAACAAATGCCAAACCATGAATTCTTACTAAAAAAAAAGCCTCATAATTTTGTTGATTCAAACGTTCCTTAGATTTCCACTTGATACTTTTAGAGCTTGAAATATATTAGTTCACCTCACTGATTTTTTGGCAACAATCTTTCTATTTTATGTTCAAAAGTCTCGAAGTGGGACATCATAGAAGGCTAGTTTTTGGCTACCACTGATGTAAGAAAAACTCATAAAATATGTTGCAAAGCATCAATTTGCCTCGATTGTGCCAAATATATTCTTTTCACATAAGGAAAGAAATATAGGATAAAGTGTTATTTTGCACACTTCTAAGGAAACCAACTTACACGCAGGTCTCACAAATATTGCACAATATAGTGAATGTGGGTTATTTTTTATAAAGCGCATGTATAGTCGGTGTCATTAGAGTAATATAGATAGCAGCATCGGTGGTAAAACGGTCTAGGACGTCACTCTCGTATTAATTTGGATTAACGATGAAAAGACTATAATAGCTAGAATCCCAGCCGTATGTACTGAAGGTAATTCTTTTCCTAAACGGTTTCCTACTCTCCTTCCACACAAATGTTGGTACATTTACTCTTAATGAAAAACCAAGGATATTGAGATGCTGTGACAAATAAAATAAATTAACTTGTTATGTTTGGTCAGTAAACGAATGGTTTGAATTGAAAGTTTCATCCAACTGAACTATTATTCTGGCTAGTTCAGCTTTTTAAGGTGATCTAGATCAATTGGAACTACAAGGTCACAAGTGACAAATTAAGATGGGAGTGTAGGGAACGATTAAAGGTGAGTATTCTTACACCTTTCACATCAACATTTTTTGGCCACATAAATAAAATACTCTTCCAGTAGAAACACATATAGTTAGATTTTCTTCACATGGTTATATCAACAGTTGTTGAATATCTTTCAAGGGTGTCCTGGAATTTAATGACAACTTTTTATCTTAATTTAAAATGTTTCTCAAATAATGGTGTTATGTTCATGACAGATTTTAAACAACTGTTGATATCACGTTGTGAAAAAAATTCTGCTCTGTTTCTACTGGAGCAATATTTTATGTATTTTGGTCAAAAAACTAATTTTTGCTATAAAAACTGCAACAACTCTGCCCTTAACATGTGTTCCACACATCCCCATCTTAAACAACCGATATTATTTAGCTAAGCACACAAAAACACACAAATAAGATATTCTCCAAATATACTATGGCAGCCTTGTGTGGCTTTAAAGGTTGTTCATAGTTTGACAGTTTCTTGTTCATAAAGCCATTTACCATCCTTCCGCACAATTGTTTAGCACCCACCCAGAAATAATCACCACTGTCTCAATATCAACAAATATATACTAATATAAATGGCATGGTTGGAGGTAATGAGTCACTGAGCAACAAACTGTAGTTCTAGAACCACTGCTCTTAAGGTTGATGTTCATTAATTAATTAATTACAGATTGTGGTTCACAAAAGACTTGATCAAAAGTTGTAGCTCACGAGCAACTGAACTATTGAACCACATACACATAACTGCTAGTTTCAGTGAACCGAATAAATTGGAACCATTTCCAAACAATGAACGGATGAACTATTGTACCAATCTCTACATAGTAAAACAAATGTATGCTAATATAAAATAAGTATAGAAAATATTTTTGCAAACTACAAACAGAATTCTCGAACCCAAGCGTCTAAAAAAAACAAGACCATGACGTTTTGTTGATTCCTATTGTGTTTCCAGTGTCAGTAATATACCAAAACCAAATATTATTTGATGGCACAAGAGCTACAACTCCAGTTTGTTTGAGATAAACACTACACCCAACTGTATCGTCAGCAAACACTATTAACTATTCACCGGTAAATGTAAACACTGCGTTCTACTCTAGACGCTCGCTATTTGCAAAAGGGAAGTATTTCAGAAGCGATACCACTTGGGTCATTTAGTAAACAAATCGCTTCACAGCTTTACAAAATTGGTGACTGAGTTTTAAAACTAAAGCTCAGTTCTCTTTGAATTTTAACGGAAGAATCACCTTAATGATAGGCTAAAGAGGATGAAAGCATTTATAAAATATGTAATTTACACAGAACTTTTTTTGCTCCAATTATTACTTCGTCCGATATATTTGAGTCTTAATTAAGCTCATTAAGTAGAGATGAGAGCAATATAATTTACGTAAAGATAGAAGGAGAAACAATTTAGGGAAGAAAACACCCTAATACACCTCGCCGGGATTGGAACACCCTTCTCCTCGTCACCAGTAAACCAGAAAATACAAGCATTAAATTTAGTCTGCGTGTAACCCAATGCTAGTAGGCTTATATTTACAAATAAAAAATAGATTATTTATAGTTTTTAAAATCAATTTGTTACTAAACAAAATTGATGAAGATTAATATTTTTTAATATTTTACATAATACAAATATAATGGTACAGTGATAAGAATTTCTGGCTTCTAATCTAAAGGTCTTGGGTTTTGATTCTCGGTGGCCCCGTCGGTATTTTTCCCCAAGGGGGGAAATTGTTTCCATGGTTGCCATTATCTGATTAGGTTTAAGACTTCTAATGGCACCACACAATCATTATCATCACATCAACTCATCGGGCCGATGTGACCGCACTTACATGGAGTCCCAACTTTTGAAGATGGTTACATATCCGCCACTGCCATTAGAAGACCAGGAATGACTAGCAAATAAACCCTGGTGACGTACGTTATAAAAAGTTAAAGAGAAAAAATTGTCATTGAAAAAATATATTTCAAGATTTCAACATGAATTGTATTTTTATGCTCCCATGATACCTAAAAAGTATTTGTCAAGTACTGTAGCTTTTTATGTAAGATATATGTACTTTATTACCGCCAACTTGGCTTGGCTTAATTTGTTACAAACTCGATATTCAAGACTATTAAAATCCTATCTATGTGCATAGGCTTAATGAATAATAACACACAATTATACAAATTAAGATTACTCTAACTGATGCAACAAATTTAAAAAAAAAGTGTTTGTTCAATAATAGCTTTTAAAATATCAAGTCGATTTAATTATCAGAGAGAATTTATTTTTAAGAAACAAAGTAGATGTTAATTTGTCGCATGTTCACAGAATGAAGAATATGATAACTAGGGATGTTTTTTAATTCTTAAGGCGTAAAGAAACAATAGAAGTTCAAGTACCCCAGCACTCCCAGATCCGGAGTTCAGAAATAGAAGATAAAATAAAATTGCAACATATGGAAATTCTCACCAACATAGTTTGCCTTGTTGACTATGAGAGTTTTTATTTTTCTCTCCACTTTTCTCTTTTTTTAGGTACACAGCGAAGGAAAAAAACAAATGTAAGGAGGAAGGTTTTTCTAAAGGGGACTAGAAGAAAGTGGTAGCCTATGTGAACGCTTGTGGAAACATCTCGAACCAAGAACAAAGAAAAACACACAAAAAAAAAAAAAGCTAAGGCAAAGGAGTGTTTACCAAAGGAAGTCTCCAAAGTAAGAATAAGGTAAGCGCTCACCTACACACTTTTGAAGACCAGCTAAACAAACACGTGGGGAGCTTATCGCTTTAAATCGCTTGCAAGCAGCTACTGGATTTTCACCTCAATCCTTTTTACTAAGGGTGGGGGGTTGGTACCTAGGAATTCTTTCCTAGTTTTATTGGGGTTTCTTATTTTTCTACACAGAGCCAAATACTGGTGTGTAGTTGTACAAAGGGAAAGAATCAAAACTTTGGTTCAAACCTTTAAAATATTTGGTAAAACTGAGGATAAAACGTAGCTTGATTGAAAAAAAAAATATTCAAACCCTTTAACACTTTATTTATTTAATCGTTTAATTTATGAGAAAGGGTTGGTAAAATCGCTCTGAATTACTGGTAGGAGGGTTAGGGAGCGGACATTGATCTATCACATGTGGGAAGCTACCCTCAGTTTAACTAGCTAAAATTTAAACCTAGACCACAGACAAGGTATACACGAGACCCACATCTTCCAGGTTTAAATGGCTGCGCTCATTGGGAGAGCTTGAGTACTTCACCACGGGGATCGCTAGGTGCAGTCCTGAGTGACAACATCGCTTTCAAGCAGGCATTTTTAAAATAATACTAATACTTAGCACTGCGTCTTGCTACCCGTTCGGGCTATACGCTTAAGTACTATTTACACTGATGGGTTAGGAAGTGGTAAGATTGAATATAGAGGAAGTGAACCCACATCTGCGTGGAGGGAGAGTGGAAAACCGTTTAAGGAAAACCAACCATCAGTTCACCCGAGCGATATGCAAACCTAAATCTCCCCTTCATAGCCAGTCTAGCTCAACACGAAAGGGGCGCGTTAGCTAACTACGCCACCGAAGCAGGTCATTTTAAAAAAAGTTCACTTTAAAGATGATTTTACTATAGAACATACAAAAAATTACTTCTAGTGTCAACAAACCGGCTTTCACAAAGCTAGGTTCAGGTATCAGCCCACCCCCTCCCATAAGCCAACCCCCTAACCGAGCCTACTCTGAATGCAAATTACAAAGACAAACTAGAATACAATGGTTCTTTTTGTTCAAGTAAATGTTTGCAAATTGTCTAGTTTGAAATATTGTCAATGAGCTACTCGCTTGAAAAGTTTTGTTCATTGAAATGGGGTTAGTTTTTTGGAGGAGGGATGGGGGCTAGTTTGCTCTGAACTTAGCTGAACTATTGTGTTCATACCTCAATCCCTTTACAAAGAACAATTTGAAAGTGAGTTGTTTCACGTGGAAGTACTGTTATCACTGAGGACTACAACTAACACTCTCTAGTGCCCAAAGACTCAACCTGGCTCAAGTAGCTCAGCGTAGATCAGTGAAATTTTCGTACAAGGATATCTAACGTCCTCAAAAATTTTAATTTATAGAGCATGGGTGAGGAAGGGGGCATGTGTGTGTTTGTTTTGTTAATGGGATCACCTTTATTACACCTGTTCATTTTTCTTGAAAGGTCGAACCGATTTTGTCAAAATAGAAGTTTAAACCATAGTTAAATAGCCCCTAGAATAATACTCTTGATAATTATTGATATGAATGTAGGTGAGTGTTGAACCTAGTACCTCTTTCACAGATAGAAGGAATAAGGATATATTTATTAGATACTAAGCTGTCTCTAAAGGGTTCAGAGTATATAAAAATGGCGAGCGTCCGTTTAAATTAACAAGGTATACACAAATGCGTTTTCAATTTATAAGAATTTTATACATACACCTATTTAACTTACTAATTATTTTGTTTAATTTTTGTCTTACTACTTTTTTGCGTTTTCTGAATATGTACATTACTGCGTCAGGAAGGAGAAAGTTTTAATTTAGGAGGAATGTATCAGCTTCGGCATAGAGGTAAAGGAGAAAACATATTTTTAAACACCTTCATTTCAGCCAACCGAGATTCGAACCCTAATATCCTCGTCGTTAGCATGTAAGTCTAATGCGAGAGTGATGCCTAAGACTATGCAACCACCTAATCATTTATTTAAATATATAATCACACGACATACAAATGTGTGAAACATATTCCAATGTTTGTGTAAGTCCTAATGAAAAACCAATTCTTTCCTAAGTTTATTATTATTATTACCACTGTGTCTTACTATATATGTTTGGATTATAAGCTTAAGTACTAATGCTAATGATTTTAGGTAAGAAAAAGGTTATATTTATAAAAAAATTTAAGCCTACCCGAATTTGTGTGGAGAAAGAGTGGAAAACAATTTTGTAAAAACTATCCCAGTACACCCGACCGAGATTCAAACCTCAATCTCCCCATCTTCAGTGGTCTAGCTCAACATGGGGTAACGCGTTAGACAACGCGGCCACCGAAGCGGGTGAGTTTATTGTTAAATTTATTTTTATATTTGACGTTAAGGTATAGTAATACAACAAAAATACATTTTCACCCCGTTTTTTGATTGTTTTTATTTTGTTTTTTGTTTCCCCATCATAACTTTGAAGACGGGGGGGTGGGGGGGGGAGGACTAGCTTTTAGCAGCTCTAGGAACAATATTATGACTTGCATTATCTCTTTTTATTCAGCACCCCATCCACCACCCAAAACAATTAGTTTTATTTCTGTCGTTGATGTGTCCTGACTCTTGTGTCTTGGACGTATTTTTTTCAACTTCGGTTCCTATTCCACCCCTCCCTTCTATTAATAAGATGACGACATCTGGAAGATTTCAGAAGAAGTAGAGGATGGTGTGGCATGTAGGTGGTGGGGGAAGGGGGGGTGAGAAGTTGAGAGAAAAACAAGGCTGATCTCATCAAAGTCATCCCTTGATGTCTCCCCTATTTTTCATCAGTCTACATCTAATGAGTTTCTTGTAAGTGCTCTCAGGATTGTAGTGAACAAGATACTCACATATGAACTGAACTCACTTGCCCATTAAAATATCGCATTACTTGGAAAAACAGCTTTTTTATATATATATATAAAGCTTTAAATTGATGTAGAAATTTCACTAGTCACTTCTCAAAGCTTTGATAATAAATGTAAACTGATTCAGTGGCCTCATGGTCTAAGGCACCACGCTTGCAATAGACTGGACTGGACCTGGTGGGGAGACTGGAATTCGACTCACGGTCGTATGTAATGGATCTTTTTTTTCCTTAAACAGTTTTCTACTCTCCCTCCAACGGGTACACTCCTTATAATTTCAACCTTCTTCATCCTTAACAAACTAACGTGATTGATACAAATGCGGCTAAACCGAATAGATAATAAGACGCGGTGTTAATTAACAGCAACATGAAAGCTACCTGGAAGTGACTGAGAGATCCAACATCAATTACGAGCCGGTGACCAGGCGGTCTAGGGGTAAGGTGTCGGACTTCTGTGCTGGGGGTTCAGGGTTCAATCCTTGGTCCCGGCACAGATTTATTTGATTGCCAAACCCTTCCTTCACCTCTGACAAGACGTGTATTAATCACAACTTGTGAATGTGAGGAATGCCAGGCCTCCACCGTGGTTCGGATCCCACGTTAAACTGTAGGTCCTCCATTTCATCTCACAATCACCCTACCATCACACATTAGCGTAAGTGCGTATAATCCGAACGGGTAGTAAGACGCGGTGCTAATAATAATAATAATAACGATTGTTTCTCCACTCTCCTTCCACGTAAATGTTGGAAAATTTACTATAAATTCCACTATTCACATCCCTATATTACTAATGTATATATATTTTTTTATATATTTGAGATATTTTACGTGTAGTTTAAAAACCGATTTATTAAAGAAGTACACGAACTATAAATTAAATTAAATCTAGAACAGACACAACACCAAGCCTGCGCCCATTAATTCCTCACTGTGTAAGGGGAAATTAATATTTCACCAATGATAAAGTTTTCGGCCATACCGAGAATCGAACTCGATAGCCGTAACTCAGTAGGCAGACAAGCTATCGACTGGGATAAATTTTTGGGACTACCATTAATGTAAATATGTGTATAATGTGGATGTTTAGTATGATGTGTGGTTCCTGTGATTAGGTTTTGGTATAAAGGGTCAACTACAAAATAAAAATACTATGGTGAAAATATCTGTCATAAGGGGATACAGCTTTAATTTTATTTTTTAAAAAAATCTAGGAAGGATGTCAATAAGTCCTTCTCCTGACGTTTAATCATGGATGACACTAGATAGAATTGGGGGTGATGAATGGAGGGTAAGAGATTAAATAAAAAATATAAAGAAAATTGATGGAATAAAAGAAAGTGTGAAATGAAAACGATAGAATATTGTTGGAAGGTGATTGATTTTAGTGACTGGTGAATATTTAGCGTCATCCACCTCTAATCAAATCTATCTTGAGAAGCCAAATGTATTAATTCCCCGGTTAAAAATAAAAGAATCAAATGCCAACCTTGCCACACCTCAGATATATAAATTTTTTCCCCCTTTAGCATTTTATTTTTATGTCAGTTTTTTTTCCCATTTCTTTTTTTTTTTTTCACTTTTTATACATTTCATTTTCATCCAATATCTCAAGCGAAATGTCAAGCTACAAAAAGGATGAGTCTGCCACTACTGCCTAACTGTCTGTGAAGACAACCCAACACTTCATACTTTTTTGATGAATTAAAAAAAAAATCAAGGAAAAGAGATTTCTTAAATGTAATATTCTGTAGAGGTGAAAAGTAGAATAAAAGGATCTTATTTCTGCCTCAATAGAAAAATAATCTTCACCTCAAAGCAATAAAATGTTTTACTGTATAATATTATTTAAGCAATTTGAGCTTAGTTTAGTTTTTTTTGTAGATACTATCACTTTTTTTTTTATTTGTTGCCAAAATAAGAAAATATCGTTTCAGTAAGAGCACTTAGTTTAATTCTCTACATTTAGTAATCTTAAAAGTTATTGAATACCTACCATGAACATCGTGTAAATTTAACAAAAACTTTTTAAAGTAAGAGAAAAACGTTCAAATTTAGTGATGCCTTTGACAAATATCCAAGATCAATTCAGATTTATATTTGTAGAAAACTAAACTAAACGTATCTACCGAAGTAACATTTGATTTATTTTGCCCAAAAAGAGGTTTTTGCTTTAAAAATTCTCCATGAATAAGTACTTACAAGTTTGCAGTCATAACGTTGACGAGGAAGTAATTGAGATTGTAACCTGCTTATGTCTTTATAGTGTTATCATTGAGTTGCTGGTATGTGTGGTAGCTATGTTGGGGGGAGGGATTAACAAGGGGTCAACTTACCTTTATCTTATGATATCCTAATAAACAAAAACAACGAGGTACTGATATTATTTGTAGAAGTGAGCTGTAAAGACAAATGTGTCAAGGACTATCGTGTACAGGTACCGGATAGTTTGTTCAGGAAGAATCAAAAAGTTACAGTTGAATGATAAATAACTACACTTTTTACTCTCTCGCTATCTTATAGGTAGAGAAAGTATTGTGATCTTTAAAAAATCTAACTCAAGATTTTGTTAAATCTTGATGTTTCATGACCCCCCCAACCCCCACCCCGATTCCGAAAAAAGTGATTTTTGAATTTCCGTCGGTTTGTACCTCCAAATAGAGCCTAAACTATTTTACCGATCAGGGTTAAAATTGGTATCTAGTGTTTTCATAGGGTTGTCCCAAGGTATTTTTTGAAATTTGATATTTAACCCTAAAATTAAGGGTAGTTTACTAAAGGGCAAAAAGAGAAAAAAATCGATTTACTAAAAACGGCTCAAACGATCTTGATTAAATTTCATTCATGAACATTTATAAATATTCCAAACAAAATGGCTACACTGATTAATTAATACAAATATATTATACAATTTTGTGAGCTTTATTTGTAAAGAGATACCACTTAAATTTTAACGCAATAATTATCCAATGCCATAGAATATTTAAATATAAATAAGTCTCTAAAAAATTTGTTATTTTTCCTTTAACCTCTTAGGAGAAATGTTTGTCCAACAATGAACTATCTCTATCATTTTAGACTCAGTAGTCAATATTTAAATTTTTTATTGGTCAAAATTTATAAATGAGGAATTGAACAGCAATGCGGATAACCTTAAGATGTGAAGCACCTAATAAAATGATAACATTTTAACCAAAAGTCCAAATTTTAATACGAAGTACTGACGCTTGTGGACCCAAAAGCGATAATTTTTATTGGTCCAAACATATAAATGAGGGCATTCTTTAACAATAAAACTATAACATTTAAAACCGAGACTCAAAAAATGTTTTAAGTAAGTATAGTGCAATTTATGCTTGGGTTTGCTAGTGTATATTATTTCATTTCACATATATTACGAGTTTTGAGTAAATATTTCCATTTTTAAACAATAGAGCAAGAAAGTCCGTGTGGAGCTCCGTACCCTTTATTCTTTAACCTCTTAGAGGAAGTCTTTGTACAGCAATGATCTATCTCTATCATTTTAGGCTCAATAGTCAATATTTACCTAATTTATTAGTCAAAATTTATAAATGAGGAATTTGATAAAAAAAATGCGATAACCATAGGGTGTGCAACCCTTTAAAATGTCGAAAATTTTAACAAGAATTCAAAATTTTAATACGAATTATTGACCCTTGTGGACCCGATAGCCATCTTTTTTCGTCCCAATATACTAGTAAGGACTTAAATTCTTTAAAAGGAAAATAATAAAATTTAAATCCGGGAGTCAAAAAATGTTTAACGTTAGTATAACTCAATTTCTTCTCGGGTTTGCTAGTGTTTATTATTTCGTTTCACATATATTACGAGCTTTGAGTAAATATATCATTTTTTAAACAATGGAGTGAGAAAGTCCTTGCGGAGTTCCGTACCACTTATTTTTCTAAAAGATGCTTGGCCATTCTTAAGAAAATAAATGCGTAAATACACTAAATACATCACATATACCTGCTACCGTAACGTTTTGCTACTTTCATTTACTTACGGTTTCTCCTGGTCCAATTAATAAAACAGGTACTAATCAAAACTTAACCAAAATTAAGATTTTGTAATTTTTCATCTCACCTTAAAACCATTTATCATAATTAAATGAAAACAGAACAATTCATTACACCTTTCCTGGGAGGAAAATCACCTTCTTTACTCACCCCACTGATAGCAGCAGGGCTACAACGTCATCAGTAGCATTGGGTGTTAGTTGGGTGGCAAGAGGAGGGGTGTGTAGAGAAGGAAACCGAACCATTCCACCAGCCATGGTGCTCCCCCTCCCCTTTCCCTCTCATTCCCCCTCACAAATCAAAATAATCCAACATGAAGATGCATGCTCATGGCGGTGGATTAGTTTTCTCGCCACCCACCTCGAGACTGAAGGATTGTGTGTCGTTGAAGGGGTGGAAGGGTTGACTAGAGAAGGGGGTGATAGGGTGATATAACAGGGGACTTCTCTTAACCCTCCTCAACCCCCCCTTCCCTCTAAATCAACTTGTACAGTCGTGGAATATGATTGTATGTGCTACTCCTTCTGGTAAAGCGACCATTTTTTTGATATTGCTAGTCAAAACAGTTCATTTTTGATATAATTATTTTATTTAAATACATATAAAAACTTTATCGTAAATCAAAACTATCTTTTATGAAACGTTACAAATTTCATAACCGCTATAAATCCAGATTGGGGGCTAAGTAGACTAAACGTCAAGACTCTCTAGTTTGTATTGCTGCCAGTGCGGAGATTTCGTGGTTTGAAGCCAGACTGGGTGTAGTGAGAGTTTTTTTTCATAGTAGTTTTACAAGAAAATGTGGGGACATTTATACTAAACAATACCTTCCTTAAACTTACTCTGGTGGTTTAATTAAATGTGTATAATCCAGAAGGATAGTAAAACACTGAGTAAAACAAAGTAAAAAACAAGTATTACATTCCCAAAATGTTTATTTTTACGAAGTTTATAAATATAATAAATGGTACAGTGCACCATACACACTTTCTCTCTCTTTCATCTTAAAATAAAGACATTTACTAAAATAACTCGTAAGCTTATAGGAAGCTTATATAAAGGAAATAATATATATTTATTTTGTAGAAATACTAAGCCAAAGAGCATACATGAAAAAACATACACGGTTACAGAAATATTGAGAAAAGAGAGACATCTCTTACCACCCACTCTACTTCCTCTTTGCTACGGCCACACTAGACTAAAAGGAAGGTGGGGGTAATCTACAGATGATATAAAAAAAAAGTAAAACATTAGCAAGAATTAAATAAAAATATGATGGTTTATTCAAGATAAAAACAATTGAAACAATAATTTACATGGCCTCATAAGTCCATCGGAGGTATGTTGAAAATCAAATACATAATAACATATCATAAGTAAAGTGCAGTTAGAATATGTGAATGTTTCGAAACTTGAAACATATCCTTTAATCAACTGGGTCATTCTGGAAGAGACAACAACTCGACCAAACAACAATATGTCTGATTCACAACAGTGAATATAGACAGAACAACCTTATACCTTGAAAATTAAAACAAATTATTACTCATTAATATCGAGCAAGATATTTTTACGATTACAAAATAAAAGGGCCTAGTGGGAATATTTTAAATTGTTACAAAATTGTCTGATTTACTACAGTGAATACAGACAGAATAATTTAGACAGTTAAATTAATTATTAATTTAATATCACACATATATTTCAAAGAACACAAGAGTTTGGCTTACCAACCTTAAGTCAAACTCCCGCGGTGCTATTAAATGTCGACACAACTAAAGACGTTAACAATATCCCTACTTGTTAATAATAAATAATACACGATATGAAAAGAGCCTAGCTATACCACCAGTAATTTCTATTAAATGATTTGGAAAATATAAAAACCTAAACTAATCGATCAGCAAAATTTTACATTACTTTAACACATAATTCAAATAATGATAAAATAAGGAAACATTATCAAAAGGGGATTTTACATTTACTAGTGACTGCTAAATTCAGTCAATTTAAATTAAATACTTCAAGCAAACATTAGTTCATAAATGTGGCAATTTAAAATATTCAAGTGACATATCAGACACTAGCGCACAAGTGGTGCCAGAAAAATAAAGGTGTCTAATAACAGAATTTAATTTAATAAACTAAAAACTTTTAGTTACGATGCCTATTCCGGCTTATTTCAATACTACTTTATTTTAAAATCAAATTTGAACAAGCCATAGTTTAAGTCTTTAAAATAATATATATATATATATATACATAGATATTATTTTATATTTTGTATTTTTGTATTTTATATATATATATATATATATATATATATTATATATAAATAAAATCGTTGTCTTCCTGTAAATGTCCAAGTCCAGTACAGGATAACTCCTGGCGGTGTCGAGTATAAAAGTTGACTCTATCTTCAGATTCGCCATGTTTATATAGGTACTAACCGCTTGGGGTTGGAAGGTGGGGGATCTCCATATTAGTCAGTAACGTCCCATCAGCCATTTCGATGAACGCAAAGAAGCACGTAGTCCATCGATCAAGCTAGGAATTGCGGCCCTGTCTTGACCACGTATACCAGTTGTTGATAGAGCTCTTTTTGACCAGTGCACCTGTGACGTACACACATCACATGATTTCTTGGTGGTTGATACAGTTTTGTCCACCAGATGGCAGGATGATCGCAGTTCAGTTCATGAGTGTATTTTTCGTCATTCTCTACAGAATAACTTCAACCAGCCCACTCGGAACATAAGTTGCTGGCTCACCAAGGCTTGTTCGTCCCACTCTTCAATCTAGGACGCGACGTGTATAATCCAGTCTTGAATGTTGTTCTAGCCAGAAGATATAAAATGTAAGTACATGGACAGTTTGTGTTTGCGGGGAGTTTATTCTTATTTAATATTGTTTAATATTGCTCTTAATATAGACTAAATCTACCTTCGACTGCAATAGAGAAGGTTACTACTGCAGGAAGTTTATTAATTTTGAAGTTTCTTACGGAGTGGATAGTATGACTTGTAAGGAAAACCTCTTCGTGAAGATTAATATGGGGGGGGGGGGTAGTATGATGTAACATGTTACAAATATTACATAATCAGCAAAAATCAAAACAATTAATTTCATTTTCAAAGACCTCTATAAAAATATGTATTTGCTCACAGCTCAGGAATATTGATGCTATAAAAATGTATTTCAAATAAAATATTTTTATATTTAATAGTAAGTACTACAATCTTTTAGTGATAAGTTTGTCGTATCTCAAATATTTGTTGAAATAGGATAAACATTTTATATTTCTACTTATGTAAAATACCCTCAAATTAATTTTCATGGGTAATTGAGAGCTGCAATTGGTTTACAATGCTAAACAGTGCCTAGATACAAAATTTACCAAAATAACTATAGTGGACTTTAAGATAATTTCATTTTTTCTTTTTTTGTCCTTTAGTAAACGACCACTAACTTTAGGGTTGGTTATATAATTCCAAGAACTCCTCGGGGGAGCCTTATGAAAACTTTAGATACCAAGTTTTATCCCACTTATCCAATGATTTAGACTCTAGTCGGAGATTCATATAAACATCATCACGAAAACCTCTTTTCCTATTTCAAGGAGTCATTAAACATCAACATTTACAAAAATCTCAAGTTCAATTTTTTTGACGGTCACAAAACTTTCTTCTCTGAGGGATCAAGATTTAAAAAAAAACTGATTCAGATTGTATGTTGGCTCAATATATGGCCAGCAAGTTCAACACGCCTTTGACTGTTCGGCCACTGATGTAACATTATTTCTTTAAGAAAATCACCCACTTGAAAATAGGTTAGAGACTGAACTTGAGACTCCCTTCGGTGGAAGAATGGTCTAAAGTACTTTTGACACCAAACTATTATGCGTAGTGCATGCGACGTGCAGTATGCCTTTGAGAAATAGTTTTCATTATTTTAAACGAATATATTCACACCACGTGACGAGCCATACTGCCATATCCGCACAATATCATTGCTTAGGTAACTGCAGATCTTACGGAAAAAAGCTTTATCTTCTTTCTCTCTCAGTAACCATCTCGCTCCCAGTTATGTCTGAAGGTGGTGTGCCAGGGTAGGGAGCTACTGGCAACCTCCACTAACCATCTGAAGGTGGTGTGCCAGGGTAAGGTGCTACTGGCAGCCTCCACTAACCACCTGAAGGTGATGTGCCAGGGTAAGGAGCTACTGGAAACCACCATTAACCCTCTGAAGGTGGTGGACCAGGGTAAGGAGCTACTGGCAACCTCCAAAAACCGGATTTGCCAAACTTGTCTCATATTTGAGGGGAGATTGACCACACAAAAACGAGAGAATGACAACGCTGTTTCCCAATAGTATCCATGTAGTTCCCTCAGAGATGATATCTAGTTTAGTGCACTTTGGCTCGCTATATACTTTTATTGCCATTCTGGCAATTTTGGTGAAATATTAGGTCTACACATCTTCTTTCCTGATAATCGCTTCTATAAAGTGAAGGAATTGCATGAACTAATCGTCGTTCAATCTTAAGGTCTTAAATTTCTCATCATCACGGTGTAAAAAACATACATTAAGTTATAATATTCACCATATTCTTGCCCTTTCTCGTTGATTGGATGGATATTTTCATCTTTTTGACAAATAATATAAAAGCAAGAGCTGGTCATCAGTATCAGATTCGCCTTATTAACCACTCAATGGAATTGAGCGGGAAAAACTCGATTTACACCAAGGTACCTTGAGCACAATTTTTTATATATTTTTTCAGTACTAAATCTTACTATTTGTTCGGGCTACATGTTTATATACTAACTACGCTAGTGATTTTGAGGATGAGAAAGGTTGAATTTAGATTAAGTGTACCTGCCTTTGCGTGGAAGGGGAGTGAAAAAACTTTTAGGGAAAACCAACCTCAATACACCTGACTGGGGTTCGAACCCCGATATTTAGTTAGGTCTAGTATAGTCCATTCTATTGTGAAAGTGATACCTTAGCCTATGCAGTGACGGAAGCAGGTAGAAAATCAAGATTTCCCCCCTAGATATAACCATAAAACATCTAAATATCAAGTTGAATGAAGTTTTTTAAGGTGGTAGTGTAGGGGACGCGAGAAAAGATAAGCATTTTTGCAGTTTTTGTATTAAAACACTTTTTATTCTAGATAAATAAAATATTGCTTCAGTACAAAAAGAATGTTTAATTTTTTTCACGTGGTGATACTAACAGTTGTTGAATATCTGTCAAGGATATCCTGGAATTTAATGGTAACGTTTTATTTTCATATAAAGTGTTAATCATATAATACCGCTATGGCTACGACAGATATTCAACAATTACTGTTGATATCACCATGTTTAGAAAATTAAGCTCTAGGTTTCCACTAAAGCAATGTTTAATTTTTTTTCTAACCAAAAAATGTTTTGTTATAAAATCTTTAACAACACTGACCTTAACTCGCTTCTCCTACACTCTCACTTTATTCCATCTCTGCTATAGCTCCAGATAAAAACATAATTTTAAGACAAACTTTATTTAGTCCGGGGGAAAATACAATTTTATAATTACAATAATGTATCTTTATATGAAAAAAGTAAAACTGCCATTGATATCTCCTATGAAACAAATCATCGTGAGATTATCATACATTTTACAAATTACTCTTCTTTTTAGAATAAAAATATTAATTTCATAAAGAACTCTTGCCCACGTAAAAATATATTACTTACTTAAATGTGTCATATTTGCATTTGACGTCTGAAAATTGTATGAGGTGGGCTAATCTGAGCTTACTCGAACAACTCTGTAAACAAATGCTTTCCCTAACTGTTGGGGGTTCAAACCAAAATCAGCTCATAATAAATCTCCTATCAGCTTTCTCGCAGACCTGCTTATTGAGGTAGCCATAATATTTTATAGTGGCTATACAGCGGATAAGGCGCGGTCTAGTAGGAAATTTAGCTGCATACAATTCTCACAAACTATACGGTACGACTTTAACTTGGAAGGGTTAAGATGATGACTGAAATGGAATTGAACAGCTCGAAGATTATTGTAATATTTTTAAAATGAATAGAAAAATTCAGTGCTGACGTATCGAAACTTTTAAGTGTGCCGGATTATTTTAGGAGAGAAGAAAACGAGATTTAAAAAGAATAAAAATGCAATCATTCACAGACACAAACTGAGTTAAAATTGGTATTTATTTATGACAAGCTGTTACCCGTCGTGGCTTCACCCGACGAAAAGTTTAAACATTAGTATTGTAAAATTAATGTAAAATCAAAGGTTGGGAATAGTCCTATATATTATTTCAGGACATACTATACCTACGTACCAAGTTTCATTCGAATCCGTTCAGGAGTTTTGGCGTGATTGAGTAACAAACATCCAAACATACAAACTTTCGCATTTAAAATATTAGTAAGATTTTATTAAAATATATATATAGATAGGTTTATATATATATATATATAGGCCTATATATAATTTACAATACATACATAGTCCACCTCAGTGGTCTTGGGGTGAAGTGATCACCTCAGATCCCGATGATTGTGGGTTCAAACTTAGCTGGGGTCATTAGATTTTTCTGGGGTCGACGGATTTTTCTTGAGCAATAACAATCCGTAAAATAACTTCCCTCGGAGGGGAAGTAAAGCCATCGGTTTCATGTTGATTGTGACATCTAAAAAAAACTCAGGAAGGTATGTAAAAATACCTTTACGGCAAAGTGGTATGTCTTTTCACTCTCGCTCATAGAAATTCTCGTGTATCGATATAGTCAATCTGTTCAGAAAGTGAACACTAAATACCTTAAATAAATGAAAAAAAATACACATTAACAATATGTGTTTATATATATATGTTTATATATATGTTTATATATACATATACATGCAAGGGCGTAGAAATAAGGGTCCGGGATTTGGACTCTTAGAGGGTAGTTGAACTACTTTTAAAAGAGGTCCACATATAAATAGGACCTATATAAACTTAATGTTATAGCTTTTTACTTTCACTACAGTTTTAATTGTATATGTCATCAACCAAATACTAGTTAATTTTTTAATATTCACCTTCAAGATACCACTTGTAAGACTTTCGATTGTAAAATTAGCTCTGTCAAGATTTAAATGGTTTTATTTCCCTACATTAAATATGGTATTGTAAAACAAAAGGACGTTTTTTGGAATGAGCTGAATAGTTGGGGTCCAAGAAAAGGAGAAAAACTTTTTTGCTATCAACTTTAAGATCTTACTGGAAGAATTAACAGGAAGAAAGAGCAGCTTAAATAAAATAACATATGTCAAATAAGGAATTTTTAGTTTATATAGGTAGGATTACTACCCTTCCCCACCCATTCTTTCAACACATCTACTTAATCAAATCATTATTTTGTAATTGTGGTAAAATAGTAGTGGCTAGTGGCCTATTGCCAAGCCCGCCATTAAAGGGGCGGCTACTGGTACCATGGTAACAATCCTTGGACTTCCAGGGGCCTGGGCTAAGGATCAAGATCACAAGTTTTTAGAAAAAAAAATTGAAAAAATGAATGATAAACCAAAATAATGCCTATCCATACTAAATAACGGTGCATGTCTAGCCCACCAGATAGGGTTTACCACGCAGGAACTTACTGAAATTTTTCACAATTATATCATTGGTTCGGTCTAGTCTTGTCCTTTGTTTCAAAGTGTTTGAACATTGCACTGAAACTAAATTTAGCACATAAACCGAGTCAACCAAGTCAAAATCAAATCAAGCTCAATTTAATTTCTGCATCATGTGCGTAGTATTTCAGTGTTAAAGCTTATCATATTATCATCATCATCATCATCATCATCATCAACTGTTACCAGCCTATGGCTGTATCAGTTTAGCAAAATGCCTCTATCGTTCTATATTTTTCCACCACTATTCCAAACCAAAGTACTCGAAAAAACAAAGTGTTAAATCTAACGATACCTATTAGTTTTTTAACGCTGTTCTTATTTTGTAAGTGACAGTAAAGTTTTAAAAATATTGTACAAATCAAAGTCAAAAATTAGCGTAGGAACCTTTGAGGGGGGTATTCCTCCTCTGGGTAGTAAACATGACCCCTCCTGACTGGAATAAATTCCTTCTTCCCCTGGAATAAACTTGCCCCTTTTAGATTTATCTCACTCCCCTCTGATATTCTCAAAAATGAAGCTGAAAAATGGCTTTGTATAAGACTCCAAATAAATTCTAGAGGCCTTCAATTTTCAAAATATTTTTGGAAGAAGACCACTCTATATTTTAATACAATTAATTGTTAATATTAATTTGTATTAGTAGTATATATATATATATATATATTCTAGAGGCATCCAATCATCAAAATGGCCAGTGGAAAATTATTTAAAATAACATCCGAGCACTGACACTAGCGAACCCCAGTGTTGATGGACCCAACCTGACTCAAGGAGCTTAGCGAAACTTCCGTAAGGCTGGTGTCTGGTGTGTAACCCTGTCTGTAGTTTAGGTCAATTTTATTTAGTCTTTAAGTGGCACGTAAAGAGACCATCCAGACCTTTCAGTATAGAGGTACTTGGTTTATTACAAAATGGTGCAAACATAATCTATACAGTTTTTATTAGAATTACTTGTGTTAGATTAGATGTGAAGTGTTCAGTTTTAATGGCTGCAGTCATCGGTTAGAAATTTTTGTAGGTCATGCCTTAAACCTGTGTTCAAAAAGTTCCCTTTAAATTATTCAAGTAAAATACAGAAAGACTGTAATTTATTAAGTATATATACATATTATATTATGTATGTATGTATATATGTATGTATATATGTATGTATGTATATATGTATGTATATATGTATGTATATATGTATGTATGTATATATGTGTGTATGTATATGTGTATGTATGTATGTATGTATGTATGTATATATATATGTATGTATATATATATGTATATATTATATATATATATATGTATATATGTATGTATATATGTATGTATATATGTATGTATATATGTATGTATATATGTATGTATATATGTATGTATATATGTATGTATATATGTATGTATATATGTATGTATATATGGTATGTATATATGTATGTATATATGGATGTATATATGTATGTATATATGTATGTATGTATGTATGTATGTATGTATGTATGTATGTATGTATGTATGTATGTATGTATGTATGTATGTATGTATGTATGTATGTATGTATGTATATATGTATTATGTATGTATGTATGTATGTATGTATGTATGTATGTATGTATGTATGTATGTATATTGTATTATGTATGTATGTATGTATGTATGTATGTATGTATGTATGTATGTATGTATGTATGTATGTATGTATGTATGTATGTATGTATGTATATATTATGTATGTATATATGTATGTATATATGTATGTATATATGTATGTATGAATTATATAGATGTAAATGATTAAAACTATATAAACTGTTATTTATTAAGACTATATAGAGTATATCTGTAAATTATTTAAAATATTGGTAATTCAAACGTTATTATGGTGCTTTTGATGGTAACATCTTTCTCTCATTAATCTGAGTACATCCTATCACGCACCCCTGACCCCCGCCCTCCTTTTCCCCTCTCCCTGTCACGTCATACTCTGGTGTCTCGTGCAGAACTCATCCCCTCCCCCTCCCCATCATAACCTCCCCTCCTCCACCCGTCACAAACTGCCAGTGTTTATACAAGAAACAATAACAAGCTAGAGCGTTATACTGATGGCTGCCAGCAGTTCGTTCTCGGCGAGGCTCTAAGGGGCAGGAACTCCCCTTACCTCTCAAACGGGTTGGGGGGTAGGTGGGGAGGGGACCACAGTCGAAGTGTCTTGGAACACGCCGGGGGGAATTTACAGGGACTCTTGTCAAAGCTAAGGCTTCTGGTATTTAAAGCGCTGGCTATAACGCCTTTGATGGGTCTTATAGGGGTGTTTTGCGTTTGTAATCACTTCTCGAGAATTTAGTGTCGGGAATAGGAGTTATGAAGGGGGTTGATTGGTGTCAACTCTTAGGAGGTCCCAGGTCCTATCTGTTAATTGCATTACATTGTAATAATTTAGAAATATCTACACATTTCTGAAGGGAAGGCCACTGATAGTTTTATATTATATATTAGATCAAAAGTACCGGAATGGAATCCGAATCTGGTGTTGTCATCTGTGTGCCCTAATAGTCTACAACAGTGGTATTCATCTGGGGTACGCAAATACATTTTAATGGTTAAATATTTAGAGAGTTTACAGTAACATACCGGACCCACCTCAGCACTAGACAGGGCACACAAAAACAATGAAAAAAGTTGATACAAACATGTGTCCCATTTGACTTTGTTTCCAAGCTAATTATAATATATATAATGTTTATACCCCAGTAATATGGAACTGTTGTAAATTATAGGAAGTGCTCAAAATGGCCACTTTTGGCCTTTATGCAAGCATTGAAATGAAATGTAGTTTTGAAAGAGTGCGAAATTCTACGACACGATAACTCTAGGCCTGCACTTAGGCTGGAGGTATTCATTTTGAGCACTCCCTAGAATGTAAACCAAACATGAAATTCATTCAAACACAATCACACAATATGCTGGATTTTAAAACATTTTCTTCTGTTTTTAGAAGAAAATAATGGCTTGAAAACACGTCTTTTGAAGCTTAAATTTGTAAAAACATTCTGGGGGGGGGGGGGGGTGCATTCCAGTACATAAAATTTTAGAAATCAACCACTGTGTGTGTGTATATATATATATAATTTAAAAATTATTATTTAATACATAATTTATTTGGGATGTAATTTATTTTAAATGCATATTATATAATGTATAATGTATATAATAAGCACTTATAACTTTCGGTTACAAAGTTGAAGGAAAATTATATCAGGGGCAGGTGAACAAAAACGGTTTAATACCACTGGCTTGGACTTTTTTTTTTTTTTTTTGCTAATGATTATGGATTATTTGAAACATTCTATTAAAGAATGTGAAACCCCAATTCGTAGGGAAGTGGCCTATTAATCCAAGATTATAGAGTTATATTTCGATTGTAGACGTTAAACAGGAAATATCTATTTGGGATCGGCACGGCTCTTATTAACTCAATAGGTATCCGTTGCTAATAATCTCATTGTGCTGAGTACTTTGCTACTTGGTGAACTCAAAGAGGGTTGCATCTTAAATTGAGACACTTAAACATTATAAGTACCATCACGATTAGACAGCATTTTATTAAATAGAAAGAGAGGGAAGAGCTTTATTAATTCACTTCAGAAGCCTCTTATTTTTATTTGCAGATAACATTTCCGCTCTTCCACTGACAAGTATACACACTCATTTTACTATTTGCGCCTTAGCAGTGTCAACTTGCACTTTTAATTAACATTTTCTTGTTTCTTATTCTATATTTTGACATATGTTTCCAATGATTATTTTTTAGTCTACATCCTTAAACGAAGAACCCTACAAGCCATTTTCATGAATAAACTAAATATTTTAAGGTTTAGACGATTAAAAAAAATATTATTTCTAAAACTTACTCCAAAATCAAAAACACAATTTTGTGAACTTTTTTTTATATAATTATTTAAAAGTGTATGGTCATTGTTTCAATGTTATATCTTCAAAACTCACCAAAATAAAAAGTAATACATTAACAAGGGAAATTCTATCTTGACTTTCCTCTACGTTAAAGGAAATCAACTTTTTTTTTGCCAAAATAAATAAAATATTGTTCCGGTAAAAACATATCCTTACATGGTGATATCAACAGTTGTTGAATATCTGTCATAAGCATAGCAGCACTAGATATGAAACTTATTAAATTAAGTGAAAAAGTTGTCATTAAATTCCAGGACAGCCTTGATGAATATTCAAGAAATTTTGAGGTCACTATGTGAATAAAATTAAATTCTATCTTTGTGCTGGAGCTTTTTTTAAATCATTTGGACCAAAAAAAGTTTTGATATAAGAATTGCAAAATCACTGGCTTTTTCTTGCATATCCTTCCATCTAACATTAAGTACCTGAAAAGTTTTATAGAATGGCTTCTTCTTATAGACGTATCTCACCATATTTCAACTAGAAGTCTTGTATTCAACTCTAATAGGTTGCACTGATACTTTTTCCTGACGGAAATGGACCATTTATATATAAATCTAAAGTGATTCTAAGGTGACTCTATACGTTTTACTCTTAATGAACTAAATCACGGTTAACAGGAAGATTGGGCTTCTACTTACGGGTGAGTACTTCACGGATATTTTTCAAAATATGATTTTTATTTTGTAGCTTCCCATCCTGTGAACATACAACTTAGTTAACATTATTATGAATATTTAGAAACTTATTAATGACGGATTTAATTATATTCATTCATATCTACCACCTATGTTTGTGAGTGAGTGCTAGACAATGTCTTTAAAATGATTACTACTTGTCAAGTGTTGTGTCTTAATATCATTTTAAGATTGATAGATACTGAGGATGTTCAAATTATTAGTCTCAATGACTGTTTTATTCATTCAATTAAAATAATACAAGAACATTAATTTAATAAAATGATCGATTCTTGCTAAACATTCCTTTGTTTTTATAACAGATTCAGACCTCTTAGGCATACTATAAACAATATTCTACTTTTCATTTATATAGGAACACTTAAATACAACAATCTATTAAAACACAAAACGATAAAAAAAAATTCAATAACACAGCACATAAACAACCCATAGTAGAGAATCAGACAAATGTCTGGTCTGAAGGTCAACCAACAGCTGACTCCGTACCACCAACAGCAGTAAAATAAAATAGTAGAAACATTTAATATTTATTTAAAGCAAACCAATTATATTGTGATCTAGAAATATATACAACAAGAATGTTAAATCAGGAATCTTTACGTGAATAAAATTAATGTTTTTTTTAAATTTAATCTATTGGCCACCCTCTGTAATTGTTTATTTAGAAAATATAATGTGTTCAACTCAAAATAATGTTTTGTTCTGTTCTACACGCAATGACCTTTTCGCTATTCCAACAAATTAAGATAGTCATTTCAAATTGGTACAATTACTTTGAACAAATATGTTATCTTTCCTTTTATCCCTTTTCTTTTTGTTCGCCTTTTCTTCGTACATATTTTATATTTTAATGTATTTTCCGTTTATACAATTATGACCTTCTTTTACTATCATTTAATTTTTTTTAACTCAGGTTCAACTCAAGGCAAGTACTAAAGTTTATTTACTTTTCGAGCCTGTATTTGTTTTTTTTAATAAATTTATATTAATGAACATTTCTTAGAGTCTAGTTATAAAGCTTTGAAAGTATCTTGATACATTTATAATATGTTTGCTTTATTTTGATTAACTTTTAGGTTAAAATGTTAAATACATCTTTAAAGGAGAATATTTGATAGCTTGTGTTCCTTTCTACACCCTTTTTTTTCCCTACCATCTTGGTAAAGGAGTTTCCTTTGGGATGTGCCTAGGAAAAAATATAACGTAGTCTAAACTTACATTAATTTAAAGGAATTTGTTTATGTATACATCAAAAAGAAATATTGAACATTCCAAATTGTATAACTTCAAATTAGATGAATGACTTTTTAAAGTATCCGTATTCTCTACTAGTTTGATGAATTATAAATTTTTATCTGAGGTAGGCCTATAATTTTCTAATAGACGCAGTCCTAAGGAAATATAAAAGCATTTGTCTGGTAGAATAATGGGGAACCACAGGTTTTAAAACAATTTAGAGGGTGACCGGGTGGTCTAGGGGTAAAAGAGGTCCGGGGTTCAATTTTTGGTCCCGGCACAGATTTATCTGATTGCCAAACCCTTCCTTCACCTCTGACAAGACGTGTATTAATCACAACTTGTGAATGTGTGGAATGCCAGGCCTCCACCGTGGTTCGGATCCCACGTTAAACTGTAGGTCCTCCAGTTCATCTCACAATCACCCTACCACTACACATTAGCGTAAGTGCGTAACACGAACGGGTAGTAAGACGCGGTGCTAATAGTAATGATGATAATATAATAATTAAATCATCTAGAAATCTTTAAAACCCTATAGCCGATCTCAGTGGATTTAGGGTATAGTGCTTCCCTCAGGACCCGATGTTCGTGGGTTTAAACCCAGCCGGGATCGACGGGTTTTTCCTGAATGATAAAAATCCGTTCCACAACTTCCTTTGCAGGGGTAGTAAAGCCATCGGTCCCATGTCAATCGTGGCCTGTAAGAGAACACAGGACAGTATGTGAAAATACCTATACTGGCAAAATTGGTAGACTCTTTCGTCTTCATTCATATACATTTTCGTTTACTAATATAATAAATAGGTTCATTAAGTGCAGGTTAAATACCTCAAATTTTATATATATTTATATATATAAGCCATATGATCATTTACTTGGAAATAATGTGGGAGACAAAAAAGGTAGAACCGGGAAATCTGTGAACTAAATATATTTACGACAAATAACAATCAGAAAATTTCAATATTACTAGACTAGACAAATAATAATATTTAATTGAACAATATTGGATATCGAAACTAATTAAAGGAAATAATATCTGACACAATATTTCATTACCATGCCACCTCTGCCAAGTTTAGAGGAACCTATAGCCCCTCACCCCTTAATACTTTAAGAGACAACCCCTCCCACCCCGATTTGTTCTTGCCCGAGCAAGGGGTGGTGATAATTAAAGTGTAAATTGCCACCAACACTCAGCGTGCACATCTCTTGAACATGTTTCCTCTTGAAGCAACCCCAATCCCCTGGAAACAACCCCTCTTTCTCTCGAAAGCAGCCTCTTATTTTCTTGAGAACAAACATTCCTTTGCTTGCTCCGGAAAATACTGTTCGTTTCAAGATAGGAACCAGATGACGTCATCAAAATATGTGCAGATTTTATTTTAAATACTCGTTTGTAGCATATTTATGTTCACACCAAGGTCAGAGATTCGAGTTGGAATGTTAGGAACGGGCATCTTCTTATCCACAAGTTGATTTTATTGTTTTATTTGAAGGAGTGGAGGACCTTTTGGAAAGATTTAGCTTATGTGGGATTTTTAGTAAATTAAAAGTGGGTACAGACATTTTTGTGAGAGGAAATACGGAGAGATATATCCTAAGAGAGAAAAAAGATGTTAGGATTTTTGTTCTTCAGGCCACATAACTATTTTTTTTATCGGGGTTATTTAACGTGCGTTTTCTGAAACAACTGATTATTTCAGCACATGAGAATTTCTATGAGCGAGAGCAAAGGGCCTACTAATCTAGGACAGGAAAAGTATTTTCTTTTACCTTCCATGGTTCTTTTACATACCACAAACAAAATTGGACTGACGGCTTTACTTCCCCTCTGAAGGAAGTTGTGCTACGGATTCTTATCGATCAAGAAAAAACCGTTAACCTTGGCTGGGTTTGAATCCACAAATATTGGGTCCTGGGACGATCACTTTACCCTAGGACCACCGTGGTAGGTGGCAACATATTGAAAGACATACATCGTTGGGGAAACTTATAAATGAATCGGTTGTCTTATATGAACTACCAGTGACTGGAAGTTTAGGGTTCAAATCCAATCCTAGTGTATTCAATTGTTAATTTCCTAAAAATAATAATACCCATGCCTTTATGCAAGGGCGAGTAATTTTTTCCTAAATTTTACCTTCATCATCCCTTGTCCATTAATGTAGCCTAGTTAAATTCTAATATCCCAATAACATATATTCAAGAACTGTTGATATCGCTAAGCCGGTATGCCGAAAAATAAAACTAGACTTATCTGCGTCTATAGTAGCTTGGTCTAAAGCGTCACTTTTGAGTTGGACTGGATGGTTGGTAGTGGGGGGATCTTGGATCGAATCTTATTAGGGTGTGTGGAAAGTTTGTGAATTTTTGAGGTGTTATCCGATAGAATTGATTAAAATAAACCATCTTTACTACAAATAAGGTATTTATAATCTTTTAAATTTAATTGATTATTTATTTAATATTATTATATTATATTGTAATTTCTCTTAAGTATTTCCATTTCTAATGTTTAACTTTTTTAATTTATAGTTTTACTAACATATTTCAATACAAAAATGTACAATTACATTGGTTTTCCTCATACCTGAAGATGGTGTAACATCACCTATACCTGTCGTCGTCATAGAAGACTAAATCTTTCATAAAATAAGAAGGGAATAAAAATAAATTATGATAAACAATAAGATATAACCCTATCATTTATTACTCCTTACCAAATAAATATGAACATTATTAAAAAATAATGCATGCGTGTAACTCGAACGAGTATTCAAACGTGCTGTAAATAAATAAGATATATAAAAGTATCTACTGAAGTTAAAATGTTAGTGAAGTTAACGTTTATATGCTGTATGAAATGTAAAAATATGTACATTAGCTCAAATTTCCTTTCGCTCCAACTCAAACAGGGAAAACCTTAGAAAATTTCCATTGAGTTGGGAATGAAGGGGACGCGATTTAAAGTCAGAATTTTTAAAATTTTTATATCTACTTTATTTGCTAAAGTAAATCAAATTTTTCGCAAGTAGAAACATATATTTGAATTTTCTCCGCGTGGTGATATCAACAGTTGTTAATTATCTGTTACCCGCCTTGGTGGCGTAGTTGGCTAACGCGCTAGTCGTGTTGAGCCCGACTGCCGAGGACGGAGAGATCGAGGTTCGAATCTCGGTCGGGTGAACTGGGGGGGGGGGTTTCCTAAATGGTTTTCCACTCTCCCTCCACGCAAATGCGGGTTCACTTCCTCTATTAAACCTTCCCAATTCCTAATCCATTAGCGTAATTAGTACTTAAGCGTATAACCCGAACGGGTAGTAAGACGCGGTGCTAAATAATAATAATAATAATTATTATTATTATTATTATTATTATCTGTTAAGGGTGTCCTGGAATTTAATGAAAAAAAGTCTCTTCATTTAAATAGTTTTCTCATCTAATGCTGCTATGCTCATGACAGATATTCAACAACTGTTTATATTTCCATGAGAAGAAAATTAAATTCTTGGTTTCTAATGGAGCTCTATTTGATTTATTTTGGTAAAAAATATTTTTTTTCTATAAAAACTGAAAAAATACTGCCCTAAGCTCTGTTTACCTACACTCACACCTTAAGGCCCTTGGCACTGTCGAGTGCAAGTCTAAAACTTATTTTGTGGGATGGTTGGTGGGAGGGTGAAAGGCGTGGCGTGGCTTCACAACTGACCAAAGTATCCTTCCGCGCCAACAAGAACAGAGGATCACGGAAAGCGTAGATGGCGCTAGCTACCAGACAAGTCTGGCGGAAAAACCATTCATTTGGAAATATCAGTTTTATTGAGAAGGAGGAAAATTTTTTTATAGTAATGTTTTCAACACATCTTCTAAGATAATGTATCAGTGTTTATTAGGTGTTGCATTTTCTTATTTTTTTTCTTATTTGGCCGGCAGTTTTCTATTGAAAAATGTCAAAACTATTGATATTTGATCACTGATAAAATTACAGAGGATGTGTGCATATAAAAAGTATAGCTGTTTCTATTCTTGAACAAACCGTTTCCTAAAAGAAAATAGCAAAACAATAGACATTTTTGAAGATAGCCATCTGAATTTCCAAGCCAAATGAAAAGGGCCAATCATCTTAACCGCTAGATTTACTTGCTGATAGAAGAGATAAATCCGTAACTCTAAGCTAACTGAAATATCAATTTATATTTATGAAATTTTGAGCAAACTCCGCCTATTTCCGTGAACCCTTTAACTTTCTGAGCTTCGAGGATAAAACCCTTCACTTGGGATGGTTCATGTTTCACTGGGGTGAAGAGGGTGCCTGTATGTTGCTTAGTCAGCACACACACACACACACACACACACACACACACACACACACACACACACACACACACACACACATCGGTACCCCACACCGTGAATTAAGGAGGGGATGATAGGAGTGTGGGGGAGGCGCGCGTTTGTAATTGCTAGTGCTTCACTCATTCAGGCGTTGCTCTCTAGCACATGGTCCTAGGATGTGATGAGAGAAAAGGGGGGAGGGGAGGAGGTAGAGGATGGTTTTGTAAGGAAATGAGATGGTCTATTTACTAAGTCAACAGCGTTGCAGTAACTATTACACCCTCCCCCCTCTCCCCTAACACCCCAGTAAGCTACGTAGGCGTACTTTAACTTCTTATCTTCAAAAGTCACGCGCCTACAGGATGGGAACATGTCCTTCTTGATTTTCCTCTTATTTCTCTCTTTCTTTTATCTTCCTTTACTTTATATTTTCTTTTCTTACTTTACACTCTTCTTTAATTGATATTCCGTTTACTTTGATACTTCATCCAATCCTTTCAACTATTATTCTTTCATTGTTTTATCTCCTATTTACAAACTACTTCATAATCTCTCTCTTATTTCACTTCTACCACTTCTAATTCCTCAATCATTAGCTCTTTTATCAATTATTTTCCTTAATCCACGTACCCACCGGTATCCACCGAGATCAAATCAAATGATTAGAAAGAGAGTTCCAACCTTACTAAAGTAGATTTTCAAAATTTAAATTAATTGATGATCACATTAGCACTTTTTTATGTTTCAGAACATCCATATTCACAATAAATACTGCTGTGTGAGGGTATATACCTTCTAATGGCTGGCACCCTTAACACGGGTTGACCCGCTTCAGTGGCTGCATGGTCTAGTGCAATGGTGCGCAAACTTTTTGTCAGTGTGAGCCCACTGAAGTATTATTTTATTTAGAAGACCCCATGTCGACATGTAAATAAGAATGTCTTCCTTCTACTTACCTTTACGTTTACGGTTAATTTGGAGTGCTCTATGAATATTTCGAAGACTGTCAAATATCTATAGCAGCACTAATTTTATGCACATAACATTTACCTACAGGATTACAAGGATTTAATCTGACCTAATAGGTTTTTTTTAATCCTATTAGTCATCCATAAACAAATTTGTGACCCTTGGATGGCTCGGTACTCTAAGTGGGGGGACGACTCAAGGGTTGCACACCCTTAGTCTAAGGCATCACTCTTTAAATAAACAGGACTGCCTGTGGCAGGGAGTACGGGGCTCGAATCCCTGTGGGTGTACTAAGGGTGGAAGGGTGATTTGCCAACTTCGGTGGCCGTATGGTCTAACGCGCTACCCTCACAAGACTAGACTGCTGATGACGGGGAGATCGAGGTCAAATCTTGGTTGGGTTGCTGAGGGTGTTTTTCCATTATGGTTTTTCAAACTACTCCACGCAAATGTGGGTACACTTCCTCCGAATATAGCCTTCCTCATCCCTAAAACCATTAGCGTAATTATTATATTAGCGCATAACATGAACGGGTAGTAAGTAAGACGTGGTGCTAAATAAATAAAAAATGTACTGAAGGAAGTTTTTACCTAATTATTTTCCAATTTAGGTTTCCATGAAAATATGGGTACAGTTTTCTAAATCTACCCTACTAGTCCCTAAAACCATTAGCATATTGGTACATAAGCGTATAACCCGAACGGGTAGTAGGACGTGGTGCTAAAAATTCAGTTGGCTGCAAACAGCCTGCGCTGTTCACTGAAAATGTTAAGAACCAAATATTTATTTTGAAAAATAACTTCCCCCCATTTCTAGTGGTGAAGTGTGTTTGGAAGCAGCCTGAAGCATGTATACAAAGGTCAGTCATACTTCCCAAGGATCCTCATAGAGGGTTTGAGCACGTCCGGAAATATTTCATACACTAACGGGGAGAAAGGGTAGAACCAGAGGGTGTTCTTACAAAACATGTACATAACGTTCTGCTACGAGCCTTCATCTAACTATTCATCAGAGAAGTGAACAAAAACTCTTTTATCAAACGTCTTTGTAGAGGAAGACTGGGCTATCTCATATTAAGGGCAGGTCTCATGGCTACCACATGAATATTGCTATCGGGAAGTTAAAGTTAGCTACCAGATAAAGGTTATCAGCCACTTTGATATTTTACTCGTACTATGAACTGAATTTATCTGCCGGATAGTTATTTGTTGATAAATATATATTTTATGTCTAAAACGCAAGGTTGGTACTGTTTTTACTGGTGGCGCATGCGTACAACCTGGCTAGTAACTACGACGCTCAACATTGTTAAATAATGGCGGCTAAACGAGTGCGAGTAAACAGATGGCGTCACGTGGGCGCAGAAGCTAGGTTGTCTTGCAAGTATTAATTTCGGTATCTGCCAAAATGTGATCGATAGTTGGTACAAGTTTACAAAATTTCATTTAATGTACTCACATTTAAATAATTTACTCTTATAAAACTATAACTCTACAAATAGCTTGTCAGTTTTTATAAAAGTGTGAATTAAATGTTCTAACTTTATAGGCGTATAACCAGAAAGGATAGTAAGACGCGGTGATAAGTATGACTATTCTAACTTTATATATAGTTAGATCCTAAGCCTGTGCTTACTAGACACGTGAACCAAGATTTTAACCTAAAAATCTATTCTGATAGGTGAAACATCGTGAAAAACGAAGCGTCACTATGGTAACGCCCATTTTAACCTTCAGTTAAAACTTATCAGGTACTTAAACCTCCTGTTAAAAATGTGATGGATAAATATATTTTATCTGGCAGATAAAGCTATCTGTCAGTTATAAGACGCCTTTAAACTTATCGACCAGATAATAATATTTATTGTCCAGATAAATATTTATCCAGGAGTCATAAGACCGGCCCTAAGAGGAGCATTTTAATTATTTCTTTAAAAAAGAAACTTCACGTCAGTTATACTAACCAGTGCCGTCTAATGTTGGATAATATGGTTCCAAGGTTTATGGATTTAGGGTGTCATTTGGTCTGCCAATGAAACCTCCAGTCATTAACCACAGTTTTCTAGACTGGAACCACTACTTCACAATTTCAAGTAACTCCTCGTTTGTCCTCACGAGGTTGCGTTGACCTCATTCCAGATCCACTGTTTCACAGAACAATCTGGAAGCGCTGAGGATCGAGCCCGGGACCTCTGGATATGTAACCAAAAACTGTGACCACTAGGTTACAAAGGGGTTCAATTATTTAACTAATCTTCACATATCAACCAATAAATATAGTTTAAAATTATGATCATACAATTGATATGTTTACATACATTTATGTATAGGCCTACTCACAATCTAATACAGCCATACACTTGCACGTGTATCCTAAAATTAACTCGCTGTAACTTTTTTAGTGCGCATCTGGGCTGCATCACCTGTAGCTCAGTAGAAGAAAAATTGGCCAGTACTAAAGTACCGTAACCAGGGGACGCAGACGCCCGAATGTACTAATCACATATCCTATTCTGTGGAAAGCTCTTTCCATGTCCGGGGTGAGATGAGCTGAGGGTGATAGTGAGTATTATGGTGACAGTGAGTGATAGAGGTAGGGTGATAGAGAGTATGAGGGTGTGATATAGGGAAGTATATGAGAGAGAGTGAGGTATAGAGTATGTGAATGAGTAGAGGTGATAGAGAGTATGAGGGTGATAGAGTAAGTGATTATGAGGGGTGGTAGATAGAGAGTAGTATAGTAGTTTGGTGACAGAGAGAGTAAATTGAGGGTGATAGAGAGTATGATGGTGACAGTGAGTATGTATGAGGGTTTGATGATGAGTATGATGATAGAGATATAGTGAATATATGAGGTGTAGTGAGTAAAGTGTGAAATACATTCTTTTATACCTATATTAAGCCTAGCTAACCAATCCCTTGTGACCAATGGGGTAGTTCCCCTTTTGGGAAAAATACCTAAGGTGCCAGCCGGGAATCAAGCCAGGACCCCTAAGATCGTAGCCAGGTGCACTGACCACTAAACCTTGGGGCAAGTTACCTACTCTAGTAAATTTTAAGATATTATTATTTTGGTACCATACTATAAATGTGACTGAATCAATGGGCATGTGGACTAAACTTCATTCTCAATTTGTCTGGCTTTCCAGTGATTGAAAGTTCAGGGTTCTAACCCCGGTTGGGTTTTCTGGGGGTGATTTTTCCTAATTGGCCTCACACGCTCCTTCCACGCAAATGCGTCTACATTATCTTTAGATCCTACTTATAGTAGGATTTTGATAGATTTTCAATTTAATGATATTATCAAATAAAAAGTGACAGCACATATCACGCGACCTCATGTATGAATACATCAAAGTAGATCTATGTTTTCTTGCTGTCGAATAGGTGTCTTCTTATTAAAATTGGACTTTTCCTAATTCCTACAACCTTAGCGTTATTAAAATATCATATCCTAAACGCGTACTAATACATGGTGTTATAATAAATAATAAAAATATAGGCACACTTGAGATTAAAAATAAAACTCCATAAAATTACGAAACCCATTTGCCAAAACTACTCAGAGCTGAAAAAAAAACTATAATTTTATAATTGTGTATAGTATATAAATAATATTACATAGTTTATATAATTTAAAAACCGTTAGAGTTTACTTTTAAAATATGTATTTTTTCACCTTTATCACATTTTTATTTTCATACTTCGATTGAAACGTTATATTTTACTTTCAGATTCAAAAGGTTAAGTTAGTTTCCACAATCATTAAAGTGGAATGTGCTGCTTTGCGTATGTCTGGAACTGAATTCCACTAGAACCCAAACAAAACCGATCCTAAAAAAAACCTCCATGTTACCTTATTCAACAGCACTGACGTCTCGGGTTTTTACTGCAAGCCCCTTGACTCTCTGTGTTTGCAGGGTTACTCCAAAAGAGGGAGGGCCCGCAAGGGTTGAAAAATAAAAGAGGGAAATGTTTTTGAAGGGGTCTATTCAATGGCTGTAATATTTCTATAGGCCTAGAGATCTCTTGTATACGTCACAACATCTCTGAAAGTCAAGTGGGTCAATATTGTATGTGCAGCGTTGTGTAATAAGAGCTCAATAGAGTTGGGATTTTTTTCCGCCTTTTTTTTGTTTGTATATACATACAGTACTAAGAGAATATATTTTTTAAACGGATCTCTTTTTTTTATGTTTTCAAAAAAATTATTTAAAAAAAATGACTGAAAAGAATTGTGAATGGTTGATGAAATATACTGGCAATGGGCATAATAGATTCAGCCGATAGTGATGAAAAACAGTCAAGCAAAAAAAAAAAAAAAATTAAAGGTAGGAATTTTGTATGTGTGTTTTTGTTGGTTAAAAAAAATTGGTTATAGCGCTTTTTAAATATCTAATCATTTCCGAATTCAAAGAAGTATACATAGTCTGTACATGTTTAGGTTGCCTATTTTTATACTCTATTATATTATTTTTATATTGTATCGTTCATTTTGTAACCAAGAAGTAGAAAATGTTCAAAGAATATAAGTCATTTACTTTTTACTTTACCTTGTGTAAAAGTAAGTAACCGGTATTAATACATTTTAATATTGAAAAATTTAAGACCTAAAATCATTTATATGAGGCTTTTTTTTTAGCACCACGTCTTATTACCCATCCGGGTTAGTACGCGTTTTTAATAGGTCTAATTACGATAGTAGTTTTAGCGATGAGGAAGGCTATATTTATATAAAGTGTGGACGAATTTACGTTGAAGAAGAGTGTAAAAGTCGACCTCATTGGTCTTCGGGTAGAGTGCGTCTATGAGGACCCAATGTCCATGGGTTTAAACCCAACCGGTGTCGACCGATTTTTCTTGAGCGATAAAAATAGTAGCACAGGTTCCGTTGGAGGGGAAGTAAAGCCATTGTCCCATGTTAATTGTTTCATGGAAAAGAACCATAGATTATATTATTATTATTGTTGTTATTATTAGCACCGCCTCTTACTACCCGTTCGGGTTGTACGCACTTACGCTAATGTGTAATGGTAGGGTGATTGTGAGATGAACTGAGGACCTACAGTTTAGCGTGGAATCCGAATCACGGTGGAGGCCTGGCATTCCTCACATTCACAAGTTGTGATTAATACGCGTCTTGTCAGAGGTGAAGGAAGGGTTTGGCAATCATAATAACCATAGAAAGTATGATAAAATACCATTAGTGGCGTATTTGGTAGGACCTTCCATTCCCGCTCTTAGAAATTCTTAGTGCTGATATAATCAGTTGGTTTAGAAAGTTCACGTTAAATACATCAAATAAATTGAAAAAATGAGAGTGAAAAACCAATTTGGAAAATCTACCCACTACAACTTACTGAGATTCGAACCTTGAGCTCCCCGTTATCAGCAGTCTATTCTACCACGAGAGTAGCGCTTTAGACCATGTGGACACCGATATGGGTTGGGGCTATTTAGCGTGCGCTTTCTGAACCTACTGATTATATCAGCACACGACTTATTAACTAATTTAAGACTAGAACAGACACAACATCCAGTCCCCAGCCGTTAATTATTAACTGTGAAAGAGTAAACCCACTTTTAACGAATGATACATTTTTAGGTCATGCCGGGAATAAAACGGGGACCTTCAGCTCACTAGAAAGACACGCTACCAACCGAGATAAGGTGTCGAACTCATAATTTAAGAAATTTTGCTTGAAGTAAAAATAACTATTTTTGAATAGTTACCCCATATGTTATTAATTTATATACCTATATATACATGTAAACACACTTTGTTGTGAGTCTGTTCATCCTGGTTCTAAACTCAGACCTCCCTACACCAACAAACCAGATCATACAAGATTGATCTCTTGGTACATCAGCCTATATCGACCCTTTCGCCCTACATGCCGATAAAAGTTTACTTAAGAATCCAAAATTTCAAATTTGAATATTAGAATTCCTTAATAATTATAAGTGTTCTACTTTACCACATCATTATGATTTTAATTTATTTAATTCTTATTTAGTTCACATTGAGTGGTCAATTAACGATGTTGAATCCGATTATTAGATTTATCCTACAATTACGTTGGGCTAAATATTTAGTTGTAAAACAACTGTAACTATTTTAATATTTTATACCTGAAACATTTCCAAATACCTGAATATTTAATATCCTTAAGAGGCATCATGGAAGACCATTGAGAAACTGTGTAGACGTTTACAAATTCCGGATTATTTATCAAGTGGTTTGATATTTTTAAAAGGGTTTTCACCAAAATGTAGGCGAAAGTTATGCCCAGTTAAACAAATTAAAAGTATTAAAAATTTTTAATAACTCACATATAACCCAATAAAACAATTCTACATTATCTTAAAAATGTTCTGTAGTGACCCTACTAAAATATTATTTTATTTTATATATAGCAAGGTTATATCTAGGTTTCTGACCTTTTGCGTTAGTATCAGAAGTACAAATTTTCGTTTAAATCGTCTTTGTATGAATATTTTTTGACTTTAAATTTTTTAACCTGCAAACAATTCTTTACCTTCATTTATTGAAAACAATACTCGAAATCCGAACATCCTTAAAAGATTCAACGATATACACTACATCACTTACATTCGTCGCAGTTTATTAATATTAACCTATTAATTTGGGGCCTTTCTGGTGTTATAGAGGGTATGCGTGACTCAAAATATTGATTACAACGAAATCCATTAATTTTTCAACGTCGGTGAAACCTTTCGTGCGTGGTGATGTTGGTAGTCCGTGTCTCAGTGGTTGGATAGTTATTGTCCGAGTCCTCCTTCCGCGGAGAGTTCGAATCCCCTTACCTCCATGAATGATTAGTGTGTTTGTAGCCTCTCGGGAGCGTGGGGCGTATTAGTGTGAAATGAAGCGTGGGTTTTGAGTACCGACACTTGTAGTTAGGGGAATATGGAAAAAGTATCGATATTATCCTTTTGATAGGGGTCATGTTACCTAGGTGTTCTTGGGGTAAAGTGCTTGCGTCGGGACCCATGTTCGTGGATTCTAACCCAGTCCTGGGTTGAAGATTATTCGTTAAACTATACAAATTCGTAGCACAAATTCCTTCGGATGGGAAGTAAAGCCGTCGAGTTGCGTTGGTCCCATGTCAATTGTGGCATCTATAAGAACCCTGAAAGTTTAAAAAAAACCTTTCCTAACAAAATGTAGGCCCTATCGTTTTACTCATAAAAATTCTCGTGTGCTGATAAAATAAGTCGGTTCAGAAAGTGCAAATTAAATACTAAAAATAAAATAAAATAGTGTCATACATAAACCACGTATCTTTGTTGAGACGGGGTTAATAGGGAGCTCTAATGTCTACATGGTGTTTCAAAGGGGGTGGGGGGAGATGTATCACAGTGTTACATAGCCCATTTATTATATGTGAATTCTTATGTTGATTAAATAATATTATGTCTCATGTTTTACAGTTATTTAACAAGTTATTTAAAGATAACTTCATATTCTAGGTAGTATTGAATTTGATTCCCCCTTTTAGTGTCAGGTAATCTTTACTATGAAATAATGGCGTTTACGCTTGATGTGAGAATTTAGTTAAGTAACACAGGTTGGAAGGGGAAGAGTTCATGATAAATGTTTACTTGGTGTAGCGGGATAAAAAGAGGACTGTTATTTATGACCCCAAACCAATACTTTTAAAAAACTTTTTTCAATATTTTTTATCTATATAGCCTAGGAAGAGACTTCACTCACTCAAAATAATAATTATGTATGCATAACGAGAGAAATATAGTATCGCACTGTATGGAGTCTAAATTTGGACTTTTAGGAAGATGGAAAATAAATACTCGGAGAGCTTTGAAATGTGGTGCTGAAGAAGACTTGAGAAGATCAGGTGGACAGACAGGGTGATAAATGAATTCCTAAGAAGAGTGGGTGAGAAGAGAACCATTTTGGAAGTGAAATTCTTCGGTTCAAAGCAAACTAAATCGGACACATCCTTAGGTGAAACTGTCTTCTGCACGACAACATAGAAGGAAAGGTTGAGGAAAAGAGGAGCTTAGGAAGGAGGAGGATTCAAATACTAGATCATTTAAAGGAAAGAAGAAAATTTTGGGGGCTGAAGGAGGAGGCAGAGGACAGGTGCATTGGTGGTCTAAATTCACTGACAAAAGTAATTGACCTGTTGTAAATAGAACACCTGATAGTAATCATAATAATAATAGTAATAATAATAATTATATAAAAAAAGTGACAAATACATAGAAAGTATAATCCACTAAGACTAAAAATAAACACACATGGATGTCAGCGTACAACCTTATAGCCCGGAGAATTTGACGTACTTTTTGCCATCATTTCAAAATTTTAATTAACCTCAGGGCTGGGGGGTGGGGGGGTAGTTGGAAGTTCTGGTGTTCTAAGCACCCCCTTCTTTCCAAAAAATTATTGTTAATATGTTTTTATATTCCTCCTAAAATTTTAATCTAGTATTTTATTGTTATATTATGCTATTTATAAATTAAGTCCCCAATTAGTCTATGTTGAAAAAAAATCACTTTAAATTAATTGAAAATTAAAAAAAAATCGTTTTCAACACCTTTCACGGGACTTCAGTATGAATCACTTCTGGCAAAATTTCCCTTCCCTCTATAGAAAATACTGAGTATGGGATACCGTTTTATTTTTGGTGGCTTAACTAACCCACCTGATCTTAATTCACTTTATTATCCAAGCAAACTGGTTATAACAGACATATCGACTTTTTTTAAAAAGTTCCTTAGAATTGTAAATCATTTGGGATTGTTTTATATTTTTCCTTACGACTTGTTAGTGAATATTAGAAAAGCTTTTTTTTTTTGGTCACTAGAGACCATATTTTCATCCTTTTACAGTAGTGTTTTTTCTCCCCTCTCCCCTCCCCCGTTCCCCTCCACCCGGGCTATAGAATATCAAGGAAAGGCGAAGGTTTAATTTGGAGGTTTGCACAATAAGATGTTATTTTGTTGTGTGTGTGTTTTTTTCTCTCCTTTTACAAAGCTGAAGGTAAAAGGAATGTAAAAGCAAGTAATTTCCCTTTGCCACCTCCCATTTTCTTCTTCCTCCGTCGATCCCCTTGGAGTATTTGCGAGCGCAGAGCATGAAATTGGCTTGGCTTCTCCTGGTCCCGGTGAGCTAGCTGTATGTGCCTTCAAGGCAGGTTAAAAGCTTCTACACGGGTAGCCTAAACGCGAGGGGAAATATTCCTTGCGTAGCCAAAGACCACCTGCAAGGGGATAGACCACGTCAACGACAACCGACGCCTTAGTTATGTTCTGAACTAAAGGACCAGGAATCGATTCCTAGTGGAGTCCTAACATTTATTGATGTAGTTTAATTGGTAGTTTTACTTTCTCCCAGATAAAGCATTTTTTTTTACAGTGCGTCTTACTACCCTTCGGACTACACGGTATGTAATAGCTACGCTAATAGTTTTAAGGGATGAGGAGGTTAACATTTATAGGAAGTGTACTCAAATTTGCGTGGAGAGAGAATGGAAAACCATTTTGGAAAAAATCCCTTTCAATACACCCGACCGAGATTTAAACCTCAATTTCCCCACCATCTTCAGTCTTGTCTATTGCGAGAGTAGCGCGTTAGGCCGTGCCACCACCAAAACTGGTTTTTTTAATCTTTTCAACCTTGAGATTATGATAGATTTTTATATTTTTATTTGCGCTCAAATTTCAAAACGAGATCTTATAGTTATGTCTGTATCTGGGCTACAAACAAACTGGTTTAGTGGATGTTGGTTCAAGATTGGTATTTAATACTGGTATGTGATCAAATTTCGGGCCATTTAAAAACAAATTCAAACCCCCGAATTAAGAGTAATTTTTTTAATAATGAATCTTGAGAAATCAAAAAAATGCTGAGAATTTAAAATATAAATCAACATTTTAATACGAAGCGTTGACCCTTGGGGACCCAATACCGGTATTTTTGATTGGTCCGAATATATAAATGAAGAGGTTAATTCTTTAAAATAAAATTTTAAGATTTACAACCGTGAGTCAAAAAAGTTTTACGTATATATAACGCAATTTGTTCTTAGGTTCGCTAGTGTATATTATATTACGAATTTTAAGTAAATATCTCCATTCTTAAACAATTTAATGAGAAACTCCGAGCGCAGTTTCCATACCATTTATTTTAATACATTTTATTCTACTCTATGATGAGAAAAAAGATAATTTTATATCCGTTTTACGATGAATAAAATTTTATGTTTTATTTTTAATCAAAGTTAACTCCCTTTCTTCATCTGTTTATTTATATATATATATATATATATATGTGTGTGTGTGTGTGTGTATTACTGAACCTCTATTTTTTATGTTTGCTTATAAAAATAAATGTCTGTTCTAGTTAAAAATTAATGTATACTACATTTTCGGCTGAATACCCTCTTCAAACTTCGCAGAACATGTTTGCCTAATGTTGTAGGTATAGTTAAAGTGTAATACAGTTGTGCATTGCTGGTTACAGAGCTACATACGGCCAGGCGTTAGGGTCTCACCGAGCGAAAAGTTACTCTGATATTGAAATTGCCTTCCGTGTTAGTCGAGTCGAACAGAATGGGTTCTATATGTGGTATTGGTTTTGAATGGTTGAACTCCAAGCATCTAAAACCAAAGTTTGTTTTATGGTTTTAAGTAGGATATTTTAAAACTACTTATAAAGACATATAAGTGATAAAAATAATCACATTTTTACCAAAAAGATTTTCAAATAAATTCTAAGAACTACACTACTATGGTTGGGCTTTTCGCACATATTTTTAGTGTTCAATACAGGTACGAACTTAAAAATAAAATAAAATGTATTAAGGTTGCTAGCAATTCTTTCATTATAACTAGATAATTCATCACTAATTTTTTAGTAAAACTTCCATTATTATTAATCATATTTAAAAAAATGAAAATTGCAAAATAAAATATCTCTTAGGTTTAATTCAAGGGAATTTATATATTTATATTCCTTTTTACTCAGGACCACGTCTTACATTATTGGCTTATGTAGGAGAAAGGTAACATATAAAGGATTATGAATAAAGAGTGGGAAATCATTAAGGAAATAATCCACTATAACTACACCTGGCCAGGATTAAACTCCAAGTTCCCACCATTGGTCATCAAGTCTTTTGCAAGAGTTATTCCCCAAATCTTATGACCATCGAACCGAGTTGTTAACGTTGGAAACGTGCAGGAGAGTCAAAGAAATACAAGAGAATAACAATATTAAATTTATTGGTTATAACAATAATAAGTGATACATAGTACAATGCAAAAAGTATGTCAATATTGGAAAAAGACGTCATTAAAATCTGAGATGAATAAGAACTTAGTAACAAATGTAACCAGAAGGTCGTTAAGTTGACTAATGCAAAAGCTAAGTTCAAGATATATTAAACAAGATAAAATCCGTAGATATGATACTCTAAGGTCCATGTGTATGTTTCATTAATTAAATCAATACTTGGAGATATCAAACTCGTCGTGTCCTTCCATCAACATAAACAAGCAGAGTTCAAATGAGCTATATATTTGTTCGTTATCCTCCCATTAATACATAAACAGGCTAAGTTAAAACAAGCTATATATTTATCTGTTAACTTTCCATAAAAAAATAGCGAAGTTCAAACTATCTATATATACACATCTCTAAAATTTCTATATAACCAAAAATAGTTAAATTCGAACACACTTCATAAATACGAAAACTAGTTGAGTTCAAACAACCTATATATTTAACTCTTCACAAATACCAAAAGTAGTTAAGTTCGAACAATCTATATATTTATCAGTTAACTTTAAAAACATTTCCCAACTTGTTAAATTCTATAAGATATTTGACTATACATAGTGTCAGAGAGACGAAACCCCACAAAATTAATATATATAAAAAAAACAGTTTTAACTTAATACCCTAACAATATATCTAACGCCTTAACGTCGCAAGTCATCTCTAAAATGGCGGCAAGAGCGCACCTAAAAAGACTGCCGCCTAGCGGCGGGAAAGGAAGATTAAATTCCCCAAAATTCAACAACAATTTTAAGTAAGATCGAAACGTCAATTTAGAATAGATTCCCCCGCCCACATTATGCCGAAACAGAATTTTGCCTGATTATAATATTTAACTTAAGTATGGAGCAGCGCTCTCACCTTAGAGGCCAGTGATACAATGAGTAGATATTAAACAGACACATCCCAATATATAGTCACAACGAACATTAATACGTCCACAGAGAGAGGGAGAGAGAGGGAAGGAGAAACGGAATGGAAAAGGGGGGAGAGACAGCGCTCAGGGGGGATAGCGGTGGCTTGGGCAACTGCTGGATGCATCTAGAACCACCTAGTTCCCGAACCTTCACGGGCCAAGTTCATATCCCACTAGCTTGTGGGTGGGCTTCCTTCACGCTCGGACAGTCGGCCCGTACCTCTATTCAGTCATTTGGATGGAGTGTTGGAGTGTGGATGTTGACGACGTGCGGGCTCTCGTGTTTACATTTGGTGAGGACGAGGGTGAGTGCAAACCCATTAGATAGACTATAGTGGTGGTCCTTGTGACAGCGTTACAGGTTTGTATTTTAGCTTGACTCACCTAAGCTATCTATGCACTATCACACAGAAACGCTAATATACAAAATTGAAAAAATAATAATAAAATGAGTATTCCACCCTCTGATATATAATTATTATTTATCCACTAATAAGATTCAACCTCTTCCGCTGACTACTATAGATGATTATTATCGTTAGTACAGTTTTACTAGTAGCACTTTAAAACATTAGACCTCACTCCCTCCATGTTATTTTCGTTACTAGTCCTACTAGTTGTCATATGAACAGTAGACTTCACTCCCTCTATGTTCTTATTGTTACTTCAGTTGTACTAGTTGTCATATGAACAGTAGACTTCACTCCCTCTATGTTCTTATTGTTACTTCAGTTGTACTAGTTGTTATATAAACAGTAGACCTCGCTCCCTCTATATTCTTACTGTTACTATAGTCTTACTAGTTGTTATATGAACAGTAGACTTCACTCCCTCTATGTTCTTATTGTTACTTCAGTCTTACTAGTTGTTATATGAACATTAGACTTCACTCCCTCTATGTTATTATTGTTACTTCAGTTGTACTAGTTGTTATATAAACAGTTGATCTCTCTCCCTCTATGTTCTTACTGTTACTACATTCTTACTAGTTGTCATATGAACAGTAGACTTCACTCCCTCTATGTTCTTATTGTTACTTCAGTTGTACTAGTTGTTATATAAACAGTAGACCTCGCTCCTCTATATTCTTACTGTTACTATAGTCTTACTAGTTGTTATATGAACAGTAGACTTCACTCCCTCTATGTTCTTATTGTTACTTCAGTCTTACTAGTTGTTATATGAACATTAGACTTCACTCCCTCTATGTTATTATTGTTACTTCAGTTGTACTAGTTGTTATATAAACAGTTGATCTCTCTCCCTCTATGTTCTTACTGTTACTACATTCTTACTAGTTGTCATATGAACAGTAGACTTCACTCCCTCTATGTTCTTATTGTTACTTCAGTTGTACTAGTTGTTATATAAACAGTAGACCTCGCTCCCTCTATATTCTTACTGTTACTATAGTCTTACTAGTTGTTATATGAACAGTAGACTTCACTCCCTCTATGTTCTTATTGTTACTTCAGTTTTACTAGTTGTTATATAAACAGTTGATCTCTCTCCCTCCATGTTCTTACTGTTATCACGGTCTTACTAGTAGTTTTAAATTCAAATTACTTAAAATTAGATAATAAATGAAACAACTTTTGAACGCCCACCATATTGAAACAAAAAACCAGATTGGAAAACTATTTACCTCGGCCTGGATTCAAAGAGTGTCCTTGCCAAATTTCGTTGAAATTGTTCCACGCATTATACAACTATCACGGAACATACAACTGGACATACAGATGAAGTGCTGAATTGTCAAGTTAAAACAAAAATCTTTATAAGCTCAGTTAAATGTGTCAAAGTTAATTTGTTGAAACCACTCATATCCAACGATTATAATACTTTATCACCCGCCTCGGTGGCGTAGTTGGCTAACGCGCTAGTCGAGTTGAGCTCGGCCGCCGAGGACGGGGAGATCGAGGTTCGAATCTCGGTCGGGTGAACTGGGGGTGGTTTTTCCTAAATGGTTTTCCACTCTCCCTCCACGCAAATGCGGGTTCACTTCCTCTATGTTCAACCTTCCCAATTCCTAATCCATTAGAGTAATTAGTACTTAAGCGTATAACCCGAACGGGTAGTAAGACGCGGTGCTAAATATTATTATTATTATTATTATAATACTTTATCCATGAAAGTAACAAACCAACAAAAACGTCAAAAGAATATTAAGAGAGATTCCTAATAATATTTTTCAATCGTATTAGTTATAAATCAGTTATATGAAGTCCCGTCCAACCACCATGTGTATTTCCTAGATTGCACCCAAATGTCACCCCAAACCCTTCGCCCCCCCCCCCCATTTTACACGCTACAGCCTCGTGCAGTTGACATTCAGCTAGACATCAATCAAATACCGGGTCTTGTCACGAGCTACCCTCTTCCCCCTCTTTTTCCTCCCTTGTTACTCTTGTGTTCCTAGGACGGAGTCAAACCACACGGTGTTTGCCCCGTTAATTATCTAATTAATTATTCCCTGGCCGCTCGTTTGTGTCTGACTGCCTCGTCACTGGGTCTCTCTAGCAGCCGGTAATAAACATGTGTCGGCGCTCTGACTCAACGCGCGTGGGACGTGTGAAGGGGGGGGGGGGGGAGGGTTCAATTTCAAGTGAAAAAAAAAAGGTCATGTATTGATAGGTGGGGAAATGATTCAAAATTTGGGTGATAAATTTTTACATTCTAATTTTTTGGAAGGATACACGTTAAGATTTGGTTTCTTGTGTTGTTTTTTCTGCACCTTGTCTTATTATCCATTTGGGCTACATGATTTTATCAATGGGAGAATAGAGGTCTCCTCTCTCTTTGTGATTACTTGATGGCCTAGGAAATGTGTGCCTCTTGGTTCTTGGATTAATTGTGTTTTGAATCAAGTGCTTGTATAATTAGTTGGTTTAGAAATTCAAAGTTAAATAGATTAAGAATAAAGACTGGTCAATATCGACAAAAGTCCCATATCTTAAGGTTGGGATGTAGGGGACGCGATAAAAGGGCAGTATTTTTGATATTACTTTTTTATATCAAAAATAGATTCAATATTTCTTCAGTAGAAATATAGTTAAATTTTCTCCACACGGCGATATCAACAGTTATTGAATATCTGTCAAGGGTATCCTGAAATTTAATGACAACTTTTTCTCTTCATTTATTAATTTTTATAATATAATGCCTCTATACTCATGAGTAATGACAGATATTCAACAACTGTATCAACATGGGAATAACATTAAATAATATGTTTGTATTGGAGCAATATATTTTTATTTAGGTCAAAAAAACTTTTTATAAAAACTGGAAAATCATTGACATTTTCTCGTGTTCCCTGCATTACAATTGCCTTTGTTTATGACTAAATGTTGTTATTATTATCATTACTATTATTACTATTAACACCACGTCTTACTACCCGTTCAGGTTATACGCACTTACGCTAATGTGTAATGGTAGGGTGATTGTGAAATGAAATGGAGGACCTACAGTTTAACGTGAAATCCGAACCACGGTGGAGGCCTAGCATTCCAAACATTCACAAGTTGTGATTAATAAACATCTTGTCAGAGGTGAAGGAAGGGTTTGGCAATTAGATAAATCTATGCCATGACCAAGGATTGAACTCCGGACCCCCAGCATAGATGCCTGACACCTTACTCCTAGACCACCAGGTCACCGGACTAAATGTTGTTTTAGTTCTTTCAATGGTGGGCATGCATATTAAAGTGGCATTTCCCTTTGGTATGCCTTTCTGATAATGGGAAGGATGAGTTCATATCCCAGTCGTGTGTACTGAGGCAGTTTTTCCCTAAATGATTCACTACTTTCCCTCCACGCAAATTGGAATATATATATATATATATATATATCTTTTAAATTATATCTTCCTTTCTCTAGCCCACAAGTGTAAAATATGTTGATAATCTAGCAAGTTAGTAAGATTTGGAGCTCATAAAAACATTTTCTCATTAATCGAAATGTAACTCCTTTAGTAATGGAGTTACAATAGAGCTATACGTTTTTGTTGTTGTTGAAAAGATCAATTTTAGTAAAAAAAAACTATACCCTAAATCCTACAATAATATTTTATTCAAAGACGTAGATCATAATATTTGTTTACCGAATTAAAGATTATATAAGTAAATAATAATATTTAATGTTTCATTATCATAACCCTATTATTATAAACAATCAACATTATATATTTAATAAATATTAGGATCGTTTTTTTAAACTCCGGTCACTTTTCTGAGAGATTTAAAACAATGAAATTGTGAAAATGTCTCCCTCAACATTATATAATATCTTTATTTTTTTTTCCCTAAAACTCAAAGAAGTGGGTATTACAAATCTTCTCTCCGTGATAAATAACACTGTATATGTTATGGACAAAGTGAATAAAAGGTCATATGAAAAATGACCTGGTATTATGCATAGTGACCAAAGCAGTCAGGCAAAGTGATATATATTTGTTAATTTATCGTTTTTACCGGGCAGTATGAATAATGATCAACACTTTCTGGGCAATATGATATTTAATATTATTTTATTTAATAATCTGTAAAAGTTGGTTCTTCTTTTATACAACAAAAAACAATCAAATAAATTAGGTATTTAGGTTAGGTTAGATTAGTTAGGTTAGGTAAGTTAGGCGCTGATTGTCTGGAACGTCGTGGATGTTTACTGTTCCCACCCTGCCAGTGACGTAGTACAGCACTGTTTTTCACATAGCCCGAAGAGTGTGGAGCATTATGCATACTACCTGGTCAAAATGATAAATAAACAAATATTTATCACTTTTCCCGACTGCTTTGGTCACAATGCATAATGCTAGATCATGTTTCATAGTGACCTGGTTAGTTATTTCATTCATAACATATACATGTTTGTCAGCGATAGCTTAGTTTAAGGATATTTTACAGGGCACAGATTTTTGAAAATTTGAATTATTTCTTTTATGGCTTTAAAGATTTTGTTTGATTTTAAAATGGGTGTCTGGGCATTGTTTATATTTTAATTATTATTACTATAAAATTAAGAAAAATGTATTTTAATTCTTTCAACAAAAATTATTGAGGCTGATTGTTAGACCATAATGTTGTCTACATTTGATTTTTTATTTCAAAATATGAATTAAAAAAAAGTTGAACAAATTTTGTTTAATATATATAACTGAAGAGTGATTCATATAAAATACCAGAATAATATTATGTTTATATGAGGAAAATATATTAAATATAGTCGATTGAAAAATATTTTTTAATTTTTTTTTTTTTATAAATGATTGTATTATAAATTTTACACGAATGTGTCTTACAATTTATTTAGTAAAATAGTTAATTAACTTGGAAGTTCATAGTTTGTCTAGACTGTCTGCATGCAGATTAATGTAAACACTATTTTTATTAACAGTAATCTCTGTATATTTCACTTAAACCTCTTTATTTATTTTTACTTTATTAAACCTTTCAAATATTTATTATTAAAATAAAATGTGCTAGATATGGTGTATGCAACTATGGCCTAAAAATAGTTCTACTCTTGTCAAGATTTTATCTAAGAAGGTTTAGGCATTTGAGTTAGATGTAGGTACATGATTAGGTTAAAATATGTCATATCTAATAGGAAAATAGTTTTATGTTGACAAGTTAAAAAAAACCATCCTCCTTGTTTGCGTGTACAATTAATATTTTAATATGTGCAATTTTAAATAATATAACCTATTTTATATCCTCGATTGTTCCAGAATTATGGGTTTGAGACTACCTCGGATTACCAACAACTCGGTTTAAATGAAACAACAAGGGTAAAATTGGCCACGAAAGGAAGATGTGAGTAAAATAACACTTAAAAAATCACTTCATAATAGAAATAGACAAACATAATAATTGACTAAAAACTAGTGACTACATATGACATGAAAATTGTAAAATAGGAACAAACTCTGTAAATAAAGCATTTCCTAGGTGATTCTCACTAAACATTAATTGTCTTTTCACCTCCCATAGTACTTAACCTCGGATAATAGGGTGTCGGATAATCGGGACTATATTGTTATTAAAAATTCACTATGGGAGGTTCAACAAAGCAACCAAAATATTATTTTACTTTCCACAAATAAAATGAAAAATATCATTAATATTTATAGTTTATAGCTTCGTGACAAATTTCATTCGAATTTTGAGCTATCTTGTAGAGTTTGAAGTTAAGATGGGATTTTTTTTTCTTTCTTTATTTCAAAAACCTTTTCCGCAATGTACAAACATTGACCCAATGTGTTGGATTTGATTTAATTTACCTCCAGAAGAAAATTTTTGGAGGAGGTGTAGGGGAAAGAGGGGGGGGGGGAAGAACACGAAAACATCAGATCTCGTAACACATTGAAACTGGAATAGAATAAAATGAGAAACATCGGTAACCTTTTATGGTATAGAGAGCCATTCTTTTTTTTATTATTTCATTTCACATTACCAAAAAAACACATCGCTTTTAAATCACATTTTTATATCATCCCACATTTTTAAGGTTTTCCTTTACGTATGGCTCTTTTTTTTCGTTCACACCAATATCATTTATTTTTACAGACTCAATTTTTCAACCAAATTGTTTCTTTTTGTTTGTAAAAAAAAAGAGAAGGGGGAGGGGATGTGAAGAAATAAAAGATTCGAAAAGAGATTTTTCTCTGAGGAAACACGTGGTTCTAGAACCTTCTATATTTTCTTTAATTTTTTTAGGGTATATTCGTGTCTATCTTTCTCTATCGTTTGCTATCACTTTTCTTTCTGTCTTTCTCTATCTTTGTCTGGTCTTACTTCCTTGAAACGACGCCCAGACCTCTTTGTGTGCCGGCAGACGTGACGATCATACCGGTAGAAGTAGTACACTCAAACGCAGTCACCGGATATACTTTTTACTTTAATCGTGGAAGTAATACAAAGAACTATGGTTTCCTGGCTTTCTCTTAGCCTTCTACCTCTTTACTTTCTAATATTACAATTTTTTTCCCCCCTTATCTCCTTAATTCTCCTTCTTTAATCTATATTTATTCTCTGACTAAGTTTCTTCCCTCAAACTTATATAGAAACTTTCTTTTTAATGTAATTTTTTTCTCTATTTATTTATACAACCCATTTTTCATAGGAAAAGCCTTTTTATAAAAGACAAACATTTTTTGCGTTCAACAGAGATAATATTTTACTATATTATTATTAATATTATTTTACCGCTATTTATAATATCTATCAAAAGTGACAGCTGAAAATCACATTACTTGACGTATGAATACGTGAAAATATATCTAGTAGCTCTTCTAGCTGTCAGATAAGGACCTTCCTATGAAAGTTTGACTGTTTGTAAAGCATTTTTATGTTCACTTTCCTGTTTTATTTCTATGATTTTTTTTAACTAAGTAATACATTTTTTGAATGTTCTATACCCCTTTAATTTAAAGCACATGTTTTCACTCCCCTAATATTATATTAATTTTTTACTGTTTTAGATACTTTATTCTCTTTATTTATTTCCCTATCTATAAATATAGATATGAAATCTATTAATCTAAATGAATATCCTTGCTTTGATTTTTAATATCCCTTGATTTAAATGTGTTGTGATATATTTTTAGGCATTTAAAACAGTTGGGTTTCTAAGTGGTTATAGCAACACTTATAGTAGTGCGCTCCAAGACACACATCTCTTCACATCTAAAAATTACAGGAACTTATAGATTATTAAAGGCTAGATCACCTACTGGATTTGAACCTGATTCTCTCAGCGTTACACCAACAACGTTTGGGAGGCCTTAATGAACTCACCTAAAGAATGATATGATTTGATTACCTCATCCACGTCTTCTCTTATTTTTGTTTCTATAATCACAATTCTTTTTTTCCTTACTCGTACTTAAATTTATTTTGCTCTTCCTTTCCATTTTGTCGTATTTTTCTCAGGTTTTTGTGTATATATATTTTGTGTGTGTGTGTGTGGTGTGTGTGTGTGTGTGTGTGTGTGTGTGTGTGTGTGTGTGTGTGTGTGGTGTGTGTGTGTGTGTGTGTGTGTGTGTGTGTGTGTGTGTGTGTGTGTGTGTGTGTGTGGTGTGTGTGTGTGTGTGTGTGTGTGTGTGTGTGTGTGTGTGTGTGTGTGTGTGTGTGTGTGTGTGTGTGTGTGTGTGTGTGTGTGTGTGGTTATACCTTTTTCTTTTCCTCCTAAAGTATAAACCAGCGTTTCAACCCCCACCCCCCCTTCAAACCACCCATTCCTCCATACACGAAAGCCCAGTTCTATAAACCTCCCCCCAAAGGTACTGGCGAGAGTATAACAACACCCTCAGCGAGCAACGAACCGCAACCCCTGCCTCGGGACGTGCGTACAAGCATTTGTGAGTGTGTGTGACGGGTAAAACTCGACTCTGGGCAATGAATGGGAGAGAGACATCGTGGGTAGGAGGGTGTGGGTTGGTGGGGGGTTAGGGTGTAAGGAGGGGTTGGAAAGTAGATGTTTGCCGTAGGCTTGCTCTACCCCTTATAGAAGTAGCCCCTTTTCTTATATGTGCTGTACGCCCTCCGTCTCGGATGTGTCAGGAATCTTGAACTACGGTTTACAAAGAGGTGGATGAAGGTGGAATGGAGAGGTACGAGTGGATGTATCATGACGTTGCTTCGTTTGAGAAACCTTTTCTCCCATTCTAGATGTCCCCCACCCCCACCTCCTCCCCCTTTTAGCCGTGCGTCAAGCCATTCGGTTGCAGTGTACGTAAGTATATCCGACCAGTCTTCCTCAACTTCCTCTATCACCCCCGAGAACTATCTCAAAAACTTAACGTTTAAAACTTTAGAGTAATTTTTTGGTTATTTACAATTTTAGATACTAAAAGTTTCAAATTAAATCTAAATCAACAACCAAAGATTGACAATTTTTTTATACCCTTGAATTATTATTCTTTTTTAGAAACATCTTTAAAAGGGTCACAATTATATGCCATACACTTGAATGCACTTCTCTAAACTTGACATGAATTGGGGCAATGTCTCTTGTTGAATTGCTTCAACTTCCATCACAATTCTTTTAAGTTTCTGAATTATTCTTGAGCAATTCTAGTAAACATAGCTCTTTAACATTCCCCACAAGAATAAGTCTTGAACTATTTAAGTTTGAGGAACGTGGTGGTTTAGGCGATGTCCTCAAATCGTGAAGCATGGTGCCCAGAAAACATCATGCAAAGCACTTCCATTGATGTTCAACCTTTCTTACCTTTAAATTGCAACGTAAGGAAATGGATACCAACATATGTAGTTCCGGCAAGATGGGAACAACGTCCCACACAGCAAGAACACCAAGGACAGACGATCATCCAGCTGGCTGCTCATATCAATATCAACTCACATGGCTGGCAAGGACTTTTCCTTGTGGGGCATGTTTAAGAGTCATGTTTACGTGACTCGCCCAAGAACAAATCAGGAACTTAAAAGGAATTCAAAAAGATACATTGTGCAAGGCCATGTCAATCTTGGAACCCAGCGAACATATTTTGATATGAACTTTCTTCACAAACTTATAAATGTACCGATAGACTGTGATGACCTACTGAAACACATTAAACACTTACCACCAAAGAAACTGACAAGAAACACTAATACATCATTCTATGAAGGGAAATCTACTAACTACATGTACAACTCGCCTTTGACTCGCATAGCTCGTGCATGCAATTCAATAAACAGTGACAATTCTATAGACATATTTGACAGCACACAGGCTGCCTTCGAAAACAAATTACTAAATTACTTTCGAAAACTACAATAAATTGCCTTTTTATGTTTTATTTTATATTCTTAAGTTAAGATGCCAATGTAGTTATTTATTAATCCAGCGAACTACCCTAATTGGAAGTTGGCTTTCTAGCCAATAACTGCTGTAGTTCCTTCAAATGAAATAAATAAATATTTGAGAACGCATACAACAATGTATTGCATATAATGGTGGCCATCTTAAGAATATTGTTTTTTATTAAAATAAATATTTCAAGGTTATGTAGTAAATTGTCAATATTTTGTTATTTTAAATCTAATTCGAAGCATTTAGTAGTTAAAACAATATAGATATAGTGTTATTAAATGTGTCAACACTTTCGGCCTCATCCTGTAATTTTATATATATTTATAGATGCAGACATTTTATAAGGTTGACAGACTATATTTCATAATATAGTTTAAATTGTGATAAACTACATTCTAACCTACATGGTATTGGGTAAGGTCTCTTATATAGAGATAAATTTATTGCTAGCATATGGTAGGCATGTCTCACATCGGTGAAAAACTTGATCGATCACAAATAATATTTTTTTTAAAATGGTTTATATTGAATTTCAAATACTTAATAACTTTAAGTAGGCTAGGCTTAACCTATGTCAATGCATTCATTACTAGCACCAAGGAATTGGAATATATTTTGAATAAAATAAAATTGATAGACGTACGTTTTTTTAATCACTTAGAACAGAACAAGAGACCCTTCTTTTAAAAGTAGGTCTCCTTGCTACTGTTTTTATCATGGGAATAGTATCACTAAGATTTATATGATATATATATATATATATAGGGCCTACATTAAACATGTTTGATGATTCATTCAGACTTATTAGATAAATTGGACTGTTTAAATGACTGTACAGTTTGAAACTCTTTACTCGGCGCCCTTGGGACGTGAAAAGTACCGGCCCACAAAATTCGACTTTTAAGAGCCTTTTATAAACCCCTTATGCGCAACCCTGCTCGTTCTCTCTCTCTCTCTCTCTCTCTCTCTCTCTCTATAATATATATATATATATATATATATATATTTATTTATTTATTTTGCACCACTCCTTACTACCCGTTTGGGTTATACGCCTATGCACTAATTACGCTGATGGTTTTAGGGATTAGAAAGTTTATATTTATAGGAAGTGTATCCACATTTGCGTGGAGTAAGAGTGGAAGACCAGTTTGGAAAAACCACCCTCAGTAAAACCGACCAAGACTCAAACCTCGATCTTCCCTTTATCGTCAATATGGTATACTGCGAGAGTAGCGCGTTAGACCACGCGGCCACCGAAGCGGGTTTCATATTTTTTGCTATGTCTTGTAAGGTAGAATAAAAATTAAAACAGGAATTACTACACCACCTCTCACAACTCTTGGTCTCTTGGACTAAAGTACGGCCAGAATATAATCCAAAGCCAGAATATACAATCAAAACACTCGGCTGCAGATTTAAACAACTTTGGCGCCTTGTATTGCTAAAAGCACCGTCCTGGTGGCCGCCCCTAGAACTGATGGATACAGATTCAAAACGTGCCAGAACAAAGAATATCGGACAAAATGGTTTCAACCTGTATTGTATATTTTCGAGCGTGATGTATCTGGTTGTATCAAATTTTAATCTTAACGTGGAACAACTGAAGAAATAGTGCAAATATTAATCTCTGAGGATAATATCCCAATTTATATGAAGCCCACAATAATTAGAACAATTAAGTTAACTGTATTGTTTATTTTGAATTAAGTTCAAAAGTTAAAGTGAACTACAGCTTTCAAATATAGGAACGAATGAGGAAAACGTACTTTATTTATTTAGGCTTGGTTTCGTTTCACAATTAGATCTCTTTTCAAATAATGGTAAAGTAAAATTAAAAGGTCACACTATAGTTAACTAAGTTATTTGTTTTACCAAACATTGTACTACCAACCAATTAACAAGCTTGTTCACAAGGAAGGGGGAGAAAATGTGTTCGTCTAGTTTCACAATAGAAGAGACAATTCAGTTTTGTAATTTAGCAGTAAGCGCGTGTGGATATTTACATATATACAATGCGCATGAATACTATATTAGCATGTTGGAAACATCTGCGGCGTATACTGCATCTCCCGGGGAGGAACATTGGAAAAATATTAAGGGGGTGCACATTCTTTGTGTAGGTTAGGGTATATCTTTAACATTTTCAACTTTTATACGACTCTCTTCTGTGGCCGCATGGTCTATGGCACTACTATAGTAATAGACTAGACTTCCAATCATGGGGAGATTATGGTTTGATCCTGATTGAGTTTATTGAAGGTGTGTTTTTTTCCTAAATGGTTTTTCACACTCTCTTTATCCAAGAAAATGGTGGTAAACCTCCTCTAAATTCATCCTTTCTCATCCTTAGACCATTAGCGTAATTAGTACATAGGCATACAATCCAAACAGGTAGTAAAACGCGATGCTATATAAAAATAAACTATTTTAGGGTGGGAGTGTCGGGAACGCTAATTAAGGGCAGTGGTTTTGCTGTTTTATATCAAACTTTTTTAGTCAAAGGAAATCAAATATTTTCTCCATTATAAACATAAATCTTAATTTTCTTCCCATAGTGATATCAACAGTAATTGTTGAATATTCGTCAAGTGTGTCCTGAAATTTAATGACAACTTTTTCTCTTCATTTAAAAAGTTTTTCGTCTGATGCAGCTATACTCATTACAGTTATTTAAGAATTGTTGATAACACCATGTGAAGAAAATTAAACTCTTATGTTTCTTATACTAGAACAACATTTGATTTATTTTGGCAAAAAAAAAGAGTTTTGCCATAAAAACTTCAAAAACACTGCCCTTAGCTTGCTTTCTCTAAACTCATTCCTTAGTTCAAACTTATTTAAAAAATGTGAAATGTCAACAGAGAGTCTTACACTAAAAATAACACTGTAGTTCTATTTTGTGTTTCGAGAAAAAATTATTTATTGGTAGTGATAATTATTTTTTTAAATTAAAATTTTTCGAGAATAGCTCTATAGATGTTTTTCAATAAGGGTATTTCCCTAAACACCTTGTGTTTGAAAACCCTAAATTTCTTTTCTTTATGTAGGTTAGAAAGCAATGTTTTACAAGCATAGAGAACAGCTAGTAAAATTATTGTAATAATAAGTATCTTTAGATTTAGTTTTCCTAAATGTGACTCCCCTAAGTATTTTAAATTTTCAATGTGGTCACCACCTAGGTGGACGCTGATCTAAGGCGCTGCTCTAGCAGAAGAATAAACTCCCAATGGCGGTTAGAGAGGTTGGAATCTCGGTCGGGTGTATGCTGAGGGGAGATGTTACAAAACGGTTTTTCAATCTCCATTCATGCAAATACCTGTACATTTCCTCTAAATATAGCCTTCCTCATTCCTAAAACCAGAAAGGTAATTATTAGATAAGCGTATAAACCATACGGGTAGTAATACGCGATGCTAAAAAAACAAATTTCCGTCTCTTTTTATCAAACGAGTATGACATGCCTGCCTTATTATATTCGACCAGCAGACTTGGTTGATATTTTAATACAGGATTTTATTGCGTTTGAATATATCTCTTATTATAATATTTATATTGTTATGTTTGTTACTGCCATTTTTTGTGTGTATGTTTTAGGCCTACTCTATTTGATCGTTCCCTCGCACTGCTACTACATCCGTTTAATAACCGCGGAATGTAGGATATGATTCTTTTTTTTTGTTGCTGCGCAATTTGGTGCGCGGTTGGCAACACTCCTTGAATACTAATAAAGGCCACATCTACACGACCAAATTCTTATCCGACGAGAGAAATACAGTACATGCTCTTGGGAAGAGGGTTTGGTTTTGGTTGGAGGATCGGGGTGAAGATGTTGTTTGAGAAAGGGTGTGGGATAGGGGCTAGTGGAGAGGGCGGGAAAGGGGATGAAGTGGTTTTGCAAGAACTTTGTTGGTTTGTAGAGAAATACAATACGAAGGGCAGGTGGAGGCAGATGTTCTATAAAGTCGTAAGGAAATGCTGTATTTTTTTCCCCCTTCTATGTAGAATGACGAAATGGCTCTTGTTATTTAGTAGAAGCGTGAACGTAGGTTTTTTTGTTAGTGTTGCTGTGAAACACAACATTTACCGTTTTTTTAAGCACCTTGCCCAACTACGCGTTCAGTTTACACGTATATGTACTAAATAGTAACTACGCGAATGTGTTAGGGATGAGGAAGGTTGAATTAAGAGGAATTGTACCGATATTTACGAAGAGGTAGGGGAGAATTTCTTAAAATTAAAAAACAGCCTCAGTATACCTGACCAGGGTTCAAATCCCGAACTCTCAGTCAGTAACAGTCCAGTCTATTGTGATAGGCCATGTGGCCTCCGAAGCTGGATCCTTCGAATCAGTTTATACCGTTATCTTTTTTTTTGGTGCAAAATAGCATTAATTTGTTAAACCTACCTATCTAGTATGTATAATTCTATTTGGTTTAAAATATGTACTTTAAAAAAAGATTTAAAAATTAACTTTCCCTCATTAAAATCCTTCATCAATAACTATTCACTTCCTTGAATAATCTGAGTGATATGGGACACCCATAAACAAATAATCAATACTTTCACTCCTCATTTGGATGTAAACAGGGACCTTCCCATCGGAGTAATACATTTGCCAAATTTATATCAATTACGGGGGCGGGGTGAGGACGGTTATTCAAAAAGAATATCGGGAAATATAGTTTCTATTTTATTAGTATCATTCATTATAATAAGTTAAAACAACAACAATTTAAGCTATTTCATCTACAAATAAGTAGAAGTTTCAAATAAACGTATCAATGTTCGTTTGAATATAGAATGGTATTGGTTTATTTCGAGGAAATTCCTCCTCAATCCATTCATATGGGGATACATCTCTACCACCCCTACCCCAAAAAATACAATTTTTGGGGGAAGGGAATAAGAAGTTAATGACGATAACAATACCTCCTATCTCCGATTTGTCACACGAAAGTAACTAATACCTACTGTACATCAAAATATTAAATTTAATAACGCTTCAAGAAAAGCTTTTGACAAGTGAACACAGTTTATCCTGAGACTAACACGCTACAGTGGTAGCCAACGAGTCTAGAGGAATCTGCTTCGATCTCGGATAGTAATTATTAATATATTTTATTTTCTAATTCAGATCTGTCCTTTTATTTAATTAATCCCGATGCAATGAAGTTTGACGTACTACTCCAAGCTAGGTTGGCTCTTAAGTCTTAAAATTTAGTAGAAAGGGATGTGAGAATAGCCAGTGTTTTTGCTGTTTTTACATAAAACTTTTTCTGCCAAAATTAACAGGATATTAAATATTTTCCAGTAAAAGAGAGAGCTTAATTTTCTTCACATTGTGATATCAACAGTTGTTGAATATCTGTCAAGGGTATCTTGAATTTAATGACAAAATTTTTCCTTAATTTAAAAAGTTTATCTTCTAATGCCACTGTACTCAAGACATATATTCAACAACTGTTGATATCCCCATGTGAAGAAAGTTAAATTCTATATTTTTATATGAGCAATATTTTATTTATTTTGGTAAAAATAGTTTTAATAAAAAACTGCAAAAAACCAGGGCTTCTATCCCGACCTTTTCCAACCCACCATAAGGGCCTACTGCTAGCATTTGCATGTTTAAAAAGTGTACAAATAACCACAAAATAAAATCTCTAACTAAGTATTTTAAAATAAAAGACCGTGGATAACCTACAACTAAGTTGTCCATCTTAACACTAATATAAACAATCTATCTGACAATTTGGTTTCTAAAATAGATTAAAGTATGTAATTGACTGTATATGAATCAAGGAAGTACTAAAGATACATTTTCATTAAAAAAAAAGGACTTTTATAAAATTAAAATAAATTTTTCGCTCAAAATTGAAAGGATTTTACGATGTTATTTGTGTAAACACTAAAGGCATTTATAATATCTATTAAAATTGACAGCTGTATATTACCGTTTGAATACATGAAAGTAGATCTAATAACTTCTCTAGCTGTCAGATAAGGCTATTCCTATGAAAAATTATACTATAATTAACTAACTACTAAAAATACAAATAACCAAAGATTAATGCAAAAAAGTCATTATTCGTTAAGGATATTTGCTTAAAATGAATAAAATAAAATATATGTTAGAACTTTACAAAACCTAACTTAATAATAACATATTTTGCAGGGCTGACTAAGTTTCTAGGCACGCTCCAGTTTTCAACGCCATGATGGTATCTACATTTTTCCCCACCCTCTCTACAAATAAATGTTAACTCATCCCCTTGAAAATATATCTTCAAATAATTAGTACACACATGAAATAGGTATTGCCTTTATTTAATTGATTAATTATGAAGTCTACCCCAGTGGTCTCGGTGTAAAGTGCTTGCCTCAAGACCCGGTGTTCGTGGGTTCATACCCAGCCGGAACCAACGGGTATTTCTTGAGCGATAAAAATACGTAGAACTTTCTTTGGAGGAGAAGTAAAGCCGTTAGTTACGTGTTGATTGTGGCATGTAAAAGAACACTGAAATATATGTGAAAATACTTTTCCTGTCAAACCCGCCTCCGTGGCGTAGTTGGCTAACGCGCCAGTCGTGTTGAGCCAGACCACTGAGGACGGGGAGATCGAGGTTCGAATCTTGGTCGGGTGAACTGGGGGTGGTTTTTCCTAAATGGTTTTCCACTCTCCCTCCACGCAAATGCTGGTTCACTTCCTCTAAATTCAACCTTACCAATTCCTAATCCATTAGTGTAATTAGTACTTAAGCGTATAAACCGAACGGGTAGTAAGACGCGGTGCTAAATAATTAAAAAAAAAAATTCCTGTCAAAATTCGTAGGCCCTTTCTCTGTCGCTCGTAGAACATTCTCATGTGCTGATATAATCAGTCAGTTCAGAAAGTGAAAGTTAAATACCTCAAACAATAATAGTATTTATGAAAAGCATGTTTACAATTTTATTCTCATTTTTTTTTGACATGAATAGTACAAAATGAGAGAAAATGAGACGTGAAAAGTAGGTGAAGAGACGAAAAAATAAAAAAATAAATATAGTAAAAAAATTCCGAAAGTATATAAGAGATTTGAGTTTTCTAAATAAGTTTACTTCAAAGGTGGTAGAAGATCCAGTAAGTATGGAAACCAGCAGGAGTGAAGCATATTGAGTCAGGAGGGATGTCTTAAGATGTGGAGGGGAGATTGCTACTATGAGAAGGGGGGTTAAAAGGAGGGGAGGGAGATGTAGTGGGAGGTGGGGATTCTAGTCCCACTTGCCCACATTTGATCTCCTGTCATTTGCATACTTTCATACAAATCACGCAGGGGGGGTTGCGGTAGGGGGGTGGGTACGAATAGGGCCTATACACAGGATAAAAAAAAAAGAAAGTTTCGAAGGGAGTTTTGTAATTAGCTAAAAGAAAGAACCTCTTTCCTTGAATCTTATGTGGATTCAGCGCTTTAATAGAACTTCACTTTCAAGATTTTACAACCACTTCCTTTTTTTTTTTTTTTTTCTAGAAATATTATTATTACCATTCGTGGAACGTCGTATAGAAAATGAGTTGGAATATTCACACCACGTTTTTTTTTGTGGGGTGAAAGGGAGGGGGGTGGGGAAGAAACGAAATGGATTGCAATACTAACACTTAAATGTCTATTTCTTAGAATGTGAAACATTTTCAGAATTATTAATTTTCCAGTGAAAATTCTATATATTTTTTAAAAACTAGTTCATTGTTAATTTGTTGTAAAAAAAAAGCTTATATTTGAAGAATTTATCTAAAATCTCTTTATCTTTAAAAATAATGAAAGTTTATTTGGCTCTAATCTATATTTTAGGATTAGCTTAAAATGCATAAACTAGGATTTATAAAATTTACCTCGCAGAGTGTTATATTTTATAATTTAGTTTCACTTTAGTTTGGGACGTGTACGATTTGCTCTCCATACAGACCTTATCAGTAATTGTTTGTGTGTACAGCCAATTTTTTTTTACTACGTCTTACTAACCATTTTAGCTATTCGGATATGAAATAATTACGATAATTTGTTAATAATAAAAAGGGCTGGATGTAGAATAAATTCTCCCACATTTTCGGTGAGGTAGGGTAAAAAATAACCTTAGAAATACCCTACTTCAGTACACCCAACCAGAATTCGAGCCCCAATACCCCCGCCAGCGGCAGTCTAGTATATTGCGAGAGTGATTATGATACCTCAGGCTTAGACCATCTAGAAAACTAAACAGTTTTGCAGCTAATAATTACCTACAACGGTAGACCTTATTTTTATTACGAATGGACATATCTTACAGCTAGAAAAAGAGATTAGATCTACTTTCACGTATTCATACGTCAAGTCATGTGATCTGCAGTTGCTACTTTGGGTATATATACTTTCACTGCCTATAAAATAACAATATAGTAAAATACTATCAATGTTGAGCGTAAAACAGGGTATGTGTTTTCTAAAAGACCATTCCTACAGCAATTAGACTGTGTATCATTTTACTAAATTATTATTGTTATTTATATAGGCATTGAGTCAAAATCAAAAGGACAGCTGAATACCATATGACTTGACCTATGAAAATCAGACTAAAGCTATCTCTAATCTAAGTCGAATGAATTTTCTCTAAAGCAGGTGCGAATGACCTTCTTTGGTGGACACATGGTCTTACGCACTACTCTCGCAATAGACTAGACTGCCAAATACGGGGAGATCAGGGTTCTATTCTGGTCGGGTGTTCTGAGGTTTTTTATTAATTCCACTCTCTCTCCACTCATATGTGGGTACACTTCCTCTAAAATAAACCTTCGTAATCCCTTACACATTATTGTAAATAGTATATAGGCGTTGAACCCGAACAGGTAGTAAGATAGGTGCTAAAAAAACATGTGGGCAAATGAATCGATCTTATCTTGTCTGGTTTGTCAATGATGCAGAGGCCGTAATTAAAATCCTGATCGCATTTTCTTGGATTGGTATTTCCCCCCTCCAAATAGTTTTCCACTCTTCTTTAAATTAAATTTGGTTATAATTTAATTATAATCTTTAATATCCTCATCCCTACCCAATAAGTGTGAATAGGAAGGATATTTCAGATGGGTAGTATGACATGAGCGTGATTGAAAATCGTGTAGCCTGTTTATCTTCCTATCTTGCGCGTTACATAAGACAAAACACTAATCAAGAGTGCAAAACCCTCGCCAGCCACCATCTAAGAGTGTTTTACTGTGTCGTGTTGTCCTATTAATCTTCTAGCAGACAGTCAGGAAACACTAACCATGCACCCAAAACTCACCCATAGTAGGTGACTAAGCTCATTGTCGAATCAAGAGCTTTAAGACCTCGCCAGCCACCATCTAGGATTGTTTACTGTGTCGTGTCTGCCTGCTAAGAGCCAACTAGGCTCCATATTGTCACTTGATGTCGTTTGATTGAAGCATTAACGTTTACCGCGCTGGTCTAATGGGGTAGCTCCCTTTTGACCCCCCACTACCACCCCCTGCTGTCTTATGATTCCGTTCCAGGGGTGGCCAAAGTAAGGGGCCTGTCTGTGGATACGAGTATATTATACTTTGTATAATTTTTGTTCGGGTTATATAATGTATAGTTTATATATATATATATATAAAGTTTATATCAGTCAACGACAACAAACTTGCTCAAGGTGATCATGTAGGCACCGCAAGATAAGGGAAGTATTTTAGCTTTTTTTATAAGCAAAACCCAAATTTTTTTTTACCAAAATAAATAAAAAAAATCTTCATTAGTAGGCTTGTCAAATTTAATTCCCATGGTATTATCAACAGTTGTTGAGTATCTGTCAAGGGCGTCCTGAAATTTAATGACCACTTTTTATCTACATTCAAAAAGGTTTTTAATTTAAGCTCATCAACAACTGTTGATATCACCATGTAAAGAAATTAAACTCTATATTTCTAATGGAGCAAAATATTATTATTTATTTTTGCTAAAATATATTTTTCTATAAAAAGTCTCAGAACACTGACCTTATCTCGCATTCCTAAGCTACCACCTTAGGAACCCATCTTAAAGCCAATTAACGTGGATTCAGGATAATTAATTACGCTTAAATCAGTAGGCTTATTTTATAATCAATATAATTTTGTAACAACGCTAATTTTTAATTTTGTTCTAAATTTTTACTATTTTATAATTATTTAGCACCGCGTCTTACTACCCGTTCGGGTTATACGCTTATGTACTAATTACGCTAATGGATTAAGAATTGGGAAGGTTGAATTTAGAGGAAGTGAACCCGCATTTGCGTGGAGGGAGAGGGGAATACCATTTAGGAAACTCCCAGTTCACCGACCGAAATTGAACCTCGATCCCCCCCGTCTCAGCATTCGAGCTCAAAACGACTAGCGCGTTAGCCAACTACGCCACCGAGGCGGGTTTTGTTCTAAACATACATTCATTTATTTAGCACAGCGTTTTTCTAACCTTTTGGGTTATATGCTTATGTAATATTTACGCTAATGGTTTTAGGGATTAAGAAGCTTATATTCAGATTAAGTGTACGCATTAGCGTGTAAAACGGAAAATAATTTTGGAAAAAAGGACCCCCAGTACACCAAACCAAGATTCGAACCTTCAATCACCCCGTCATAGGCAGTCTAAGTCCACTGCGAGAGTAGCTTCTTAGACGATGTGACCACCAGGTGGATCTAAAAATACCACTATGCTCATAAAAAATATTCATGAAGGGTTAGAAAATTAAACTCTATGTTTTTAATGTAGCAATGTTTTATTTATTTTTGTTCAATAAATTTGTGTTATTATCACTGCAAAATTATGGACCTTAACTTGGGCTCTAATCCATGTTTCCGATACTGGTTTGGGAGTGTTTCATTCAAAACTAAGTAAAAAATACTCCCAACAATTTTGACCCATTTCTGGCACAGTTGCACCATCCCTGAAGCGTGTGTACACCCCAAGGAAAATAACACCTCCACCCTCACCCCTCAATCCCTCTTCGACTCAAGGTACATTTCAAGCCGACTACCTTCCCCCCCCCCTCCTTCTTGTATCACTCTAGACGCCATCGTTGTCTGAAACGATTCCCTAGAAAACGGTTTCGCTCCGAGTCTAGATAGTGGTGCGTTAACATATCCAAAGGGGCATCACGTAAAGAGGGTGGTGCACCTTCCATTGGTGTTGAACTTCAATAGAAGATCATTGTCTCAAGGTGAGTCGACAAGAGCCTCTAAGGACCCATTCCGACCTACTTATCTTTCATGTTACTCCTTGATTCTACTCTTCCTATCGTGTTTCCCTCGATTCTCTTGGAAGTCTATGCATCGCCCATTACACTGGTGTATCGCTTTTTGCCGTTTATGTTACGAGTCTAAGATTACACTGGTCCTATGTTTGAAAACTAATGGTTGTAGGTAACGCGAGTTAAGGACCGTTTTTTGGAGTTTTTTTTATGGACAAAACAATTTTTTATCACCAAAATAAATAAAACATCACTCAAATAGAAACATAGTTTAATTTTCTCGAAGTGGTGATTCCAACTGTTGTTGAATATCTGTATATAAGTATAGCGGCATAAGATCAGAAACTTTTTAAATGTAGAGAAAAGGTTGTCATTAAATTCCACAACGCCTTTGATAGATATTCAACAATTGTTGATATTACCATGTGAATAAAATTAAACCCTATGTTTCTACTGAGCAATATTTGATTTGTTTTTAATCAAAATGTTATTTTTAAATAAAAACTAAAAAAACACTGACCTTATCTCGTGTTCCCATCATTCCCGACTTTACAGTTTTGTATGCTAATTTCATTTTTTTATCCTCTCCTTATACCATGGAATATTTTTTACTAGAAACAGGCTGGATACATTATTTTATGAATCCAAATTTCAAATCCAAAACCTTCATTTCATCTTCGAAACCCAAATCTTTAATTTTAATCAGAATCTTGGAAAATATATGAACAAAGGATTGAATAATTAGATAGATTAGAATAAGGTATAAATAGTAACATACATTCGTGCACTGAATTAAATGTTAAATTTATGGTCGGGGGTCTGTTTACTATGTTTTATCATAACTATGTTAATATCCGCTACAGTGGCCGAATGGCTGTTACAGTCGTGTTAGACTGGCCTGCAGGTGACGGAGAGATAGGATTTCAAATCTGGTTGGGTTCACTGTATATGTTTTTTTTATAAATAATTTCTCACACTTCACGAAAATGCAGGTAAATTAGCTATAAAATGCTTCCTTCCTTATCCCTCCCCAATTGAGAGTGATAACAATTATTAGACTATGCGTATAACCTTGAAAGGTAGTAAGAGGGGTTGATAGAAAAATGTTGGTTTTTAACCATCTATAAAACAATAAATAAAACAAATATACAATAAACAATAATAAAACAAATCCCAAATCAAAAGTTTGAAATTTAATGTTTTATAAAATATTGGATTCAATATTATAACGAATCCTCAAATCTCGAATATTTTAAGGATTCTAGAGTCCAATACCCAATTTTTAAACAAATAAAGTAAGTTGATGTTATATTATGTATTATTGAAGGTCGTTAGTGAGGATTAAATGCAGGAGGAATTTTAAATTAAATTCTCACATATTGGCAACACTTTGTTTATTCATTTGTTTCTTGACCTTGGGAGCAACATACAATAGTTTTAGCATTGAGTTCAGTCTATTTTTTTAGGTATCGTGTCAAACTTGTAATAAATGTTGAGCAAAATTTATATTTAATATAGTTTCCTTAATTAGAAAATATTTGGTTAAGTACTATTTTATTACAACTTAAGTCCCAAATTCTGTAAAAATAATTGTGATATCCAAATTTAATTTTGTAATTAAAAAATACTTATTGAAAACTAAATGATATCATTTTTGAAATCAACTTAAAATATATTATTTAAAACACCACTTTTCAAGAAAAATCCTTAAACTAGTTCCAAAATTCAGGCTGGTGTTATTTTTCAGGGTTACGGATTGCGTTAGGGAATCTAAGGTAATTTTTTCAGAGTCAAATTTTTAGGGGAATAATCTTATCGGACAGCTAGAAAAAGCTACTAGATCTACTTTCACGTTTATTACATCAAGTCATGTGATATGTGATGCCACTGATAGTAATATTGTCACAACTATAAAATCACATTTTTATATAATAATAATTATATGGTTTGTCACAAATATGAGGTTAATACTTTCTAAAAGGCCTTTCTTGTTAAAATTGGATTGTTCGTAGTAGTGTTCTAATGACAAACGTATTTCAATACTGTTTCTCTAGCTTGAGTGAACAAAATATAAAAAAAGGAAACCACCCTTTTATCCAACTTCTTGAAGAGAGGGGTAGCTCTTAAGGGGATGAAGGGGGTTTAGGGGAGGGTGCCTGTAGCCTTCATTGTTTTACTGTTCCCCGAGTCACTCCATTATTTACATGCGATCTCTGAGTAACAAGATGACAAATAATTCAAGACAGCTCATTTCTTCTTATAACCCCCACCCAACTGCTCAGCCTTTCTACACCCCTACATTCACTTCCTTCCGTACAAACAACTGACTCTCGGTACTCGTATGCTTTTCACTTTTTTTTATTGCTCTTTGCTTTGCACGCATCTTCCGTCGTTTGTAAACCACCCTTTCCCCTCCGTGTCAATACTGAGCGTTGGTGTCTTGGATTATTAAACATAGAAAGGATATGGTGAAAGTTTATTTACTGTGCTGATATTGATCTCTTTAAAAAAAATTAGAACAGTCATATTAAATAACTGTTTTAGTCTTCAGCTTGAATTACCTTTTTTCATTAATAAATTAATTAAATAAATTATACAGCATAATCGTATACGTTCTCATATAATTTAATCTATAAAAGTACATTTTTTAAAGAATAATCTGATATAGTAAACTATACTTATATTGGTTTTTAGTCCACCAAAAATTATTTATCATGATGACAAGCTAATGAAACACTCGTGAGTTAGTCAAAGAAAAAAAAAGAGTTCTAATGATTTTTTTAATTTACATTTTCAAAAATCAGCCATCTATTTTTTTAAATGAAAATATATTATCATTTATCATGTCAATATTCCTCAGATACCCATTTAGAGAAAACCTCATTAAAATTATTAAATTTAAAAGAAACGAATTTTTACAAAAACACTCATTAGTAAACTACCCTTAGTTTTGGGATTAGAGTCAAAATAACAATTTTTCCTCGAGGTATCACCATATAACATCTACATAGTAGGTTTGAAAGTAATCCATTAAACGTTTACGATCTTAGACACAGATACAAAGAAAATTATAGAACCAAGTTTTTTAGTTCTAAAGCACATTATAATCTCATTCACGATTATAATTTTTTCACAAAATTCAATAGTAAATATAGTAACAAATATTACGTGATCTGTCACAGTAAAAATTTATAAAAAAAATCTCTCTGAACCTTTAATTTAATCTTCTCTATAATATAAAATAATTCACCTAACTTTCTGAGCCATGCCAGGATATGACACTTTTAAAAAATCAGACTTTATGGTATTTGATGTGAATTGAACCCCATCCTTTCTTAAGAATATACCATGAAGCCCCCTTGCTAACCATACTCAATTTATTTCTAATCCTGACATCTATTTCACCAATCATTTGTCACGAAGACAAATCAATCTTCGGTTCTATTCCTCAACTCATCCCATGCAGTGTTTCTTCCAATTCCGACACATTTTTTTTTGTTCCCTTTTGAGGCTGTCATTCGTCAGTGGTATTCCTACAGTCGAGTACAAAGGGAAAAACGCTGACTTTCCGACGTCACCTAGGCGTCCCCGTCACACCCTTGAAGAAGGTGTCGTGGTTGGGTGCAGTCACACACTTTCATCTCTCAGGACAATCAATCTTGGTCACTCACAGTTCGTTCGTGTTGGAGACAATGATCACACAAATATGTACTATGATCCTATTCCTTAAAATAGTTTCTTTAACTGGTTCATTATGGATGTATTTTAGTGTAATTAAAAAGATTACTTTTAGGGTGCTATGTGGTAGAGCACTAAGATGAGTTACGAAAGTGTATAAATCCCACATTATTAAAGTAGTTGTTTGATATTTTTTAGTATCACTTTCAAGAAAATGTAGGTGACAAATTATCAGCAGGTTTCTGACAAGTTTAAATATTTTTAAAAAAGTGCAACGATGATTTACGCAAACATTTGTACTTCTGAGATTAAATCAAAATATTAGAAAGCAATATCTAGTCTCGATCTATAAAATAAAGTCATGTTTTGATAGGGTCACAACATGCAATGTCAAGATAATGTGGAATTGTTTTATAGAATTTTGAATAAGCTATAACACCTTTTTTAAACACTAATTTAAACTTGAAATCAGAAGTTTTAAACTGGTCAGAACTTTCTTTTACATTTTGGTGAAAACAATATTAAAAAATATCAACCATTTCATAAATAATCCGGTATTTGTAAACTTTTGCAATAGTGTTCTACTATACAGTCCTCTTAAAATTTGTATTGCTATTAAAACACTGCAAAACATTTATTGAGGTTTTACTAAAAGAAATTGTTTAAAACTTACATTACAGATGTTTTATATAGCAATAAGAATTTAGAATAGTTATCCAAAATTCATTCTTCTGCTTTTAACCAAGTTAATTAAAATATTGCTTCGGTAGATAAAATTAGGTTAATTTTGTATACAAACTAATCTCTATAGTTGTTGAATATCTTTCGTGGGCAAAGTGACATTTGAACAGAAAATAAAACTAAACGTAGCTACTGAAAGAATTATTGATTCTATTTGACTAAAAATGTAGTTTTTATAAGAAAAAACTCTTTCAATCTTGGTCCTATCCACTCTATAATCTTGGTATTTTGGTTTTACTAAGTTGTATGTGTCTGGTGATGCTTAAGCGGCAAAATAACTTTCTGTTCCTTTCTCCGCTATATCAGGTCTGAAATCCAGCAGTTAAGTCAGTCAGTGAATCTTTTGCCGTCATATACACACAAGAACAAACTTTGACAACAAATAAAATAGTTGTTATTTTAACGAGTATCAGTGGACACGGAGTCTATTTTTTTTATGGTGAAGAGAAAGTTCTAATTCAAATATTTACATGGTAAACTGAAGTTAATGTTCACTAAATGGTTTTCTACTCTCCCTTCAACAAAACGTGGGTACAGTTCCTCTCAGTTTTACCTTCCTTAATCCTATTTTATCAGTGTATTGAAGTAGAAGGTAATCATTTCGATGAATTGTTGTAAATTAAAATTTTGATCCTTATGAACGATTTTTTTTTTGTGAGAACATTTTTCTCGCATTTGTTTACACTCTCAGATACTAGTAGACCAGGGTGGCCCAACATTTTTCATTCCAAGGGCCCAATTAGACTATCAATTTGCACCACGGGCTGAAGATATATTTAGTAATCACATCAACTTACTGAAGATATAAAATCAACCCTTAAAATGATATGGAAATGGACGTGATAAAAAGTAAGTTTTTTGCAGTTTTTATGGCAAAACTTTTTTGGCCAAAATAAATCAAATATTACTCCAGTAAAAACATATAATTTAATTTTCTTCACATGGTGACCTCAAAATTTCTTGAATATCTGTCAAATATGTTCTGAAATTTAATGACAACTTTTTATCTTCATTTAAAAATTTGCTAAATAATGCCACCGTGCTCATGACAGATATTCAAGATCTGTCAATATTAACATGTGAAGAAAATTAAATTATATATTTGTACTGATACAATATTTTATTTATTTTGACTAAAAATATGTTTTGCCATAAAAAATTGCAAAAACACTGGTCTTTATCTCGCGTCCCCTTCTATCCGACCTTAATAAATTTATTTGAGGCATTAAACGTGCACTTTCTGAGCTGATTGATTATATAATCAATCACACGAGAATTTTCTATGAGCGAGAACGAAAGGGCCTACCAATTTCGCCAGTTAAGATATTTTCACATAAGGCACTGTACCCTAAGACCACCGAGACCGACAACTTAATAACCAATTACTTTCATTACTTATTTACAAGTTATATTTTTTATTGGTAGAATCTTTTAAATTTAACTAAAATAAGTTAAGGATGAATTTTCCAAAAATGTATTTTTTAATATGCACGCACACCCACTTTCACAAAATAAATTGGCATTATAGATATGTATCTATACATATTTTTACTAATGAAATAAATGCATAATAAAATGCAATCATGAACTATTTAAACATATATTTTTATTCTTATTCTTTTTAAATATAGACAAAGTGGTTCCCTTAAATTTTCCTTCAGGATACTATGAGAGCCATATTTTCATTGAGCGTGGGCTGCATTTGACTCGCGGGCCGGAAGTTGGACCATACTGTAGTAGGCAATAAAAAGAAATAAAAACAGTACCAAAAGCATAATACATATTATTTTACCTCATTAAATATCATCAAAAATAGACCTCGTATAAAAAAGTGTCTCAGACAAAAGTTTTGTTGTCGTTGAATAAGATTCTACAATAAAAAAATACAAGGTCCCATTTGAAAAACTATAGTTGGCCTTGAGATGACCTTGAAGATGTCCACTAAATAAATAAATGGTACGGCACACCGCACAGACTTTCTCTCTCTTTCTATAAACTCGTAAGATTTCTGAACGGAATAATGTACATTGTATCATCACCACTCCACATAAGAACACGCATAAAATAATATACAATGATATAGAATCAATGAGAAAAGAGGCGCATCTTTGTCCACCTAAGAGCATTTCAAACAGTTTAATGTCTTCCACAAGGGTCAACACTTCGTATTAAAATTTCGATTTCTGGTTAAAATTTTAACATTTTAAAAGGTGTTGCAGATCTTCAAGTCATCGCATTGATATTTAATTATTCATTTATACATTTTGACCAATAAAAAATGTAAATATTGACTATTGAGTCTAAAATGGAGATAGATCATTGCTATGCAAACATTTCTCCTAAGAGATTTAAGGAAAAATAACATACTTTTTTTAGATACTTATATTTAATTACTCTATGGCATTGGAGTATTATTGCGTTAAGACTTAAGTAGTATATGTTTACAACTAAAGCTCACAAAATTGTATTAATATATTTGCAAATATCTCAGAAACTGCTGTTTTTATAAAAATATATGTCAAATAAAAGTTTTTTTATTTCTAATAGTCCTACAATTTTGCAATGATAAGTTGTTTAGTTTCTCCAATAGTTGTGGAGATACGGAAATTAACGCTTCTGTAATGTACCCTAAAAATCATTTTCATAGGAAAATGAAAATAGCCAGTTTATTTATAATCTTAATCAACGCCTAGATACGAATTTTAATCAAAATCGTTTAAGCAGATTTTGAGAAAACCAAATTGTTCTCTTTTCGTCCTTCAGTAAACTACCCTTAATTTAAAGTTTTTATAGACACACAGAGAGACGGCATTTCAAAGACTATTTTTTAGGGTTCGGGGGGTCATGAGACGTCGACATCCATCAACATTTCAGGTTAGTTTTTTTTTTTTACGGTCGCAATACTTAAACTTTAATGTCCAAAAAGTTAAAAAAATTCATATAATTGCGTATATATTGAAAGTTATTGATTTTATAAAAATATGTTTCGGATAAAATATCTGTATTATAAATTTATATACATATTTGTAATGCTAAGTAATTTCATATCTCAAATAGTTTCGGAGCTATTTAAAAAAAATGTTAATTTACGCATCAGACCGGAGCCCTTAAAGCCATTTTGCCGAAATATTGAGGGTAGCCATTTTGTTTGGAATATTTATTAATGTTTATAAATGAAATTTAATCAAAATCGTTAGAGCCGATTTTGAGAAAATCGACTTTTTCTCTTTTTGCCATTCAGTAAACTACCCTTAATTTTAAGTTTTAATAGACACACAGACAGACGGCATTGCAAAGACTACTTTTAAGGGTTCGGGGGGTCATGAGACGTCGACATCCATCAACATTTCAGGTTAGTTTTTCTTACGGTCGCAATACTTAAGCTTTAATGCCCAAAAAGTTAAAAATACATATATAATTGCGTATATATTGAAAGTTATTGATTTTATAAAAATATTTTTCGAATAAAATATTTGTATTATAAATATATATACATATTTGTAATGCTAAGTAATTTCATATCTCAAATAGTTTCGGAGCTATTATAAAAAATGTTAATTTACGCATCAGACCGGAGCCCTTAAAACGATTTTGCCGAAATATTGAGAGTAGCCATTTTGTTTGGAATATTTATTTATGTTCATAAATGAAATTTAATCAAAATCGTTAGAGCCGATTTTGAGAAAATCGACTTTTTCTCTTTTTGCCCTTCAGTAAACTACCCTTAATTTTAAGTTTTAATAGACACACAAACAGACGGCATTGCAAAGACTATTTTTAAGGGTTCGGGGGGTCATGAGACGTCGACATCCATCAACATTTCAGGTTAGTTTTTCTTACGGTCGCAATATTTAAGCTTTATTGCCCAAAAAGTTAAAAATATATATATAATTGCGTATATATTGAAAGTTATTGATTTTATAAAAATATGTTTCGAATAAAATATTTGTATTATAAATATATATACATATTTGTAATGCTAAGTAATTTTATATCTCAAATAGTTTCGGAGCTATTATAAAAAATGTTAATTTACGCATCAGACCGGAGCCCTTAAAGCGATTTTGCCGAAATATTGAGAGTAGCCATTTTGTTTGGAATATTTATTTATGTTCATAAATGAAATTTAATCAAAATCGTTAGAGCCGATTTTGAGAAAATCGACTTTTTCTCTTTTTGCCCTTCAGTAAACTACCCTTAATTTTAGGGGTAGATATCCAATTCCAAAAACCCCTCGGGGCAACCCTATGAAAACCCTAGATATCAAGTTTCAGCTCAATCGGTAAAATAGTTTAGGCTCTAGTTGGAGGTACAGACAGACAGACAGACAGACAGACAGACAGACAGACAGACGGAAATTCAAAAACCACTTTTTCGGATTCAGGAAGTCATGAAACATCAAAATTCATCAAAATCTCGAGTTCGATTTTTTTGACGATCACAATACTTTCTCTACCTGTAAGATAGAGAGAAAGTAAAAATAGATTATGTTGTTTTGTCAGCGTTTCAAAACCATGATACTTTGTATGAAAAATATTTTTCCTAAATGCGTTTTTGTAAGATATCTCTCTATGCACAGTTAAAAAAACATATATATATATATTATATATTGTATATATATATATATATATATAATTTATGGAGTTGGAATCAAGAGTGTATAGGAGAAAATTTACTCACATTAGATTTGAGAGAGTATGAGAGAACCCTTCAAATTGAACTGGCTGAGAATATGTCCCAGACCTTCCCATCACTGGTAAATAAGATGAGACGCCTTTATCTGCCTACCCACCAGTGCGGGTGACAAATAAATGCCCCTGGGTTAACGCCCGGGCTAGAACCGACGCTCTCTTGATTCCTTAATTGGCTCCCTTTACCACCGATACACAAGGCCGTGTTTGAATTGTTTCAGCTCTATAATAATATAATTAATCAAATTACTGAGTTATGTACCGCATCATATCAAGAGGCAACAAACGCGAATATGTGTCCAATCAAAGGAGTAGTCATAAAAAGCAGCCCCCTCCCCCCTTTTTCAACTCCTCCCCCCTCAACCAATAGTCAGTCCCAATTTCACCTCTCTATTCCCCTCTCCCCGCGAAAGGTAAACTCTAAACAAACACATTCATAGTGTATATGAAGGATTGTGTGCTTGTGTGTATATAGACGGGCTAGCTAGTACCATTCCTTTGAAAGAGGAATTTCTGGCTTTCTCTCTCTTTCTCTGTATCTCTCTATCTCTCTTGGTTGACAGGGTCAAATAAAGCTATAGGGCTCACTGGCTTGATATGTATTCATTTTAGGTAATGTTTCTGTGACCCTCTCACCCTGAGGGGGGAGGGGATGGGGGGTTGTAAGAGGAAAGGGGTGCTTTCAGGATATTCAATTAGGTGGTCGCTGGGGGGCGTAGCGCTAATGGCGGGTAATTCACCTCCTTTCCTGTCATGGAGGTTTAACCGGGTGCTGTGTAGTTAGCCATACCTTACCATAACATACCATACCATACCTTCCTCCCCTCACTCCCTTTTACTCCCGTTAAAAACTTTGGGTCAACTACTATATACCATTCAGGTATGGGTCACTCATGAAAATATTTTTTTCTAGGGTTTGTTAAAAAAAATGCAATATTTCTGGTTTTAATTAGTGATATTAAGTGCCACTGCTTACACCAGGCTGGTCTAGCATTTTCCTTCACAAACGCCAGAGATGACTCAGTTTTAATCAAGGGCTGAATATATATTTAGTAATTGGCCATGGGATGTGCCCCAAAATTTATTATATTAGAGAACCACTTTGGTGGCCACGTGATCTAACGCGCGACTCTCGCCAGTAGGCTAGACTGCCAATGACGGTGAGATCGAGGTTCGATTCTTGGTCGGGTGTATTGAGGTGATTCTTCCAAAATGGCTCTCCACTCTCCTCTATTCAAATGGGGTTACACTTCCTATAAATGTAATCTCTCTAATCACTAAACCATTAGCGTAGTTAGTACATATTCGCATAGCCCAAACGGTAAGTAAAATACGGTTCTAAAAAAAATTACAATAATAAATCTTTTTTTAGTACCGCGTCTTACTATTCGTCTGAACTTAACGCTTTTGTACTAATTACTCTAATGGTTTTAGGGATTAGAGAGGTTACATTTATAAGAAGATTACCTGCATTTTCGTGGAGAGATATTGGAAAACCATTTTGTAAAAACTACTCTCAGTACACCCGACCAAGATTCGAACCTCGATCTCCCCGTCACCGACAGCTCAGTCTACTAGAGAGTAGTTATTTAGACCACGCAGCCAACGAAACGGGTAGAATAAAAGTTAGTTTGTCAAGAGAGTGCAAATGGCTTCAAAGTTCAAAACAGTTCAAGACCTGCTTGTTAAACCTAAGACCATATTAACCGTCTCGTCTAGTTTCAACATTGGCGCCCGTCGTCTTCCTTGATGCGTTACAGATGTATCAGCTCCTCCTGAGAAGACAACAGACACCCGTGAAACGGCGAATAATTTTGAAAAGGAAGTCCCTAGTAGGATGTGACACACTTCCCTCCCTCTTCACCCACCCGAAGATCCCAGGAGACCCTCGGCTTCACCAAAGAAAGGCTGATGAAAACAAGAAGGATGCAGTGGCGTAACCACGACCAAAACCTCTTTACTTGATTAATGTAAGGAGGGTTGTAGGAGGGGTAAGGTATACAAACTACTGAGGGGTGGGAGAATGTCACATGAGGTGTAAGGGGAGGGGGTCAAATTTGATGTATTGGCCTTGACGCAACCGGCGTCAAGGCGTCGATTCCAAAATACTCCTGTCCTGCCACCTACTCCTTCACTTGAAGGTGACCAGAATACTCGGGGTTTAAATACCGGTAAGGTGAGATTTTAAGGCTGATTTTAACGCGTACGATACCAATTTTGGTGGATACGTGACGTTACTCTTGCAATTTAGGTATTTTAATCCATTAAATTAATTTAAATGTGTGTTTAAGCTAGGGAAATTGTGGTTTGAGTCCTAGTTGGTTACGTATGCTGAGGGTAGTGTTTCATAAATAGTTTTACGTTCACGCTCTACGCAAATGTGGGTACAATTCTTCTAAGTATAACTTTCCTCATCTCTAACACATTAGCGTGATTAGTACATATGCGAATAAACTAAACGGTTAGTAAAAGGTATTGCTTAAAAATCAACGGCAAATATGCACTTTTAGGTGGACGCGTGGTTTAAGGTTTCACACTTGCAATATACTAGAATGTTTGTGATGGGACGATTAGGGTTAGAATCCTGGTTGGCTGTACTGAGGGTGATTGTTTCCTACATGGTTTTCCACTCTCTTTACACGCAACTGGATCCAAATTAACTTTAAACTCTACCTTATTTATTCCTAACCCAATAATATCTATATAAGAACAACCCTAACGGATTATAATTCTTGGTGAGTAATAAAATGTACATGTGAGATGAGACTGGGCTAGTTTTTTCCATAAGTATGATCCCAGATGCTAGTAACTTCAATTATTTTGTGACACTTATGAAAATGAACTATATAGCTGACTGGTCTATGCCTCAAAATCAACAATAAATTAATCTACATGCCAATGGGATGGTGAGATAAGGATATGGTACCAGTTGGGTGCACTGAAGGTAGTTTTTCCTAAATGGTTTTCCACCCCATTTCCACGTAAATGGGGATGCACTTCCTCTAAATTCAGCCTTTCTTATATTAACACCCTAGAGCAATAATTATTGCTTAGGCTTATAACACGAATGGATAGTAAGACACGGTGATAAAAATATAATATATATTATTTATTATTTATTCTTACACTTTAGATCTGTTGATATCATCTACTCTATGAACTGAGGGTCTAAGATTCGATGCCCGGAAAGTAAAATACATTATTAGTTAAATATGAGTTTCCAGCACTCCGTACACCGTATTTTAACAGTAATACATTAACCACCGGGGTGTTTTGATTTTTTGCATGTTCTAGATTGAAGCTAGTTTTTAAGTCTTGTGTTGCTATAATATAATATATGTTTGAGTATTTCGCCTCTTACAGCCATTTAAGATAAGACACACGAAATCGCTTAAGGATAAAGTATGAAGAGGTTCAATTTAAAGTAAATATTATTGTAAAAGGGGTGAAGAAAATATTAATAGAAAAATGAGTCCCATTTCATTTGGTTGGGATCAAACCCAGTGTCTTCAGCGTCAGAATCCAGACTATAGACCATTTGACCAACCCAGCCAGAAGTAAATATTATAACGTTATTTTTCAAGGTAAGAATGTAGGAGGCGTGAGTGAATATCAGTATTTTTGCAGTTTTTATGTAAAAACTTTTTTTAGCCAAGATAAATCAAATGTAGCTCCTGTAGAAACATAGAGTAAAATTTTCTTCAGTTGTTGAATATCTATCAAGGATGTCCTGGAATTTAATGTGAGCTTTTTTTATCTTCATTTATAAAGTTTCTCCATCTAATGCAGCTAAGCTCATGGCAGATTCAATAAATGTTAATATCATCATGTGGAGAAAATTAAACTCTATATTTCTACTGGAGAAATCATTGATTTATTTTGCTAAAAAAAGTTTTGTTACATTAACTACATAAGCACTTCCCTTAACTCGAGTTCCCTAGACACTCTCCCACCTTAATAAATCTAATTGACTTGTCATCAGCAAGGTTGGTTTAACGATTAGCACACCTTACTCTCACATGAGAGGTTGGGATTCAATTTGACATCTAATCCTGGTCTGGTGTTGTTTTTTCATCGTTTTGATTTTCACTGTAGTAATTGAATCATCTCTCATAATAAATGCTGAAACATTTTATCCTTAATGAACCTACAAAACCCTGCCAATATAGATAAATAAGTAATAAGCCTTGTGTCAAATGTACCTATGAGTAAAATTAAATTTCAGAAGTATTCCCCCCACCCCCCTCCCGCATTTTAGTACTTGTTCGTGTTATAAGCACACATTAACAACGCTAAGAGAGTAAGAATGAGGAAATTATAGCTTTGGACAAAATGTAATGGCATTTGAGCGGAGGGGGAGTTTGTAATTTTATTTTGGGTAAAAATATCCACAATACACTTTAAAATATTCAACCCCCATCATCCAGTCACTGGCAATCCATTATATCACGATAATGACGTCTTATACCATGCGATCACCAAGACGTGTTTTCTGACGTTCTAAAATAGAAATAATGCTCATTATAAGCATTGTTTATGTTTGTATCCAGTTGTTTTAAATCGGAATACTAAATAAAGTTTTTTGAAAGCGGAAAATAGCTTTAAGAGCAACCCTCTACAACATCCTCAGTCAAATCCTTGAGTACTTCAAAGGAATTACAGGATAAGAAACTCTTCTCCATTCAACGTTCAAAGGAACAAAAATATGGCTTCAAATTGATGCCAGGAGGTAAAATCCATCCCTAGTCTGACCATTAGGACGAGCTTTTCAAAATTCCAGAGAAAGAGGGGAGGTTGAGTCTTGAGGGAAAACTTGGGCAGACAAACCCTGTTACGATTATACTACTGAGTCAATTTTTAATTAATCGAAATAGCAGGCCTGTTTTGTCGGCCTATTGGCCTAAGATAACACTCTTGTAATAGATTGAGCTATCGATGGTGGTGGGATAAGGTTCGAATACCTGTCCGGTGTAACAATAGTGTGATTTTTTATAAATTGTTTTCCACTCTCACCCATGCAAATTAAGTTACACTTCTTATAAATTAAACTTGCCTGCTCTCTAAAATATTAGTGTAATTATTACATACGCGTACGGCTCGAACGGGTAGTGAGACGTTGTGCTAAAAAAACATATTAGGAATAATTAAAAACTTAATACTTGGTTCTATTGTTAGGTAAGTATATTCCATTTACCTTGGAATGTACAAAGCTGGGTTCCAATATGACCTAGTTTATAAGATAAGACCATTGTGTAAGCAGTGAGATTAATACTTCCACCTCCTAATGTTAACGTTTCGAATTTGGTCAAGATCCATCACTTAGTTCAAGAGATATATTTAGGACACACACATGAAAGATTTGTAAAGTGTCTTACGCTCTTGAAAGGGAGGTTTGAATAAAATTTCACCCATTTGAGCACACTGGGGGATGGCTTACCTCTTTCACAGTATCTAAGTTTACTTTCTCATTCTTACTAAGCGACAACTGTGTGTTCCTTCCACTGGTGCACCCATTGGAGATGGGAAATAGTAAAGTGGCCCTCCACCACCCTAGAGACTCGAATGATTTTAGTAAGAAATTAAAATATTGGATGAACTTAAAATTGAGCACTGAATATATTGTGTGGAATGAATTTAACACACATTGTTTAGTCTAATAAGAAACTAATTTAGAAAATTTACCAAGCGAGGACCACACCAAATAGCTTCTAGTGTCATCTAATTTCTTACCTTTTTTTTTACTGGAGAGGGTTCTTGAACTCCCCTTTGGGTTGGAGGGCAAACCTATTTTTAAAAAAATCCAAAAACTCCTCAAATTCCTGCTCTCCTTTTTAATATTTTATTCTAGCTACAATATTGATTGTTTCTCCCCCTGCCCCCAAGGTAAATTTTTGGGTACGCCACTGGTTCCTTCTATTGTGAACGCTTGAGTTCCTCTGACTGATCAACGTCTACAACACTCTCAGAAACCTCCTTTCTTGCCCTGGTCCACAATAAATTCCTCCAACATGGATGATTGAATCACACTCTGACTGATCAAAGTCTACGACACTCAGGAACCTCCTGTCTTTCCCTGGTCTACAGTAAGTTCCTCCAACATGGATGATTGAATCCCTCTTTGACTGATCAAAGTCTACGACACTCTGAGGAACCTCCTGTCTTTCACTGGTCCACAGTAAGCTCCTCCAACATGGATGAATGAATCCCTCTCTGACTGATCAAAGCCTACGACACTCTCAGAAACCTCCTGTCTTTCCCTGGTCTACAGTAAGTTCCTCCAACATGGATGCTTGAATCCCTCTTTGACTGATCAAAGTCTACGACACTCTGAGGAACCTCCTGTCTTTCACTGGTCCACAGTAAGCTCCTCCAACATGGATGCTTGAATCCCTCTCTGTGATCAAAGTCTACGACACTCTCAGAAATCTCCTGTATTTCCTGGTCCGCAGTAAATCCTCCAACATGGATGCTTGAATCCCTCTCTGAATGATCAAAGTCTACGACACTCTCAAAACTTTCTGTCTCTCCCTGGTCCGCAGTAAGTTTACTCCAACATGGATGCTTGAATCCTCTCTCTGACTGATCCAAGTCTACGACACTCTCAGGAACCTCCTGTCTTTCCCTGGTCTACAGTAAGCTCCTCCAACATGGATGCTCGAATCCCTCTCTGACTGATCAAAGCCTACGACACTCTCTGAAACCTCCTGTCTTCCCTGGTCTACAGTAAAGCTCCTCCAACATGGATGCTTGAATCCCTCTCTGACTGATCCAAGTCTACGACACTCTCAGAAACCTCCTTTCTTTCCCTGGTCCACAGTAAGCTCCTCCAACATGGATGCTTGAATCCCTCTCTGACTGATCAAAGCCTACGACACTCAGAAACCTCCTGTCTTTCACTGGTCCACAGTAAGCTCCTCCAACATGGATGCTTGAATCCCTCTCTGACTGATCAAGCCTACGACACTCAGAAACCTCCTGTCTTTCACTGGTCTACATAAGCTCCTCCAACATGGATGCTTGTATCCCTCTCTGGTTGGTCAACGTCTACAACTTCTTCCTTTCCTGCAACTAACGTAAAACCTCTAGTACTTGGTCAAAGAACGAATGAGGTTTATTCTAGTCGTGTCTACGCAAAACGCCCCCCTCTACCCCTCCTAGTCTACATCTTGTCAACCGAACCGTAATAACCCCGTTATCTCTCTTTCTATGCTTCAAAGAGGATCCAACACACACACAAGACCATTATTCACTAATGTTATCAACAGGCAAGGGTTATATTGTAGTTAAGGCAGGGTTCTCTCTTATGATTATGTCGTGGAAAAGGGGTAGGGGCTCCAAAACCCCACCTCTAGGCCCCCCCCCCTTCTCCAGGCCGGATAGACGTTTGAAGAGTTTTCTCATGAAAAGGGGGGTGTTGAATGGGTGTAGGGAATGGGTTAGAAAAGGGACGAGATGTGGATAACTAACCAACCCCCCCCCCCCTTGCCCCTACCACCCTTTGCTTTGAAGTGACAAAAGTTTCGATTAGAAAACTTGTGTACTCCAGATTAGATTTTGGTGTCCTTCCGGGGTAATTCGATTTTGTCATCAATATCAAGACTGTACTCCATGTGTAACCCTTTATTATTTCGGTCTCGTTTTGTGTAGAGTTAAGGTTTGAAGTTGTCCCGGAGGAAAGCATTTTTTTGGAATTATTCATAGAGATGAAGGTATAATTTTGGAAAAGGTTTTTTTTTTGTATACATCTCATTAAAGAATATGTATATTATGTTGCAAATTATACAGGATGGTGCTGAAACAATTAAACTATTGGTAACTTTAAAATTAATACTTTAATTGAAGAGTATATTTTCACTAGCTAAATAAAAGCAGATTACATACAACACTTTTTCAAGTTTTGAAGATGTCACTCAGGTAAGCTACACCGGACGTTAGGCATACCTCAGCACGTTGTCCATCACTTTCCCCAGTAGGGTGTAAGAAGTACATTTTTTAAATTCGAAGCGAACTCGAATCGAATATATGAAATATTCTAAAAGCCGAATCGAAGATTGAATATTTTTTTGTTAGTTTTTTACACTGGAAAAATATATTATACTATTGTTTATTAAAGTTTATGTATTGAAATTACTTATAAAATGTTTTATTATATTTATTCTTATTAATATTTCATTTTAATCTAATAAATAAAGTAATATTACAACTTACAATTCAATTACTTAGGATTTTTTAAAATAAATATTGTTTTATATTATATATAAATGGCAACAATTGACCATACATCGAATATTTTAGCAGTCAATATTTTAGTGACGAAGCTTTGAAGCCGGAATTAATTTCGAAATGAAGTCGAAGCTGACATTTGTTTCGAAGTTTCGAAGCAGAGTCAAATCTTCGCACCCCCCTTTATCACAGTATACATATATCGTATAATTGATTCCGACCCACCCTGTATAACCAGTATTTCTGATTGAATATAATAAGTTTGGTGCTTTTTATCGTTATATTTAAAATGTGATCCGTAGCCACTTCGGTTGTCACATGGTCTAAGGTGTACGTGTCATAGGCCTACTCATTTGACCGTAAGGATCACATGGAAAATCGAAAATCCTGAGCGGCCCTAGATTCAGAAAACTTAATTTTTTAATTAATTAAAATAAGAATAACTTGGTTTAAAATACTTACTCTTGCAAAAATAGCATTTTGAGATTGTAATAATTTAAGTAAGCCTGTGCAAATCTTCTAAATATCGAATAAATCTGAATGTGAGCTTAGCATTTGATTCAAAATTTTGAATCTTAATTTTGGAAGATTCGGATTCAATGGGCTTAGCTCAAAATTCAAATATATAATTCATTCCTACTTAACTCATTAATATTATCAGAACGGGAACCATTTACGTGTTAGAGTTAATAAAAAAATAATTCTTAAGATGCAGTGCTACAAAAAAAAACATCACATATTTTGTGCACAAATGCAACAGCTCTTGGGAATAGATTTCTGGTGGGTATATAGTAAATATTTGGTGTATTGGTATACAAACCATATTTTACCAAATAATAACTAATTTACAAATGTTATTAAAAAAGGCGTATTTCCTATCACATTTATATAAAGATGAATCTAGCTGCATTGCATGTTGGTTTATCAAATGATACGCGGGCCATAAAGAGCCATGTATCGGGTATCATGTGAGCGGGCTATGGGCAACAGGTTTGATAAGCCTGAAAGGCGTCACTCACTCTCAAATTAATTTGGATTGCCGAGGAACAGGGGATCAGGTTTTCGAGTTCTGGTAGGTGTACTGAACGTGGTGTTTTTTTTCCTAAAATTATTCTTATATTTGCTTTCATCTTCCTCAGTCGTCCATCAAAGTTGGGTCCAATAGTAGGGTAGGTTTCCTAAATTGCTTCACACTATTTGGGGAAATACCCGCATCCCTAAATAATATATTTACTGGCTGGTCTCTTGCTATAGTAGTCAGCCTTCTTGGCTACTAATCTAGAGGTCCCACGTTCAATTTCTGGCTGCACCATAGGTATTTTTCTCAAAGGGGAATTGTTCCTATAGTTACGATTGTCTGGTTAGTTAGTATTAAGTTAAGGTATCAAATCATCAAAATCATAATCAGCATAGTCAAAATCATCATTATCATCAGCAGCAACATTGTCATCATCATAAGCAGCAGCAGCAACAGCATTGTCATCATCATCATCATCATCTCATAGAGACAAAGGAACCGCACCTGCATTGATTCCCAGCCTAAGAAGATGGTTACATATCCATCACTTCCAGTAGAAGACCAGGAATATCTACATGACAAATACTTTTGGTATATATATATATATATATATTTTTTTGTATATTTAGAGAGTTACTAAATACTGGTATTCTCTGAGTTAAAACGATGTTGTTCTTTTCAGCACAGCATCTTACTACCCGTTTGGGTTGTACGCTTTGAATGATGCTACTTCTATTTCTTCCCTACCATAAAATCTAAAATGACGATTTTAACGGAAGTTTTATCTACAAAAAGTGAAGTACAAAAGGATATAGCATAAAGACTCCCATCCTATTTAACTTTAATATGTCCGCACGGGAGCGGATCAGAAATTATTCAGCTCCCTCGATTCCACGAGGGATTTTGAGAAACAAAATATAGAAATCCTCTGCCTTATTAAGGAGATACTAAGTGAACTGCAGTAACCTTTTCTCTAATAACCTCTATCATTAGTCCACCTCTCTAAAATAAAAATAAAAGTCTCTACTCGTTGCCCCTTAATTGGAAGTGCTTCTATCTATGTGTCATTGTGGGAATTACTTCTCAATGCTCCATTGTCCCGATATCACTTTCACCTGCGAGGTTAGGAAAGAATATTGAATTGTTTCTCTCGTGGCCATTCAGTCGTACATTTTATTATGATACCTTTGGAACTCGATTACAATTGATGGGTCGAAAGTAAAAACGATCTATCTCACGGTTTAATGGAAACTCCGACTGATTTGGACCGAGGTAAGGTCTGACTTGGGTAGGTAGAAACTTTATTTGCAGTTATAAAAGCTACTGATATAAAAAAAAATTACTTAAGTCATATGAAGACCCACTTCGGTGTCCACGTGGTTTAATGCGATACTCTCGCAGTAGACCAGGAGGTTCAAATCTCGATTAGGTGTCTTGAAGATTTTTCCTAAATGATTTTCCACTCTACCTACAAGCTAATGTGGATACATTTCCTCTAAATACAACACTCCTAATCCCTAAATCCATTAGCACAATTAGTACATAGCCGCATAGCCCGAACGGGTAGTAAGACGCGGTGCTTGAAAGAATCCACTCCTGTACGGTAGCGCTCGTAAGATCTAGTCTCTACAACCAATCGCACTCTCTTGTCTGAACAGGATTCACTGGTCTATAATTATGTTCGTGAGGTTGGTACCATCTATAGTGGCACAAATTATTATAACTATTCCAATATATAGTGCTAGATTTGTTCCACAAGAATATACCACTCTCATAATTTGTGACTCTATAGTTTTAGGTAAGGCACCTAAAAAGAGGGGGTTCTACTGGTAGCACCCATAATAGCATAAATTCTGTTGTTTTCTCAAAAACAAAATAGGCACAAATTATGAGAGTTGGATATTCTTGTGGCAAAAATTTGACTCTTAATATTGGTGGTATATGTATTATAATTTGTGCCGTAATGAGTGCAGCCAACTTCATTTCAAGCAGTCGCTTGTCGGTAGGAAATGAACACTGTAAATATCTTGTTATGTAGTTGCGTTGGCCTGCATTCAGCCAATCAGGAACTAGTATAAGTGCACTAATATATTCAACTAAAGTAATTAGTTATTTGGTCAAGGATAAAAGCACGTGAAAATATATAGTAAAAAGTATTGAATTTTAAATTCTTTAATACGAGTAAAAATTTAAAAACTTTTTTTATGTATTAATTTGATTCTATCTATTTTGTGTTTGTAAGCATTAATATGATTTTGATGATAGAGCCATGTTGGTATAAATTACGTTTACCAACATTTTATTGTAGACAGTCTCTGTAAAAGCAGACAACGAACACAGCACGTCCGACAAGCGTATGTGACTGGTTGTATACGAGCCAGACATGTCATACTGAAATGCATATGGATGATGACTTCATATCGTCTTGTCTAGATTTATGGATACAAGGTGGTCAAGACTTTATATCCTGTCCTGGCTTACTGAGGTATTTATTTAATAGTTTCCTCAATCTTTCTTCTCGTTAATACGGGTACACTTAATCCAAATTATACATTATTCAACCTATAGTTTCATTTCCCCCATCAATTTATTCTGGATGTAAACACATTAATTACGCTAGTGTATTGGGAATGAGTATGGTAGAATTTAGAGGAAATATACTAGAATTTGCATCAAGGGAAAGTGGGAAATCATTTTGGAAAAAACTACCTTGTCTAACCAGACCGGGATTTTATTTTATAGAAAGGCGTCCTACTACTCGTTTGGGTTGTACACATATGTACCAATTACGCTAATAGGTTAAGGATGAGTATGGTTGAATTTAGAGGAAGTATACCCACATTTACGTGGAGGGAGAGTGGGAAACTGTTGTTTAGGAAAACCACCTTCAATACACCTGACGAAATCGTACCCCACCCATCCCCGTCCCACCTCACCAGTGATCTCACCGTTATCGGCTGTTTAGTCTATTCCAAGAGTGACACCTTAGACCATGTGGCCACCGAGGTGGATGAGTGGTTCCAGTCTGGACCTAGCCCGTGGTTATATTAACTAGTGGTTATCTCATCCATGGTTGTGTAAAGATTTGTAAATAAAGGCCCCCTCACAAAGAGTGTTCCAGTCGTGAGGTGTGTACTACGTCTTTGTGAAGTGAAGTGACATTTCAGCTGCTGACAATGAACATTGTTCCTCTAGAGTTCGAACACTATTGAAGTGAAAGTGGTTATAATTACTACGTGTGTGAGATCGCTCTCATATTGCTTTCACATTCGAACAATAGTTTTTCTGAGACAAGGTTTTCTAGATGTGCTCACAAAAATGATGAAAGCAAATGAGTATTTCTTGATTTAAGACTTGGTTTCTTATGTGAAGTTCTTTTCTGTTAAGATATTGCTCAAATTTGCAGCTAGTGACAAAGAATTTTTAATAGATACAACCAAAAATATAAATTTTGAAGTAGATACGGGCCAATTTTATAAAATGCAAATACCCTTTTTTTTTGTTAAACATAGATAGCATTCAACTAGTTGATCACACACATATATCTGGAGATTTCACAGACTCTGCCTTAAAATATGAGTGAGCAATGACCCTGGGAACGGGATGACTTTTGGATAGCTAAGTTTTAGAGCATTAGCGTACTAAGCCAAATGTCCTGGGTTTGATTCCTGTATTCAGATGTCATTTTTCAATTTAAAGAATATTCTACTATAATATTATCTTATTGTTACTGATAATATCTTTTAAAAGTGAAATCTTCTGATCACATGACTTGACTTTTCTATTTAACACGGTTGTAGTTTTATTTCTCTTGTTTACATTAAAATAAACTGGGTTGTTATAATTGTATATATCTCTTAAGTCTAATCCTTCCCAAACCTTCACGCTATAACTTTGTAACTGTAATCGTCACTTTTTCTACCATATAGGAGAAGCGAGGATTCACCTGTTAATATAGTTGTTAAATAAATGGTACGGCACACCGCACAGACTTTCTCTCTCTTTCTATAAACTCGTAAGATTTCTGAACGGAATAATGTACATTGTATCATCACCACTCCACATAAGAACACGCATAAAATAATATACAATGATATAGAATCAATGAGAAAAGAGGCGCATCTTTGTCCACCTAAGAACATTTCAAACAGTTTAATGTCTTCCACAAGGGTAAACACATCGTATTAAAATTTCGATTTCTGGTTAAAATTTTAACATTTTAAAAGGTGTTGCAGATCTTCAAGTCATCGCATTGATATTTAATTATTCATTTATACATTTTGACTAATAAAAAATGTAAATATTGACTATTGAGTCTAAAATGGAGATAGATCATTGCTATGAAAAAACATTTCTCCTAAGAGATTTAAGGAAAAATAACATACTTTTTTAGATACTTATATTTAATTACTCTATGGCATTGGAGAATAATTGCGTTAAGACTTAAGTAGTATATGTTTACAACTAAAGCTCACAAAATTGTATTAATATATTTGCATATATCTCAGAAACTGCTGTTTTTATAAAAATATATGTCAAATAAAAGTTTTTTATTTATAATAGTCCTACAATTTTGCAATGATAAGTTGTTTAGTTTCTCCAATAGTTGTGGAGATACGGAAATTAACGGTTCTGTAATGTACCCTAAAAATCATTTTCATAGGAAAATGAAAATAGCCAGTTTATTTATAATCTTAATCAACGCCTAGATACGAATTTTAATCAAAATCGTTTAAGCAGATTTTGAGAAAACCAAATTTTTCTCTTTTCGTCCTTCAGTAAACTACCCTTAATTTTAAGTTTTTATAGACACACAGAGAGACGGCATTGCAAAGACTATTTTTTAGGGTTCGGGGGGTCATGAGACGTCGACATCCATCAACATTTCAGGTTAGTTTTTTTTTACGGTCGCAATACTTAAACTTTAATGTCCAAAAAGTTAAAAAAATTCATATAATTGCGTATATATTGAAAGTTATTGATTTTATAAAAATATGTTTCGAATAAAATATCTGTATTATAAATTTATATACATATTTGTAATGCTAAGTAATTTCATATCTCAAATAGTTTCGGAGCTATTTAAAAAAATGTAAATTTACGCATCAGACCGGAGCCCTTAAAGCCATTTTGCCGAAATATTGAGGGTAGCCATTTTGTTTGGAATATTTATTAATGTTTATAAATGAAATTTAATCAAAATCGTTAAAGCCGATTTTGAGAAAATCGACTTTTTCTCTTTTTGCCCTTCAGTAAACTACCCTTAATTTTAAGTTTTAATAGACACACAGACAGACGGCATTGCAAAGACTATTTTTAAGGGTTCGGGGGGTCATGAGACGTCGACATCCATCAACATTTCAGGTTAGTTTTTCTTACGGTCGCAATACTTAAGCTCTAATGCCCAAAAAGTTAAAAATATATATATAATTTCGTATATATTGAAAGTTATTGATTTTATAAAAATATGTTTCGAATAAAATATTTGTATTATAAATATATATACATATTCTTAATGCAAAGTAATTTCATATCTCAAATAGTTTCGGAGCTATTTTAAAAAATGTTAATTTACGCATCAGACCGGAGCCCTTAAAACGATTTTGCCGAAATATTGAGAGTAGCCATTTTGTTTGGAATATTTATTTATGTTCATAAATGAAATTTAATCAAAATCGTTAGAGCCGATTTTGAGAAAATCGACTTTTTCTCTTTTTGCCCTTCAGTAAACTACCCTTAATTTTAAGTTTTAATAGACACACAGACAGACGGCATTGCAAAGACTATTTTTTAGGGTTCGGGGGGTCATGAGACGTCGAAATCCATCAACATTTCAGGTTAGTTTTTTTTACGATCGCAATACTTAAGCTTTAATGTCCAAAAAGTTAAAAATATATATATAATTGCGTATAGATTAAAAATTATTGATTTTATAAAAATATGTTTCGGATAAAATATCTGTATTATAAATATATATACATATTTGTAATGCTAAGTAATTTCATATCTCAAATAGTTTCGGAGCTATTATAAAAAATGTTAATTTACGCATCAGACCGGAGCCCTTAAAGCGATTTTGCCGAAATATTGAGAGTAGCCATTTTGTTTGGAATATTTATTAATGTTCATAAATGAAATTTAATCAAAATCGTTAGAGCCGATTTTGATAAAATCAATTTTTTATGTTTTTTCCCTTCAGTAAACTACCCTTAATTTTAGGGGTAGATGTCCAATTCCAAAAACCCCTCGGGGCAACCCTATGAAAACCCAAGATATCAAGTTTCAGCTCAATCGGTAAAATAGTTTAGGCTCTAGTTGGAGGTACAGACAGACAGACAGACAGACAGACAGACAGACAGACAGACAGACAGACAGACAGACAGACAGACAGACAGACGGAAATTCAAAAACCACTTTTTCGGATTCAGGAAGTCATGAAACGTCAAAATTCATCAAAATCTCGAGTTCGATTTTTTTGACGATCACAATACTTTCTCTACCTGTAAGATAGAGAGAAAGTAAAAATTATGTTCACTCCCTACAAAATAACATTGCCTTCACATATGAATGGCTAATCCATGACCACCATCATCATCATAATCTAATCATCAACCTTAACTGTTTCCAGCCTGTGGCCGGGTCAGTTTATTAAAATCCCTCCAAACTCCTCTATCCTTCCACCATTTTTCCTCCTTTAATTACATCTATTACTCCCCTCTCCCCTACAAAATTTCTGCTATATGCTCCTCCCATATTTTTCTTGGCATCCCTTACGGTCTTTTTCCTACATACTTCATTTCCATAATTTTCTTTGCCACCCTTTCTTTTTCCATCCTCATTACATGACCATAACATTTCAGCCTTGCTTCCTCTACTATCTCATTTACCCCAACATCCTCATTACATGACCATACCATCTCACCCTTGCTTTCTCTACTATCTCATGTACCCCAACATCCTCATTACATGACCATACCATCTCAGTCTTACTTCCTCTACTATCTCATGTCCTCTAACATCCTCATTACATGACCATACCATCTCAGTCTTACTTCCTCTACTATCTCATGTACCCCAACATCCTCATTACATGCCCGAACCATATCAGCCTGATTTCCTCTACAGTCTCATGCACACCTCCTACTCCCACTCTTTCCCGGATAGCTTCATTCCTAATCCTGTTTCTCCTTATGATAACTAATATGCTCCTCTTTAACTTCATTCCCATGGCCTCCACTTTCCTTTTCTCTCTTACATTCAATGTCCATGTTCCTGCTGCATTTTTGACAAAAGGTATAAAGTATACCCTCCCTGTAAAACACTTCTTTACACCTCAAGGGCAATTCTCTTCTCCATATCAGGTCTTTAACATACGAATAGAACAACTCTCCCTGCTGTCCTCTTCTCTCTACTTCCACTTCTAAAAAGACTAATTAATACTTAAATCCACCTTGAAATCCTAGCAACAAACCTCGAAAAATATTCATAATGATTTTTATTTTAAAACAGCGCTCACCATTTCAATTTTATTCACAGTTAATATCGAATATTTTGAAACCGCCTTGATACTGTGACTTAAATATTGTACTATTGATGTTGCTTGTCGTCTTTTAGCTTACGTTAATTTTCAGCTGCCATATTTACATTGTTGATACTCTTTCTCTTCTTTTAAATTACGTTAATTTTCAGCTATTATTGTTGTGTTGTAGATGATATCTGTCCTATTTTACATGGAGTTTTTTTTCTACTACCACTGTCCCTTCTACCTCCTTAATAATGTTTAATACCGTGAATCCGCCCTGACAACGTGATTAGGATCTAGTCTTGTTGATGCCGGCAGTATTGGGTTTACATGGAGACGAAGATCTTCTTTGCGTCTGTGACTTCCTTCTAGGGATCTCTTTGGAACTTTAGCTACTCTCTGTAATGGAACGGAATTATATTGGTTTGTCAGGAGGTCCGGGTAACAAGGGAACAACTCTCCTCTCAGGGTCACGGACCGGGCTTAAATTGTTGAATTCATTTGGGATATTTTTAGACTTGTCTTATAGAAACTATATTGTAGTGAATAGAAAACGGGTTGATTAATTTTCTTATTTCCCATTGTGGTGGTCACACTGGCTAGGGTGTCAAGCTAGTAATACTATAAATTAACGGTGTTAAGAAGGGGAGGTTTGAATTCCGATCGTGTGCAAAATTACTTATTTTACAAATTGTAATTTTTCATGGGTTTTTTTTCACGTCCTTTGTCCATGATAATTTTGAAATATTAACCTTCCTTATCATATTCCTTAGCTTAATCCGTTTGGAATCAGGGTGTTGATTGTGATATTAAAAATACATCATACACAATTTGTTCATCTTTCTGTCACTTTAGGTGGAAGTAAAAATAACTTGAATTAAGATAAGTATTTTAACAGTGTTACAGTTCAAGATAATGTTTCTGCACAAGTAAATACTTTATTTAAGTCTAATTTTATAAACTTATTTTTTTTCAACATTTATTTTAAATTTGTCCATAGCTTTGCGGTATTTGACCAAAGATAAAAATCTTTTATTTGGAATATGTAATTATAAAACCAATAGTTTCTTAGCTATAATTAAATTTATATATATATACGTTTTAATTCGGGACTTTTAAAATGAATTTGATTCTTATGTTCTTTGGTGGACAAAGATTTTTCTCTTTTCTCCATTTTTCTTTATCAGTATTAATAATAATAATAATAACTTAACACCGCGTCTTACTACCCGTTCGGGTTATACGCTTAAGTACTAATTAAACTAATGAATGAGGAATTGGGAAGGTTGAATTTAGAGGAAGTGAACTCGCATTTGCGTGGAGGGAGAGTGGAAAACCATTTAGAAAAAACCACCCCCAGTTCACCCGACCGAGATTCGAATCTCGATCTCCCCGTCCTCAGTGGTCTGGCTCAACACGACTGGCGCGTTAGCCAACTACGCCACCGAGGCGGGTTTTATCAGTATTCCGAGCTCCTAATGCCATAGAGTAAGTAACAGTGTATATTATTTCTTTATTATCCTTTGTGTAATGTTTATACAACAAATGTCAAGACTTTTCATTTCTTTCACAAATCTAACGAGTTTTTTTATAAATCTATATTTTAATATAAAAGCGGGAGAAACTCTGTGTGTTTCACGGTACCATTTATTATAACGGCATCTTTTCTACACAAAAAATAAACCACTTTTGTCCGACATTTTTTTATTTAATATCAATTTTTGAAGATATCTTTTAACTCGTTTTTATATATCACTATTTATTCAAGAATTTTGATCACATTATATTATTCCTTATTACGTTAGATGCCATATATTTTTAACTTCTTTAATAAATGCTCAAAATTATGTCCATTAACAACAATACACTTTTAATATGATACAACTTTCTGGAATATAATTTTTTTAAATAAATAGAAGTTAAAATATATTGAAAATATAATGTCACTGAAAAAAAGTTTAAGGTAAATGTTGTTTGTCATTTTGTGTAAAATAAAACAAATATATAATTACTACATGTTTTAATTAAAAAAAACATAGCTGACCTTGAAATAACCTTGAATACATCAACCAAATCAAACATAGCTAGTGTTGTTTGTGCTCTTACCATCTTGTAGACAAAAATATTTTGTACGAAGTAGTTATTTTTTACTAAATGCTTAGTTTTCGGAATATTCTTGTGTCTTAACTTAAATGCCTCACCCACTATACTATGTTTAATGTCAACGTATATATTTTGCATACACTAAAATAACACTCCACCCAAACTCTCAAATATATAATCATCCAATTTACACACAATAGGTCGTTATTTAGATTCCAATACAGATTTCAATATAATCGTTAATTGACAAACTTCGCACCAAATTAAAAATAATGTTCAAAACCTTCGTTGTCCCTTCACATTAATAAAGATAATTTATTCATTTAAACTTTGGGTTAGTTGAAACTCTACAAGTCACAATTGGTTATAAACAACAAGAGTAATACATTTCCTCAAGAAAACCGACTTCAACCAAAAGCGGAAAACATAAAATGTACTATTTTATCTCTCTCTGTCTGTCTCTATGTTTCCATCTCCTCCTAGAGATAATTATCCGTTTGAGGATGTCAAGTGAGCTTAACAGTTTTAATAATATACTTTGCTGCTACTTCTGCCCAAGCAGGAAACTTAACCATGCAATTATGTTGGGAAGTTATTTTTATTTCGTCTTTCTTGCTCGTATACTTGATATATTTTTTAAATTTATTTTGGCATTGTTTGCAGCATCTAAATCTTATTGTCATGTAATATGTTGTGTCTTTTCTCTCTTTTAAACAAAGTTAAATTTTAAAATGTATCACACTTTTTAAGGGGATAGCTAGCTCCCTATTATGCTTTAAAAAACATTAGTATCGTGTCTTACTACCCGTTCGGGTTATACGCCTATGTAATAATTACGCTAATGGTTTTAAGAGATTACGGAGGCTATGTTTATAGGAAGTGAACCAGCATTTGCATAGAGGGAGAATGGTAAATCATTCATGGAAAACCACCCTCAGTACGCCCGACCAAGATACGAACCTTGATCTTCCCGTCATTGGCAGTCTAATCTACTATGAGAGTAGCGCGTTAGACCACGTGGCCATCAAAGTAGGTTTATGCTTTCATTCATTATTAAGTAGTTACATGTATTAGTTTTTTAATATAGACTTATAAATAGGCCTATAGATTCTGAAAATGGAAAAATGGCACCTGTACATGAAATCAAACCAGGGACCTTTAACTTAGTACGCCAAGGCCAAAGGTTCCGGGTTTGGTTCCCGTGTCATTTTTAAATTTTCAGAATACGATAGCTAGATGTGGCTAAATCCGTACTAATATAAATATAATAGCTTTGACTATTTGATTCTTAATTATAAATATATGCCTAAATCACTATTATTGCACTGACTTTTGCATGGACATAATTCAGACGTTTGGTTAAAATGTGAGCTAATTAAAATTTATATCCACAATTTTGCTAAAATATGGCGGCTAGAAAACACTACTTGTTGGGCTTTTTATCAGCTTCCACTGATAGGATGTTTATTGAACAAACTATAAAATGAATCTAGATATAAATACGTGAAGTTAAACATATACCTTGAGAAGAACGGGCAATTAGCCGGAATTAAATATAAGTAATAAACAGATATTCATATATATGAAAAAAAATTATGATAAGAAAGGATATAACGTAAGATTAAACTGTTATTTAAAAAATTTGTTAGTTAAACTCAGGCTGTCATATCAGCCTGAATGTAAGTAATAAGTTTATTAAAAAACTAATTTATTTTATTTTATGTTCTTTTTATTATTATAAATTAATTATTCTACTTACCAAACAAATAAAATGTAGCTGAAAAGAAATAAATGACTAGTCAATAGCCTGAGCGTGTGCATGTGTGTGTGTGATTTAGGGGATGATGGCAAAACAATAATCAAGAATTCACACATTTGGGAAATCACACCCAGTATATTCAGCCAAGATTCGAACCTTGCTTCCCTTCACCAGCTATCAAGTATTTCGCGACAATGATTTATCAAACCATGTAAAGTAAGTTTAGGTTGGTAACAGTCGCTAAAGTTGGATGCCTGCAACGAGTTATGTTTCTTGCTTGTTTGTTAGCAATTTCTTGACCGTGATCAAAGTTTTGACGTTTCTATGAAGTTAGATTTCTACCGAGGATATTTTCCTGAACTTAAATACGGAGCTGATTACACAATAGGCAAACTTTGACTTATAAACTTAAGTATTTTAACTTAACAAACTTAATATTTACACAATACCAATCTAGATCTTCTTAAAGTTTAAACGTTCATCCAATGAAAGGCAAGGATTGAGAAAATACAATGATGATATTTGTTGGCGTATTTTGACTGCTATAATTCGATTATAATATATCAGTTAGTTAATAATTTGATAAACTGTCTCTTTCTCCACAGCAATCATATTATTTGCACGAGCGTGTTCAATTTTCACATTTTATAATCGAATTAATAGTTGACTGAGGACAGTTTAACTACTAACTTTAACACAATATAAACTCCCGCATGAAAATACTTTTTCCGATTGGCTAGAAGATCTAAATAATACTAAATGTAAATATTATCTTACATATTAAGTGCATTTTTATAATCTAATTTTTAAATTATCATATAAAGAGAACAAGGAATTGCAAATGCAACTGCTAACTCGTAAAAAAAATAGTCCCGCAACTATATTCTAAACCCAAAACTGTATAATTTTGAGGTGAGAGCCTCAACTCTGTTTTATCTAATTGCCTTCCATAGTTCAAATTTTAAAATTCACGCAATAATTTAAAATATGTATGTCCTAGATAGCTCAGTGGTATAACATTGGCGTGTTGGGCCAAGGATCCTGGGTTAAATTATCATCTACAGGTGTCATATTTTTTAATTTATGAATTTTACACTAATTAGGTTGCGGCTACACGCGTGGATTATAGATAATTTAGATCTCCCAAGATTCACTAATCATGAACAATTAATTATTAAAGCCTTAGCTTTCTCCATGCATGTCTCTAAGATAAAGATTTTTAATTGCGTAACCAGATTCAAAACCCGCATTGTTGGTGTAGTTAGCTAATGCGCTAGTTGTGTTGAGCTCGACTGCCAAGGATGGGGAAATCGAGGTTCGAATCTCGGTCGGGTGAACTGGGGGTGGTTTTCCCTAAATGTTTTCCCACTCTCCCTCCACGCAAATGCGGGTTCACTTCCTCTATATTAAACCTTCTCAATTCCTAACCCATTAGCGTAATTAGTACCTAAGCGTATAAAGCGAACGTGTAGTAAGACGTGGTGCTAAATAATAAAACCCAGATTCAATCCCCTGGTTTGGGTTCAGCGCCCCTGGTGAGTGTTATGAAAGACTGAGGACGTCCTAGTTTACATGATATCTATTATGCAAGGAACGGTATTGTTAGGTTTTTAAAATCAAGAATGCGGCAGTTATTATATATAAAAAAAAGAGTTGAGTATTTTTTCTCTCACGCTGAAACAGTTTCTTGCGCTAATTATTGTTTTGAACGCGGACCAAGTGCGTTAATATCTTCATGTTTGTTTTGATGGTCAACTAGGTGTATGAGGTGTTGTTTTGCTAAATAGTTTCATACCCACTTTTCACGGGCATATGTGGGTACACTTCCTCTAAATTAAACCTTATTCCCTTCTTCGGCCTGACTTTGACTATTGTAGATCATTTGCTGATAGCCAAGAAGGGGAAGTTGGAATCCATCCATTTATTTATGAAGCATTTTGTAAATTTTATAATTTTTTCTAAACGTTACCTTAAAGATTTTCATAATAGATTCATCAATGTTGAAAACGCGTTACTCTTCAATATAATATATCAATATTAACATTTTGCTATATTTTCTATGTGACTTCTAAGAACAAATTAATAAACCCATCAATTATAAATTAGCTTTCAAGAATTAATAGCCCGCTTCGTATGCCGAACGGAATAAGGCGTCACCCTTGTTATGACGGGGAGACTGGGGTTCGAATGTTGGTAATGTCTTTGGAGGGTGATTTTTCCTAAATTATCTCCCACTTACCTTCCAAGCAAATAATGGTAGACTACCTCAAAAATACTTTCTGCCTCATTCCTACCCCATTAAAGTAATTCCAATATTCACGTATTACCTGAACAGGTAGAAAAACGTGGTAATAATTTTTTTTAGTAAGGAGCATTTAATCATAATTACAAATAGTTATTATTTATTTTTTGATATTATATAATGATAATTAATATTATACACAGCTAGGTGACAAAGTTACCGGGGTTGTTTAATATTTAGTTAGATTTTTAATAAAGCACTGGAAGCACGTATGTTATGAAATAGATTTTAAATCATAAAACAATTTTTATGAATAATATAACAGAGATATACATCCCGAATCAAAACATTAAATTAATACTAAACAAATATGTTCTTATACAATGGTGGCTGAACATTCAAAAGTATTAGACTAACACTTGATTTGGTCACCATTGTAGAATAGGTCAGCGATCAAATCTCGTTTAGGTGTCTTAAAATATATTTTGAACATGTGATTATTACTTATAATTTTTTCCTTCTTTCTCTATGTAGATGTTGATATGCATATTCCATAAGCAGTCCTCCTAATTATAATCCAATATATAAATTTACTAGTATCCATCGTACTTATAAAATAAGTCATCAGACTTTTATGGTATTCATTGACTCATTTTCGATTCCAAATGGATGGATATGGTTTTAGTCAAACCAAAACAAATAATTTTTGTTTAAATTAAATTACAGATATTAATTAGGTTCTTTAAATTTTAAGCTGGTAACATGGTTTATAAGTGCTGTAAATCTTAACAACTAAGTGCAACATATCTTCTTTTGTGGGTCAGATTTAATGTGGTATGGAATAAAACGTGAGTTAAGTTCTGTATTCTGTCATCTTTTATAGCAAAAAAAGTTGTTAAAAATAAATAAAATATTGCTTACATAGATACGTTTATTTTAATTTACTACACTTGGTAAACTCAACAAATTTGAAAATCAATCACAAGTATAGTGGAATATGGAAATAAACTTTTTAAAATATGTGAAAAAGTCATATTTAAATCCTGTAACAATCATGAAAGATATTCAAGAACTGTTGAAATTATTAAGCGTAGAAAATGAATCTAAATCTACCTACTGAAGTAATATTTTATTTACTTTGGCCAAAAATATTTATTCTTTTAATTTAAAAAATACAGGACTTAGCTATAGCTTATTCCCCCAAACACCCTTCCTTAAATATCTTAATTAACTAATAACTTAGTGTTGAGATATCTAAAAGGTTTTTTCTGATTATGCTCATTTTTAATTGTTTTACGAGATCTCTAAATCGCAACAGAAAATATTGAGCAACATCAGTACGTAAAGTTTATCGGTATTAGTATGTTGAATTTTTTTGTAGCCTAACACAAACATCGCATTATTCGGTTTCTAAAAGGGAATAACTTGATAAACTACTTCTTATAAGTAATTAGGATACGGAAGCGTTACACAGCCGACCAATTACATCATGTAAACAACTACTTCCTACGAGCTAGTATTTACGAGTTTCAGAGCGCAGTTGTTAGATTTGCATAACATCCGTTTTAGGGAAGCCATGGTCATTTTGTTGTAGCTTACCAACGTATGTTCTCCAGCATTCTGGTTTTCTGCCAACTGTTTAATCGCCCGAATATTTAATTGTGACAAAAATAGAACAAATAGAGCCATGTAAATGCACTTCGTTTAAGTAATATCCCATCTGATTTTAAATACAAAATTTTAAATGTATCAATATGTTTGGCGAGGGATGAATATAATGAAATCAACCCATGTATTTATTAGTGATATAGTGTTTGATGTACGCGCTCATTTTATTTTCATAGAATGTATTTAAAGAACGTTTACAATATTAACAAATATAAAACTATGGCTTTATATTTTATATTAAAATAGGGAATTTTATATCAACGAAAAAAACACTTTAAAATTAACTAGCTCTTTATACGTTTTTTATAACCTCTTCTTACTATCTTTTCATGTTAAACGTATAAATGGTTGTTTATCTAATAGGGTAGGACTGAGAAAGGATGCATTTTAGAGGTATAATATCCGCATTGGCGTGGCAAGATAGTGGGAAATCATTTAGGAAAAGCATTCTCAGTAAGACTGAATGGGATTCGAACCCCGATCTCCCCATCATCAGTATGGCAGTATAACACAAGAAAGACGCCTTGGATCATTCGTCCATTGAACCAGGTCATATTAATTTAAAAAGTGCTTAAAACATTAGGGGATCATCCAAATGGGGAAATTTAAATCAAATTTTACCTGATTTATTTTAGATCTCGCCTATATAAGAACCAAACACCTTTTAAGGGGCGTATCACAAACTAAAGCTCAAAGTTTTAACATCCTGACCGTATTCCAAGAACAAAAAATTGTTTTATCAAGCTATGTCCTATGTCTTGGACACATCCTTAGGAGGAACTGTCTTCTGCACGATGACATAGATGAGAAGAAAAACACTCTGGGAGCTGAAAGAGGAGGCAGAGGACAGGGTGCATTGGCGGTCTAAGTTCACAGACAAAAGGAATGGACCTGCCGTGAAACAGACACATAGTAATAATAATAATAATATTCTTATTAGCACCGCGTCTTACTACCCGTTCGGGTTACACGCACTTACGCTAATATATAATGGTAGAGTGACTGTGAGATGAAAAATGAAGGACCTACAGTTTAACGTGGGATCCGAACCACGGTAGAGGCCTGGCATTCCTCACATTCACAAGATGTGATTAATACACGTGTTGTCAGAGGTGAAGGAAGGGTTTGGCAATCAGATAAATCTGTGCCGGGACCAAGGATTGAAACCCGGACACCCAACACAGAGGTCTTACATCTTACCCCTAGACTGCCAGGTTACCTATAATAATAATAATAATAATAATAATAACAATAATAATAATAATAATAATAATAATAATAATAATAATAATAATAATAATAATAATAGGCACAGTAATAATGTCTTCTTAGTCATTTTAATTTTGCTGGGTGTTTGTACATCTCACAAAAAGGTAAAAACACACAATCAATTTTTCATATGAAGAACCTTTTAGAATTTTTATTTTGTGATCAACCTTAATAATAATAAAAAATATATTATTAGTGTTAATATTGCCCGTCAAAAGTGACTGCTACAAATCACATGATTGATGTATAAATATATAAAAGTAGCTCTAGTGTCCATTTCTAACTGTCAAATAAGGGTATTCATGTGAAAAATTAAACCCTATGGCCAATTTGTGTAGATTAACTAGTGGCAGGGATTCAAATATGTTGAAAAAACCCCAAATATTGGAGTTAAGAGTTTAAAATCTATTAAACGTACTTTTTTTCCTTTACAATTAATTGTCTCTTAAAACAAGACCTAGTCATCCCCCTTCTTTTTCTCATTTCCTCGCGATGGTTCTCATTTCCCTCCCTCACCCTCCTCCCTCCCGATTCCCTTACTGCTTTAAATTCTCACTCTCTACTTACTTTGTATGCAGAAGAAGACTTTAGGGAGAGCCAGAGACAGAGCCAAATTAAATATGAGTTAATTGCTTGTCACGTTTAGGTTTTGGATTCTTCATCGTGAGACCCGGTTGCCTTTATCCAAAAACCACCCCCGGACACAGAGGGATGGAGTTCAAGAAGAAGGGGTAGTTTTACTCTTTTAATATTAAGGGATGGAAAAGAATTAGGAACTGATTGGATTCACGTTCCATTCAAGTCTTCTTTTAGGTTATGTTCGCCCATTTCGGACAACTGGCAACTGACGCTGGTTATAATACGTCTTGTGGGGAACACACACTAATAATACATAGCCCACTTCAGTGGCCACATGGTGTGAGGCGCTACTTTCACATTAGCCTAGACTGCCGATGACGGGGATATCGAAGTTCAAATCTTGGTCGGGTGTACTGAGGGTGGTTTTTCCTAAATGGTTTTCCTCTTTCCCTTCACTCAAATGCGGATACATCTCCTATAATTATAGCCTCCATAATCCCTAAAACCATTAGCGTAATTAGTAGAGGAAAGTCGCCTAATTTGGGGTGAGTTCCTAATTTGGGGAGGTACAATATTTGGAGTAAGGATGTGCTGCTACCTATCGACGAACACTGGAAATTGAAGGAAAGGACGCTTCCTCATTGTTTGGCTGTTAACAGCGCAGTAGCTCCACTAGTATTGGAGCAGTCGGTTCTAACATTTTATTTGTGTCCTGAAAGTTTTTGCTAAGCTCGAATAAATTCAATATTACAGAGTAAAGGTATTTATATTTCTATATTTGCTAATTTTGTTATAATTGGTATTAAAGTGGCTTTCTTTAGAGGTTACATTTATTAAAATTAGTAACTATTTGAACATATTTTTAGAATGTCAAAGATAATCATTTTATGGAGCCTATTATAGGGAGTCTTAGTTTCCCTAATTTGGGGATCCCCAAATTAAGAACCCAAAACGTTCTTCACAACAATGAATTAAAATATAATTTTATAATAATCTAATATTTGCTAAAAATATTAGAATATTTAAAAAAACAAAATATAATGGTAAACCAATTTTAAGATATGGTAGTTTTATATTGTCTTTTATATTAAATATAAAAATTATGATTTATTTGTTTATCTCTATAAAGCTTTACTGTCAAGTTATAATCTGTAGATATCACTTAGCAATTTTATAAATAACTTGGAGTACTTTTCTTTGAAGACCAGCGTCCCTAAATAACACAACCTTTTTAAACTAATATAAAATAAATATTTACAGATGGCTTCGAGGAAAAAATGGGATCCAGAACAAATGAAGGCGGCAGTTGCGGCCATGCGCAATAAGGAAATGGGAAGTCTTAAAGCATCCCGTGTCTTTCATGTTCCTCAAACTACACTAGAACGCTACGTTAATGATTTAGATAAATGTCTTAGTGACGTGGTTCAAACAAAAAAATAGGCAGGAAGCCAACACTACCATTTGAATTAGAAAAGGATCTCGCAGACTACTGCCTTATTATGGAAAACAGATTCTTCGGCCTTTCTCAAAGGGATGTTCGTCGCATGGCATATCAGATTGCTGTAAAAAACGGAATTGCGAACCCCTTCTCCAAAAAGAATGAGCAGGCCGGTAAAAAATGGATGAAGAATTTCTTAAGAAGAAATCTACAGCTTGCTGTGCGCACTCCTCAAGGTCTCTCAATGGCCCGAGCAAAGAGTTTCACTCCAGAGGCAGTTTCCAAGTTTTTTGATATTTTTGAACCTACAATGGACAGTATCAATAATTCTCCATCTAGGTTATACCACTGTGACGAAACCTGCATTTCAATTGTACAACATAAGCACACAAAAATTGTGGGTCTAAAGGGAAAGCGACAAATTGGAGCACTTCAAGCGACTGAACGAGGGGCTCTTATAACTGTTGTCACTTGTATGAGCCCTGCAGGTCACTTTGTCCCTCCATTAATTATCTTCCCTCGAAAGAACATGAAGATGGAACTCATGAATGGGACTCCCCCTGGCTCTATTTATTCTTGCCATCCGTCTGGCTGGATACAAACGGACATATTTACATATTGGTTTCGTCACTTTATTTCCAGCGTGAAGCCTACTGCGGAGGATCCTGCAATTCTCGTATTAGATGGCCACTACTCTCACACGAGAAATATAGATGTTATAAACATGGGGCGAGAGAATCATGTGGCCATTGTGTGTTTGCCCCCCCATAGCACTCACAAAATGCAGCCACTCGATGTCTCATTTATGGGGCCTTTTAAGACGTACTACGCCCAGGAAGTTGAGCAGTGGATTCGAAGAAATCCTGGACGAGTGGTCACTGTCTACCAAATAGGGGAAATTTTTGGAAAAGCGTACATGAGGGCAGCAACTGCTGAAGCGGCTGCTAGTGGTTTCCGCAAAACTGGATTGTTTCCTTGTAATAGGAACAACTTCCGACCTCATGATTTTGCTGTTCTTGAAGAGCCTGAAGAGAACAATGCTGAGAGCCCACAACAGCTTGATGACCTGCAGGAGCCTCAACCAGGGACATCCCATGATCCTGATCCTGTTCCTGTAACAACGCCACCTCAGATAAGGCTTATCCGGGCGTCTAACATCAAATCAATTCCCACTATAAAAATTCAGCCTACTACAAGAAAGTCCCGAACTGGATCTGCCCAGCTCATCACCGGATCAACTTATAAACAACAGCTAGCAGAGTCGCGGAAAAAGGGTCCTTCACCAAAGAGAAACGGTAAGACTACGACTATCAAGAAACGCTCTGAATTGAAAACACCAGTTTACCGTCGTAAGAAAAGGGCTGCCAAACATTCGGAATCTTCAACAGAATCTGAGGATAATATTTCACTAGTTGATTCTGATGACGATCTTGATTTGGAAAGTGAAAGTGAATCTGATGCAGAGTGTATTATTTGTGCAGGATTATTTTCTGATGACCATGAAGGTGAGATATTGGGTTCGATGTGTGGTCTGCAACAAATGGGCACACACAGATTGTGTTGATCCATTTAATAAACAATTTGTGTGTGGTTTGTGCCTTTCAAAAAAGAACAAAAAACCACTTTCTTCTAAATAAATAATTTTTTGTGTAAGGATAACTGAACATCCCCAAATTTGGAGCCCTAGGGTTCCTAATTTGGGGAGGCGCATGTTTTTTTAAAAAATTATTTAATCTTAAAATTTGCTCATAAGTGATATTTTGTTTTGCACTAAAGTGAGGGCAATAAAACAACTTATCATGTCTCAAATATTCATTGTATTATCATATGTTTCTATTTAACTAAAAATATTTTTACAAAATGCTCCCCAAATTAGGCGACTTTCCTCTACATCTAGGCTTACAACCAGAATGGGTTGTACGACCTGATGTTAAAATAATAATAATAATATCATACCATACATAATTTCTCATATTATATTATAATCATAAATAGTGACAACATTTTGAAAAATCAGTCATTAGTTAATTACCCTTAATTTGAGATCTAAAGTAGGAATTTAAAAAAAAAATCCCTCAGGAATTTCCATATAACATCCAAATATAAAGTTGGAACAAAATCAGTCAAACGATATCGGCTGTAGGCCCAGTTACAGACAGACGGATGGAAGGACAGATAAACAAAAATACGGATGGATAGAAAGAGAGATGGGTAGATGGACGAACCGATAAACAGAAGGGCGGATAGACATAGAGATGGGTAGATGGAAGCACCTATAAACAGACGGATGAATAGAGAGAAAGATAGATTTACATACAGATGGATGGACCACTTGCATGGTGGGAGGGTGGGGTAATCTTTCTGAAACACCCTCAGGTGACTCGACTGGTATTAGAACCCCGACATCCTCGCTGCAAGGCAAACCAGACTAAGTGAACATGAACATTTAGGGGGTAATCCATAAACCACGTAATGCTATTAAGAGTGGCTTGAGGGGGTACCCGGTACCTCTAATATCTATGTGGTGTTACATGGCGAGGGGGGGATGTGGTTACATCACAGTGTTACGTAACGCAGATCTTTCAATCAAATTGTAATGTTGGGGAAAATTATATTATTGCTCATGTTTTCATCGCTAGTAAACATCAATTATAGAAAACTTCCAATTCCTACTTTACATCCATTATTGTTTCCAGCCTGTGGCCTGGGTCACTTTTTTATCCAAGCCATATATTTTCCTTTACCAGCTTACTAGGCCTGTCGTAGCTTCATATGTCTTATAATCCAACTTAAGACTAGGACAGGCACAACGTCCAGTCCCCTACCGTTAATACATCACTGTGAAAGTGTAAACCCACATTTCACTCCTGATAAATTTCTCGGCCATGCCGGGAATCGACCCCGGGACTCTTAGCTCAATAGAAAGACACGTTACCGACTGAGCTAAGATGTCGGATATCTTCCGATTCTGCGTAGTATTAAATCTAACTCTCTTTTAGTGTCCCGGAAGCTTTCCTGCCTCTCTTGAGGTGAAATGTTACGTAACTCAGTTTGGAGCGGGGAGAGGGGTCGGTATAAATGTCTACATAATGTTACATGACATACAAAGGAAGGGGGGATTAAAAAAAAGAGTAAGAAATAAGCGGTACGTGGTTTATGGCTGACCCCTTAGTACTTGTGATTTAATCTCTTGTTGAAGCTCAAGACGATATACCTCAAAATATTATAATTTGTGACAGAGCGGGGTTGTTTGGAGAACCGGTATGGGTCAAGGGGGGGGAGGGGGCTCAGAGATTCCCTTGGAATGATCTTAATGTCAATACATGGTGAGGAGTATCATCCACTACGTCACTGTTTGGTTTGTGAGAGAAGAGAGGGGTTTGTATGGTGAGGAGAGGGAAGGGGTATATCATGGCTAACTTTGGGGTTTGCTTCCCAACCAAAATTTGCTCTGTGGTTTTGCTTGCAGATGATATTGTTGATGTTAACTTTCCAAATTCCTCTTCAGTTTGCATTTCCACCAGTATTTGTGTGTGTGTGTGTTTGTGTGTGTGTTTGAGCTTCAACGGTTACGAAATCTAGAACCATATTTTCTGCCAGAGATGCCGTTTTAAAGTAGTCTTGGTTGTTTGTTTTTAAATGTATTTGAAAATTATTTTTTATTCTAAATAAATAGAGAAAAATGTACTGATCAAAGCTGTCTGACCCAGTTCGGTGGCCGCATAGTCAAACGTGCTATTATCGCATTAAACTAGACTACAAATAGCGGGGAGATAAAGGTTCGAATCTTGGTCGGGTGTACTGAGGGCGATTTTACCTAGATTTTTTAAACTCTCCAAACCATTAGAGTAATTAGTACATAAGCGTATAACCCAAACGGGCAGTAAGACGCGGTGCTAAAAATATTATAATACATTTTGAAATGACACCTAGACACGAGAGTTGAACCCGGGACCTTTGGTTTAGCACGCCAATGATCTAACACTGAGATAGCCAGGGACCTTCTCGTGCTCAGCGTCATTCTTCACTCATATTTTAAGGCAGAGTCTGTGATGGACGTGTGAATATGATCGATTACTAATAGCTATCAATAATATCGCAAACCAGCCTCGTGGTTTAGTGGTCCGAGCTCATGGTTTCTGACTTTAGAGGTCTTGGGTTTGATTCCCGATTGGTATTCGAGGTTTATTCTCGAAAGAGAAATAATTTCCATTGTCACCAGGGTATGGTTGATTAGCCTTAAGTTAGGTTGTAAATGTTTCCACTGGTTCCACACCCTCGTACTTACTATCACCCTCATACTCACTATCACACTAATACTCTTTATCACCCTTATATTCACTATCACCCTCATACTCAATATCACACTAATACTCTTTATCACCTTATATTCACTATCACCCTCATACTCAATATCACACTAATACTCTTTATCACCCTTATATTCACTATCACCCTCATACTCAATATCATCCTCATACTCACTATCGCCCTCATACTTATTATCAGCCTTACACTATTATCATCATACTCACTATAACCCTCAAATTCACTATCACACTCATAATTATTATCACCCTCATACTCATTATAACCCTCACACTATCACCCTCATACTCACTATCACCATCATACTCACTATTACCATCATCTCATCTCATCGAGACATGAAAAGAACCTCCAAGGAAATGTTGTACGATTAGTAGATTCGGGCGTCCCCTGGGCAATAGTACATTAGTACTAGATAATTTTCCCACAAACTGGGCTATGAATGATGTATCTCAGACACGCATTATTATTATTATTATTATTATTATTATTATTATTATTATTATTATTATTATTATTGATATCACAGCCACTGAAGACTCTGTTGTGGTTTTATGTTGCCAATAGTACAAATACATTGTATTTACCAAGCAAATCAAGGTCGCGTCATTATTTTCCATTCCAATTAACATGTTAAAAAAGCAATCGCCGTTACGTCTTTACTAAATCTGAAATAGTTTTGCCACCAGAGTGGTTAAAACCCCCTACGAACTATTTTAGCGCCTAACTGCGCGTTGGAGTGCCTCCTGCACTTCCGTATCGATCGAGTGCCCTTTCTCAGAATACCTCACGAGATTTCACTATCATCCTTCAAGGCTCCAGGAAGGCTGCACCAATAGAAAGTCAGCCCTGGATACCTTCTATTTAAAAAAAAAAAGGAATTGTGTGTCAATTGCTGCACTTTCCTTTTAAAACATTCGTGTAACCCGGTGGATGGAGGAAATACTTTTAACTGCCATTTCCTTGATCAATATCTGACCCGCCATAGTGTCTGAATGGTATAAGGTTTCACTCTTGTGACAGACTGGCCTTCTGAAGACAGGGAAACACCTAGACTCAATTGATTCTATTGAGGACGTTCTTTCCTAAAAGGTTTCTCACTCTCCTTAAACGCAAAAGTGGGTAGATTACCTAAAAAAAAATGCTTCCTTCCTCATCCCTAACCCATTAAAGTAGCCTAATTATCATACATGCGTATGACCTGAATAGGTAGTATGACACGGTGGTAAAAAAATCAATTAAAGGTAGTTTACTGATGAATACTTTTTTTATATTCAAAATTTTTTGAAAATTCTCCAAAGACTTGGTTTAAAACGCGTATCTAAGATTTGTTTGACATTATAAATAGTACTATAAAAATAGTTTTTGGTCCAAAATTCTTCGAAGGGTAATTTACTCACGACTGATTTAAAAAAAAAAAAGTTGAAGTATTAAAAAAAAATTGCCTTAGCGATTTGGTTCCAAATGGGTATCTTGGGATTGTTTGATATGACAAATAACCCTGTATTCCTGGTTTTGGGTAAGAGTTCAATAAAGGGTCGTATTCTGAGGAGTGATTTTTGAAAATTCACATTATCCTAAAAATGGTTATAGCTATTTTGTTTAAAATATATATCTGGGGAGGGTTTAACATGACCATGACAAAATAAAGCTTTATATTTATTTATTTTTTTGTGTGGGAGAGGGGAGGGTGAATTTGGTGATGAATAGTTTATCGATGACAATTTTTTGAAATTTGAATGCTAAAATAAATAAGTGATTTGGTTTAAAAATTGGTATCGGGATATTATTTTAAATATCTGCATTAATGTTTCAGTTTACTTACAGCAAATTATAGAAAATTTGAATGTTTTGGAAAATGACCTTGAAGAATGAATTTTTTTTTTAATCTGTGAATAGATTTTTGTGCTAAATAAGAATAAGTTTTATTTAACAAATAACAAATGGCTTTAGGGTAGTTTGCATATAATTTATTTATGAAATTTAAATTTTGTTAAATATATTTCCACAATTTGGCTTAAAATATACATTATCATAATAGTGACTATAATATATAAAATATATATAATCATAATAGTGATTATTATGATTAACAAGATTATGTCTTGATTTTTAGGAATCAAAATTTTTAAAGGCTAAGTTACTAAAAACATATTTTTGAAAATTATCTTCAATATGAGAAAGTTTATACGATTTTGTCGTATTTTTTAAAAAAATCTTGCTATTTCATTATAAATATGATTCATTTATGTTAACTAATGTGGTTAATTAAAATATAAGTTTTTCATATAAGTTTCAGCATTCCAAAGCATGATAGAAAAAAAAAGCAGACATATTATTATAACATATTTTAAAGTAGGTCCATTGCTTATTTCACACCACCAACATATTTTTAAAATGGTAAGACAACTAAAAAGCCAATAGATATATAATTATTATTTGGAACCGAAATAATCTTACCGTTTCTCATAAGGCTGATTTATAGATTCACCTTTCCAATACTTTGTTTCTCTTGAATAAGTTAAAATATAATTAAGTTATACATCTATTGTCCGATCTAAAATGTTGTGTAATATACAAATTAGTCACTGGCCTGTATAATCATCCCATTTTAACCGTACACACAACATTACGAGACCGTTTAAAAGCTCACTAGTTTATCAAACAAATGCTTATAATTTCCTGATACGTAGCTATCGAGATATATTATAGATCCTTAACTCCAAGATATGGTGTGGGGAAGTGGTTGATGGTTGGGCCAGGGGGGATGGAAAATAGGGGGGAGGGAAGAAGGCAGTTAACTATTGTTGAGCGTTGATTTTGTATCTGTTAAGGAAAAAAAAGGTTTTACAGTAAATATATTAAAAGCCCATACAATTTGTGGTGAGATTAAAAATACATAATTATTAAGTTCACCTCTTAAGTGATGCTTTGGCAGCGTTTGTTTCATACATATAAAAGAGGGATGAGGGTTGTAAAAGGAGGGTTGAGAGGATTTAGGGATGAGAGAAAGAGGATTTTTTGATTAATGGTATCGAGTTCAAAAAGTTGGGATGCGATAGGGTTTTCGGTTGGTCCACGTGGGGTATAGGGGTGAAGGGGCTGCTTTAGGAAAATGGGTGATGGGGCATTTGGTGGGGTGAGGCAAAGGGGGGGGGGGTTGATTTATAGTGAGAAGGCTCGCGTCCACGATTGATGACTTGAAGGTGTCGGAGGCTAAGCAAAACAAAAGCTTGCCTCTCATTGCTGCTTCTTCTTTGAGAGTCTTTGCTTCTTTGGATCCTCTCACGGGGATTTAATGAAATTCGGTAATCACGTTGGGTTTTACGAGACGAGTAAACATCGTCCCGTGAGTAGAGGGGCTCAAGGATCAATGGACATAAGGAACCTCCACTTCCTTGCTCCGTTAACACGTGTTACAGCTTGTTGTGGAGGAGATAGGAGTAATGGGAATAAAGAACCTCCACTTCTTTGATCCGTTAGCACGTGTGACAGCTTGTTGTGGAGGAGATCAAGGAGTAATGGGAATAAAGAACCTCCACTTCTTTGATCCGTTAGCACGTGTGACAGCTTGTTGTGGAGGAGATCAAGGAGTAATGGGAATAAAGAACCTCCACTTCTTTGATCCGTTAGCACGTGTGACAGCTTGTTGTGGAGGAGATCAAGGAGTAGTGGGAATAAGGAATCTCCACTTCCTTCCTTCGTTAGCGAGTGTGACAGCTATGTGGTTGTGTTCAAAGTTTCAGCGTACAGTGCCAAGAGAGCAAAGCTGTTCAAACATGCCTTTACAACATGCTACAAAGGAATTATGTGCGTGGCACTCCACACGTAATAATGGCAAGCACTTTCTGTGATGTAGGGCCTTTAATGATGAGCCTCAGAACGTGTTCGTATTTTTACATGGACTAGTGTGTTGTTTACTCTTAACTGTAGTATGTTCTGCTGCCGTGCCCCAAGATGTCAAGGTGTGCAATGTCACGCACGCAACTACTCTGAAACTTGTGTACACGCATGTTAGCACAGCTTTGCTCTTCTGGCGCTGTTACCGAAACTTTGAACACAATTTAATGGTATTTGTATAGTTTGCCGGATGTAAGTGTATAGGGATTTTGTATTACTTTTGGTTCAAACAAATTAAATGTGCAGTTTGGACTTTGAGTTTACGAGCATTTTGTATATAACGTAGATAGGGCGCTAGTGGCCACCTAAGTGCCAAATGATCGTTATTCATTGAGAAATTAATATTTTTGGTGTTATTTGAAAAACTGGTTTGTGTTTAGTTTTATTTTTATTTAAAAAATATATGAGAATTTGACAAAGAGAATTGAATTTTAATAATCTCATGAGAAATAAATGGTGACTCTCTATACAATTATTATACGTCACGACATTGTCTAGATCGTATTAAGAGGTAAATAACATGTAGCTGGTCATATGTTATTAGTTAATAAGTTAAATACAATAGGTTGAATGAAATAATTTCTAATTTTTTTCTAGGACAGATCAATATGAAAAAATAAAACCTCCATGTCATTAGGTCGCAAACGAATTATACCACGCGAATGAGCGTAAGCCATCTACTGCTAGATATAGTGCCAACTTTCGTGGGTACATGGTGTCATGAAGCCAACACAACCAATCCTCTGGTTATTAATGCCAGTTTTCTAGACCTCAGCTACTACCTTTTTATTCAACTATATCCTCATTTCTCCTCCCGGGGCTTATTTGATACCTAATGCTTCACAGAACACCTTGGAAGAGCCGAGGATTGAACCTGGGGCCTCTGGATCCGTATGCAGAAACTCTGACCACTCGTCTCGCAATACACTAGTCTACTGTTGACAGGGAGATCAGGGCTCGAATCCCAGTTGGATTAACTGTGGATAGTTTTTCTTAAAGGTTTTCTCGCTCTTCTTCCACGCAAATGCCGGTACACTTCCTATAAATTATATCTTCCTAACCCCTATAGCGTTAACTACTATATATGCGTGTTAACTGAGCAGGTCGTAAGACACGGTGTTTAAAAAAAACGAAAACTATATTGATCTGTGATTTGTTTATAAACTGGAACATAAAATATTTTCGAATTTAGATATTTCTGTTTGTTTTCAAAAGTATCATGGACCAACACACGCTTCTTCCAGCGTGTGTATTTCTGCGCCCCCCCAAGCAGATTATTTATTTTTTAACTAGCTGACCCGGCAAATGGTGTTTAGCCATATAAATAATTTTTAAGTAATTTCTAGTGTATGATTAATAGTTAATATGAGAGTTACACAGAGATAGCAAAATAATAATTGTCAACGTCACTACTACACTTGATGGCCGACAACTGTGTAGGGAGTGAGAGAAGTGTTATTGTGTGAGAGAAACAGGAGACCGGCTTCGTTCTCATCCCTACTCCGTGTTGTTTACTGGATCAGAAGTCACACCTGTACTAATTAAATGACGATCGATCAGTTATCGACCGGGGATCAAAAATGATTAAATTACTAAAATGTATATTAAAAAATAGGGGTTGGTGATAAAAGGGTAAAAATTTAGGGTTGTATGTATTTTTTAATGCGACATAATAAAAAAAATAAAGAAATTAAAAAAATGTCTAAAAATTAAAGAAAAATGTTAAGGGTGGACAACCCTTATCACTAAGGGGTATGAAAAATAGATGTTGGCCGATTCTCAGACCTACTCAATATGCTCATAAAATTTCATGAGAATCGGTCAAGCCGTTTCGGAGGAGTACGGGAACGAACATTGTGACACGAGAATTTTATATATAAGATATCGCGTTTTACTACCCATTAAATTTGTACACTTATAGGCCTATAATAATTACTCTAATTGCTTAGGGGATTAGGAAGGCTATATTTAGAGGAAGTGTACCTGAATTTTCGTGAAAGAAGATTGGAAGCCCATTTTGGAAAACCACCTTCAGTACCGAGATTCAAACCTCGATCTCCCCGTTATTGGCAGTACAGTCTACTGCAAAAGTAGCACCTTAGACCACGTGGCCACCAATTCGGGTGAGTATTTTCTTCTATTATTATTATTATTATTATTATTATTACTAGCACCTCGTCATACTACCCGTTCGGGCTATACGCACTTACGCTAATGGTAGGGTGAGTGTGAGATGAAATGGAGGACAGTTACACGTGGAATCCGAACCACGGTGGAGGCCTGGCACTCCACACAGTTACAAGATGTGATTAATACACATCTTGTCAGAGGTGAAGGAAAGGTTTGGCAATCAGATAACTCTGTGCCGAGACCGAGAATTAAACCCCGGACCAATTCTTCTCTTAATTTTTGGCGAAGTGCGATTCAAGCTTTACTATTCCAGGTTATTCTAAACCAACACCAGCTTATCCAACCTACTAACGAAACATTAAGTTAACTAATGAGCCTACCTCGTATTACCGGCTGACCAGATAAACACATCTCCTCATATTACCAACATGACAGGTTTATTCTAGCTATGGGTCTACGTTTCTCACTAAACCATTTCCATATCACAAACTCCGTGTTGATAAAATGTAGATCCTCGTGGAGGTAATACGAGAGCTTACGTAGGAAAACAAAACAATATAATAGAACACGGGTCTATATCGCCCTTAAGGTGGTGGTGTAGATGACTCGAGAATAGGTCAGTGTTTTGATGTTTTATATCAAAACACTTTTTGGTCAAAATTAGTCAAATCTTTCTCCAGTAAAAACATAGAGATTAATTGTTTGCATATGATGTCCTCAACAGTTGTTGAATATTTGTCATGGGTATAGCGGCATTAGATGAAAAACATAAAAATGAAGAGAAAAAGTTGTCATTAAATTCCAGGGAACCCTTGACAGTTATTCGTAAACTGGTGATATCACCATATGAATAAAATTAAACTTAAGGTTTATACTGGAGAAATATTTTTATTCTTGCAAAAAAAAAAGTTTTGCTATAAAAAATTGCAAGTATACTTAACATTTCTTGCGTTCCCTACATCCCCACCTTAAGAGTATAATTGAGTCCATAGATATATCCTACACATCAATTTTCATTGTAATAGCATTATTTGACCATTTTAAAAGTTACTAGATCTATTTTCATGAAATCATACTTATTAAAGTACCGTGATTTGCTTCTGTAACTTTTGCTAGAGATTATCAATTTCCAAGGGAGTAGAAAGTTTTTTTAAGGAAGGGGGGATGGAGGGGTGATAGAAAATCTTACTATACCCTTAGTCAATTTTTTTTTTCAAGTATATGGGGGAGTCAATAAAATTCCAGTGGTTTTTGGTTCCCCCCCCCTCCATACCTTTATAAGCCCTTGATCAATAGCTATATAAATAACACTAATAGTATATATAATAGAGATAATAATATAAATCAATGTAAAGAGAATAAAAGGGTAGTTCCACTTGGGGGTATTTGCTTATGTCATCGCTTACGTCACACAGTAAACGGCAGTTATATTTTAGTACAAAGACAGCCAAACATACGTATTTTTTAAATACGTAGAGCAATGACGTTAGTTCGATAATGGTGCGGATTTTAATGGTTTATTTAATATTTAAAGTTCCAAAATATTACCTGAATTTAACAAATTATTTTGTCATTCACATAACTTTTTGTATATGTAGTCCGTTGGCTTGTGTACTGAGCTATGTCACAAGCTCAGCCAATCAGACGTCCTCCTCCAAATTGGTACTAACTTTTACTCTCTTTACATTGCTATGAATTAAGAACACAAAAATATTTTTTTTTGTATTTGATAAAGAGGCTCTTATTATGAAAATTGGGCTGTATTAACATTTGTCTTGCGGTGTGGTGTGTGTCTGTGGAAGATACGAATGGTCCAAACCTTATTAAGACAGACCGTACCTTCAATTACTCCGCAACGCGTTCACTTAAAACAGTTTTAATGGAGGCGGATGGATTTTAACGTTTTAGCGTTAAAGGTCTGCTACGTCCGACTTTCCGTTTCCAGGTCATCCCTTTAATGGAAGGAAGTAGCGGGTACTTTCGGAGCCAACAAACACGCGGGAATAAACCCTAATTTGCTGGTCTTCCACCCGTGGAAATACGGTGTTTACTATATGGATAGTCCGAAACAGAAAAAAAATGTATGCCACTAATGGAGAGTAAATTTTACGGCACAATTTAATTTTGTTTATTGCCACGCGTCACTACCTGTTCAGGTTATACGTATATATTACTCTAATTACTCTAATGAATTGAGAAATAAGGATTATACCCTCATTTGCTTGGAATAAGAATGAAAAACCATTTAAGAAAAAACACCCTCAGTAGACACGACCGGGATTCGAGCCCCGAACTCTCCATTATAAATAGACCAGTATAACACGATAGTGATGCCTTAGGCCATTCTGCCACTGCAGCGGTTCACAATCTTAAATAATGTATCATAATTATTGTATATTTATTTTAGCAATACATCTTACCACCCGTTCGGGGCATACGTACTTAATGTTTAATTTATTAGAAATGAGGAAGGTAAAAAAATAGAGGAAGTTTGCACGCATATGCGTGGAGGGAGGCTGGAATTTTTTCAAATAAAAACCACTCTCAATACATCTGAATGAGATTCGAACCCCAATCTTCCTATCATCAGAAATTTAGTATATTGCAATAATGACGCCCTGAACAATTCAACCACTGAATCGGGTCACATTGTATGTATTGTGTGTATTCTCTATTGTAAGGGTGTATTGAGGTTATTTTTTCCCCTAGATGTTTTCCCACTCTCCCTCCACGCTTTATTTAAACTGGATTTTCCTCATAGATAGTGTAAATAAGCGGATATCTCGGATGGGTAGTGAGACGTCAGCGCAGGGTGATATAAACATTTTTATAATATATAATCACCATATTATACTATTTTTTCCTCCACATCTCACTAAACTTTTAACTATACACAAATTTATTACTAACGTCAAAGTTTTATAGAATTAAATAAATGGTACGGCGCACCGCACAGACTTTCTATCTCTTTCTATAAACTCGTAAGATTTCTGAACGGAATAATGTACATTGTATCATCACCACTCCACATAAGAACACGCATAAAATAATATACAATGATATATAATCAATGAGAAAAGAGGCGCATCTTTGTCCACCTAAGAGCATTTCAAACAGTTTAATGTCTTCCACAAGGGTCAACACTTCGTATTATAATTTCGATTTCTGGTTAAAGTTTTAACATTTTATAAGGTGTTGCAGATCTTTAAGTCATCGCATTGATATTTTATTATTCATTTATACATTTTGACCAATAAAAAATGTAAATATTGACTATTGAGTCTAAAATGGAGATAGATCATTGCTATGCAAACATTTCTCCAAAGAGATTTAAGGAAAAATAATATACTTTTTTATATACTTATATTTAATTACTCTATGGCATTGGAGAATTATTGTGTTAAGACTTAAGTAGTATATGTTTACAACTAAAGCTCACAAAATTGTATTATTATATTTGCAAATATCTCAGAAACTGTTGCTTTTATAAAAATATATGTCAAATAAAAGTTTTTTATTTCTAATAGTCCTACAATTTTGCAATGATAAGTTATTTAGTTTCTCAAATAGTTGTGGAGATACGGAAATTAACACTTCTGTAAAGTACCCTAAAAATCATTTTCATAGGAAAATGAAAATATCCAGTTTATTTATAATCTTAATCAACGCCTAGATACGAATTTTAATCAAAATCGTTTGAGCAGATTTTGAGAAAACCAAATTTTTCTCTTTTCGCCCTTCAGTAAACTACCCTTAATTTTAAGTTTTAATAGACACACAGACAGACGGCATTGCAAAGACTATTTTTAGGGTTCGGGGGGTCATGAGACGTCGAAATACATCAACATTTCAGGTTAGTTTTTTTACGATCGCAATACTTAAGCTTTAATGTCCAAAAAGCTAAAAATATATATATAATTGTGTATAGATTGAAAATTATTGATTTTATAAAAATATGTTTCGAATAAAATATTTGTATTATAAATATATATACATATTTGTAATGCTAAGTAATTTCATATCTCAAATGGTTTCGGAGCTATTATAAAAAATGTTAATTTACGCATCAGACCGGAGCCCTTAAAGCGATTTTGCCGAAATATTGAGAGTAGCCATTTTGTTTGTAATATTTATTAATGTTCATAAATGAAATTTAATCAAAATCGTTAGAGCCGATTTTGAGAAAATCGACTTTTTCTCTTTTTTCCCTTCAGTAAACTACCCTTAATTTTAGGGTAGATATCCAATTCCAAAAACCCCTCGGGGCAACCCTATGAAAACCCTAGATATCAAGTTTCAGCTCAATCGGTAAAATAGTTTAGGCTCTAGTTGGAGGTACAGACAGACAGACAGACAGACAGACAGACAGACGGAAATTCAAAAACAACTTTTTCGGATTCAGGAAGTCATGAAACGTCAAAATTCATCAAAATCTCGAGTTCGATTTTTTTGACGATCACCATACTTTCTCTACCTGTAAGATAGAGAGAAAGTAAAAATAGACTGTATCAATATTTTCGTGGAGGGATGATTTAAAATAATTTATGGAAAGATCACCTTCAATACCTCCTACCGAAACCGGCCCCGTGGTGTACTGGTCAGTGCACCTGGTTACGATCCTAAGGGTCTTGGGTTCGATTCCCGGCTGGTACTTGGGTATCTTTCCCGAAAGTTGTTTGATTTATCTCAACGGTCGCCAGGGTTTGGTTAGTTAGGCTTGGTTAGGTTGTGTTTCCACTGGTTCCCCACCATACTCACTATCACCATCATACTAACAATCACTCTCATACTTACTATCACCCTCATACTATCCCCCTCATATTTCACTATCACCTTTACACTCTCTAACACCATCATACTCTCTATCACCCTCATACTCCTAGCCTCCACGGAAAGGATGTACGATTAGTACACTCAGGCGTTCCCTTGACAACGGTATATTAGTACTGGCTAATCTTTCCACTACTGAGCTATTAGTGATGAATACCAGACAAGCAATAATATTGTTACACCCAACAGAGATTGGAACCCATAAATTCCCGTCCTCGACAGTCAACTTTATTGCAAAGTGTCACCTTATACTATTTAACCATCGAAGCAGGACAAGGGGTAAAATAACAATGCTTATAAAAACACAGATACTTTAAAGCAAAATATAGGTAATAAAGCTTAAACGTAAATAAATATAACCTAGTTATATATTACATGTGGATTTATCTCTACGCGTTTCTTCTGTCCATTATTTCAAGAACTTAGTCCCATTTTTCTCTTAAGGCTATGGGATTTATTTTTTCAGTCTCCCCCTATACTGCCCCCCACAACCCTCCTCCCTCCAGTGAATCCAAAATTTGGTCCAGCCTTTCCCTGATTAACTGTTCAACAATTCATGAGGTTGACTTCTACGGACGAAACGGTTGCCAACCAAAACTGGACGAAATAGCGTGCGTGCGCGCGCGCACCGTGCCCTCTAACTCTCTGTATTTTTCAAAACGTCTGGCCCCTCAACCCCATCTTCAACCCCCCTCCCTTATCCCTGCGTAGACGGTTGGTAGGCCTTGAGACGGGCATTAAAAATTCAAATTGGGGTGAGCCAGTTTCCAATGTTTTGCACAACAACGGTCAAAACATATTTTAAATGAAACTTACAAAAAATAATATAATTAAATTTGGAAAGTATTTTTTAAAATTATTTTCAATTTAAATTGTCTCTCCTCCGTGGCTTAGGCTTACTACCCGTCAAGGCTATATATCACTATATGGTTAGGGAATTAGTTAGAACTTATAGGACATTTTCTTGGTAGGAGGGCAGAAAACCATTTTGGCGAAGATAACCTTCTGTCCACTCGGTCAGAATTCAAACAATGACCTCAAGACTAGTCAAGAATAACACTTTTGTTTAAGCACCCACAATAGGATGGTCCTAATAACACTATGATTTTTTTTTTCAACAAGGTATATGCTCTGACTCCCCTAAAAGTGTTCCTCGATGTAAAAAAAAAAGTGTGTAAAATTTCAACCATTTTAATTAACATTTAATGGTATTTCAATACGCTCAAAGTTTTACTTGTGATTGCATATATTGTACATCATACAATTATACATCAATTAGAGGAGACATTTTGTTGTATTAATTATTTTGGAAAATTCCACAAACAAATCATTATCTAAACTAATACTGCCTATCAAAGATATTAGAATATTATTAACACTTGATATAATATTATTGTTAACACTGAAAGAATCATTTAAATCACTTAAATCAGAGTTCCTTGTAACTTTACTCATCTGAGATTTAGTATTTTTTACTGCATTCAGGATAACTACGCCAATGTTGTTCTACAACTTGTAATAAATATTGGTTTTGGTTTTCATTATTCCCTATGAGGGCATTATACTCTTGCATAATTACTACACCCCTTTCAGCGTTGACATTAACAACCTTTAAATGTTTAACTATCGCTCTTCTTGTAGTAATCTCTGAGATTCCATGTTTCAGCATCAAAATAAAAATAATCTCTTGGGATATTAGGGCGGTGAAAGAAATGAATAGTTTTTTGTCACAAAATCTTGAATCTTATCACGAGAAATCTTGCCACTCAGCTGGATGTGCTTAAAAGGTTCGTCGACCCCGTCTCTTTCATTAAGGGACTGAAGCAGAGCATTTTTGGAATTTGTAGACACGTTTTTATATTTAAAAAAACGGCCAAACCTACAAGCTCCTTACTTAACTACCAAAGTTGCCCTTCTATTTTCTTGCTGGCAACTTTAGAGATAGCAGCAGTTATCTTTTCATAAGCATTAAGTTGCTCCAGTGAACTGAGGTCATTAGAGGGTGCTGAAATAGGAAGAGAAGCTGCAAACCAATCTCTAAGATAAATATGCACAGGGAAAATGCAAATGTTACACAATCCTTTTTCTTCCAATTTAGTGAGATTGTTTTGGCCATGAAACAACCATATTTTGAAAGAATACAATGCCTTTGCCATCCATCTAGAATGATGAAGAACCCCGGGATATATAAATCATAATCTACGTATAGGAACACCTGCCAAGAAGATAATTGAAAGCTTTGTAAATTCTCTTTAATCATCTATGATTTGAGTTTCTTGAATCTGGTAAACTACAAATTGAGTCATCAATGTCCTTTTCATTTCCCAAAGGTGCCGTAAATGTTGCATTACTGGTTGTACTTTCTTCATCTGATTGATTGATCTTATTCTAATATTGCTTAAAACGTTTTAAAATTGCTATATCAGGGCCAGATGATGTAATGTACATTGCATAAACTCGTTGATCACACTTGCAAGAATGAGTTATAATATGTGGTGATGACTACCTAGGTGGTGGACGTCCTTTTATAACGTTTGTTCAAATAGTTTGCAAGCTCCATTTCTGTAACCTGTGCTAGTGGGCAGTAGTGTCAAAGCACATTACGTTTACTTGCTGAATAATTCCCCACTATTCAAGAAAAGTAGTCACTGCTTGAGCCTGTGCTTTCTTGTACCTGACTGTAAACTTAAGAACGCCAAGCAACTGATTTACACAACCACCGGTTGTCGATTTATTCTTTCTCATTCCATTACCGTAAGTGGAAATTTCAACTGACTTGAGCGACCTCTAAATATAATCGGATTTGCATGAAATGTTTCACAAAATATTTTTATATATAGTCGAACACCATATAAGGGCTAGTCAACAACATTTAAAAACTTCCAAAATAAGGAATACCCTAACCCACAGGCATGGGTGGGTGTTTTTTTAATTAAAAATATTATTGGTATAGTTAACATTAACTTTTAAACACACATTAATACCTAACTTTGGTGTAAATACTCGTATCTAAATAATTAATATATTGCATAGAACCCTAGTTATTCCCCTAATTCCACAGGTGAGGTTTGATGTATTTGGTTAAAATACACCATTATTAGCCTTTTCACTTAGATTACATAGTTTAAGCCGTCAACAGCTGACATTTTTACAATAAGATCTTACTAATAAACTTTTAATGATCTAAATCTTATTTATTTTAAATCACAATTTTTCCTTAGATGATATATTGAGTAGACCTAAGGAAATTAAACTGTTGTAGTTAAAGTAATAAACAATAAATATCTTAAAACCCTAATCAATAGCTGTATGGTCCAATGTGCCACTCTCTCAATAGCCTTTACTGCCGCTGACGGGGAGATCAGGGATTGAATCCCGGTTGGAGGTAATGAGTGTGCTTTTTCCCTAAATGGTTTTCCACTATGACTCGACATAAATGAGAGTGATTCTCTTATAAATTACCTTTTACTTTCCTCCTCCTTACTTAACTAACGTATGTGGATCACATGAACAAAAAAATCTTAAACTATATTAAAAACAGGAGAATCATATTTAATTCGAGTTTGTAACACAGAATTAAAACTACAAAAAAAAAAAATTCTAGAGATAAACTATCCATGTTTTCAACAGACTGTACTTGTAAAGCTATTAACCACTTGTTAATACAAACCTCTTGATATTATTTTATTTATTTTTATATTTCTCCTTACACATTTTCTAAATGTAATTCTTTGGCCCTACGTAGTAGCTATTGCTAAGTTTTATATCTACTTGAGTAACTACACTAAGCTACAAACTACCCCTTTTTTATGTCCATTTTTACGGTCTAAATCTCTAACGCACATGACCTTAACGCCCGAAATGCAGGGGAACTTTTGAATGGGGAGTAATAACCCATAACACATGAAAGCATAACTTTTGATAATACTCCTCTTGGAAGGTCGATGGGTTGGAGTTAAGTGAGGGGATTGAGGGTAAAGCTTCGCTTGGATTCCATTGGTTGTGTGGTTAGAGAGAGATGGTTAAAAAAAAAGTAGATAGGGGTCTGAAAGATACTTTCGGAAGTATAGAATGTGCTATTATGTAAGATATGTTAATATCCGGCTCTGTAATATTGAATTGCGTGAACCTTCTATATCCATATTAGACGACCGCAGAGTTTAGGAATGTTTTAGGAAATTGCAATATAAATAGCTTTGAACTCGTAAACAAGAACATATTACAGGGGTATTTTTTCATACGAAAATTATTAAGCAACAACAAGTATTTATTTTCCTTCTTGTTCACCAAATTGTGGTTGTCCCTAAAAAAATATTACTATTATTTAGTATACTTGTATAAAACAGTCATGAAACTCATGCTTTTACTCAGTAAGTTAGTTGTAAACCTCTCGCTTGTTGTTTTAAGAAATACGGAGTTCAGAAGATAAAAAACAAAAGTTTTACCGGTTGCTCTATATGGTTGTGAAACATATTATCAAACATTAAGTGACAGAAAAAAAATAGTTCGGTCAAAAAAAAGTATTACGAAACATATTTGGTTCTAAAGGGGGTATATATGTATAAATTATAGTGGAGGAGGTTTCACGATAATGAGTTGTATGTCCTGTACTTATTACTTATCAGGTTACGGGTGGTGAGCGGAGCATGCAGTGCTAGTGGGAGAAACTTGAACTGCGTTAAAAGTATTGAAGCAAAATTTAAACTGTTATAGGAGAGAGGAATGTATCTTTATGCATCAAATGATGTAATTTTAATACAGGGGTCACAATACAAATCACATTTTCATTTGTATTTTCCTCATCCCCTGTTTGTTCTTCCTCTGCGGGACAGCTACCTCCAGGAACTTTTTTCACTCACCTGGTTTCAGGTTGTTTATACATTTCTGCTCAACTATTCTAGCGCATAAATGTGTGGAAGTAGGAAACTAGATTTAAGGGCAGTGTTTTTGCCTTTTTTTTTTAATAAAATAACTTTTTTTTTTGTTAAGGAATAAAAGATTTCTCCAATAGAAAAAGTGTTTAATTTTCTTCACAGGTGATATCAACAGTTGTTGAATAATCTATCGAGGGTGTTGTGGAATTTATTGACAAGTTTTTCTCTTCATTTAAAAAGTTTCTCATCAAAAGTCGCTCTGCTCTTGAAAGATATTAACAACTGTTGATATCACCGTGAGAAGAAAATTAAACAATGTTTCTACTGGCGACATATTTTACTAATTTGACCAAAAAAAGTTTTACTATAAAACTACATAAACACCGTTAACGCCCTTAACTCGCATTTTCTTAACGCACCGTTAAATTATTATTTAAAAGGTCCAAAACACTATTAAACCATGCCATAGTATCCTAGAACTTTAGGAATGCAGCCATATTTTTGATAATAGCTTGCTGCTGAAGGTAAAAAAAAAATTTAAAAACTGCCAAGCTCTCTTTCCCACGTCCCGTCAAACAAAATGTCACAAACATTATCTGAGGACTTATCGAGTCACACGGTATCAGAACCAGTCCCTTTATTCAGCTTACTGAGACTTCATTTTTGTAAACGTTTTTAGGGGGATTGTGCATTTTACTTGCTAAACGTATTCCAATAGTATCTGACCAGTTTTAACTTGTCTTGGTTCTTTTATCTACCAGATTAACAAGATGTCAATCTTTAAGGAAGGAAACACGAGTCACAGGCAGTAATTTCGCAATTTATATTGTAACTTTTTTTTTTTGCCAAAATTAATTTAATATTGCTTCAGTAGAAACAAAGTTTAGTTTTCTTCACATGGTGATATCAACGGTTGTTAATTATTTGTCAAGAGCAAAGCGGCAAAAGCGAGAAACTTTTTAAATGAAGAGAAAAAGTTGTCATTAAATTCCAGGACAGCCTTTACAGATATTCAACAACTGTTTGTATCACCTGGTGAAGAAAATTAATCTCTTTGTTTCTACTGGAGAAATACTTGATTTCTTTATAAAGAAAATTAACTATAAAAATCGCAAACACGCTGACCTTATCTAGTGTTATCTGCACTTCCACTTTAGTCCAAGCCAGTGATTAAATAAGATTAGTGAGAAGGTACCCGCATTCTATTGGAAGACAGGATGTAAAAAAACCAACAGGAATTAAATCACATATTATAAGTCCACCATTACCAGTGTACGCAAACGTAACTCTAACCCAGCAACTTCCCATCTAACGGCTGCCAAGTCCAACCTGGGTCTCTACCTGTTACAATGGCAGAATCGTCTAAGGCGTCAATTTCGTGTTAGACTGGTGTGTGCATAGAGATCGGTCTTCGAATCCCATTTGGATCTACTGAGGGTGGTTTTTCCTAAATGATTTCCCACTTCCCTTCCATTCAAAGCTGGTAGATTATCTCTAAAATGATTCCTTCTTCATCCTATCTGATTAGAGTAATTATCATTTACGCGTATAGTCTGAACAGGTAGTAAAACGTGGTGATAGAAAACAAATTGGATCCAGCAATTCAGAGACAGCTTCCTCCCATCCCCCCTTCCGTACCCAGCCTCTAAGTGTACAGCCAGACTGAGCGAGCGACTAAAATATAAAATAGAACACATGGTTTGTAATGAGAGGTGACCAGACTGGAGCGAGCGAGCGCGCTTGAAAGATAGAACTGGTTCTATTTTTCAAGCACGCGCACTCGAGCCGGAACAGTCTAGTTTACAGGCTCTTGGCAATATTATTGTATGTTGGTTCATTGAGTGCTAGAAAACTTATCATTTTGACATGATACTTGACTTTCTTATATTTATCGATAACCCACCCCGGTGGCGTAGTTGGCTAACGCGCTGGTCGTGTTGAGCTCGACCGCTGAGGACGGGGAGATCGAGGTTCGAATCTCAGTCGTGTGAACTAGTGGTGGTTTTCCCTAAATGGTTTTCCACTCTCCTTCCACGCAAATGCGGGTTCACTTCCTTTAAATTGAACCCTCCCAATTCCTAATCCATTAGCGTAACTAGTACTTAAGCGTATAACCCGAACGGTAGTAAGGCGCGGTGCTAAATATTATTATATTATTATTTATCGATAGGTTTAGTACACTTGCTACTAATGACCTAATTTAATTAGTAAGATCATAAACCATACCTATATATATATATGTAGAAATGATATGTTAAAATACTTCAATATTATATTCAATGTAGGCTTTACAAATAAGAATCACCATTAGCGTGGAGAGAGGATGGGAAAACCACAACAATAAATCCCTTGTAAAAAAAAATGCCTCATTTAACTTAGCCAAGATTCGAACTATTGCCTCCTCGCCAGTTTGACCACGCAGTCGCTCGCTCGCTCTCTTGTCAGTCTGGCCGAACCCTAACTCCGTTCCTTAAGGATGCGACCGAAGCCGACTGTCCTCCATTTACTAGCTAATCGTGTGACAAGTGGAACAAGAGGCTCGGGTGGAGGGCGGGTTATTTAAGCGGCGGGGAAGGGGGTGGAAATAATGATGTGGCGACCTTCACTACGCGGCTATCGCGACGATTAATTCACCACTTTGTGATCTGGTCTCCCCAGTTCGAGCCCGAACTGCTGTGCTGCCCCCATTAGTCTGAGCGTGAGAAGGAGAGATTGAGGGAGGGTATAGGAGGATAGACCAGATAAGCCGTGGACCAGCTCAGCTCTACCCTGATTTTCGTTGGAAGAACAGTAGAGAAAATTCAAACATATTTCTTTGCGGCGAACGATATTAACATTTTAGTAGATTATTTGTGCTATTTTATAGGTATTGAGAGTATCTATCAAAAGTGACAGCTGCAGATTACATGACTTGATGTATGAATATATTAAAATTGTTTTAGTAGCTTTAGTATTCAACTTTTACTGTTCTTCCTACCCAAATCATACCATACTCCTAGATGTGGTCGAGAGAGCGCATAATAATAATCATCACGGCTGTCTTGGTATCTTTGTGCCCTCCCCCCCAATTTCCCGCGAAACTTGGAGAGTTTTAGAAGCACGAATTGCCAAAGTGTCTTGGGTTAAGATCCCGGGGGTGTATTACTATCGTATTAAAACATTCTGGTGAAATTACTTGCAATGACATACGTATGTTAACGAAGTTACCTACTTGGAGATTATGAAGCTATTTTGTGAAGTAAGTTTAGCTTTACTTGAGCATATAAGCAGTTTAAGCACTATCTTACTGATATATAACTATAAGAGATCGAAATAGAGGAAATAAAATGAGCATTTCACCATATGAGGCCTCTTGTTTATCAAACTAACAACACGCGCTTCCTCTGGCGAGTTTACACACTCACTGTACTATTTGCACTTTGAAAACATTGAATTGCTTTATAAAATTACGTTTATTTTTATTCCCCTAATCTTGATAGACATTTGCTACCACGGATTATTTTAATCTAAATCCTGAAAGGAAGACTCTACAGGCCATTTTAGTTACTTAGTCCAAATAGCCTGAGCTGTAGACGATTTATAAGAATACGTTCACAGAAAAAACTAATTGCCATCAAATAAATAATTTTGTGACACCATTATTTAAAAATATTGGCTGTTGTTTAAACGTTAAATCTTTAAAACTCGCTGAATAAAACGTAAGTTCTCTAACAAGGGAAATCCTATCTGGACCAGCTGTGACATTACAGGTAGGCAACGGAGTAAGGAGGGCTATTTTTTAAGAAAATATGACAGCATTCGCTTTAAGAAAGAATGTGAATAAAAAATAGGTTACTGTACATTAATATCTGCCACAATATCCGTGCAGCCAACTTTCTCTGCGGGTTTATGTGTTTAATCACATGAGTTGGACGAGTGGTTTGGGATCGGCGTCTAGCAACAAGGGAGTGTACCATGGTTCACTGTTGTCAGGAGGATCCTAGTCTCACCGAAATAATTAGGAATATATATTTAAGGCAATCAGGAGGATTCCAGATGTAATGACATCAGGAGGATTCCTCTTCCAGATGTAATGACATCAGGAGGATTCCCTTCCAGATGTACTGCCATCAGGAGGATTCCACTTCTAGATGTACTATCATCAAGAGGATTCAGATGTACTGCAAACAGAATGATCCCAAATGTACTGCTATCAGGAAGACTATAGATGTACTGAAATCAGGAGGTTTGCAGATATACTTCAATCAGGAGGGTCCCAGATGTATCGTAATCAAGATTATTCCAGATGTACTGCAACAAGTAAGATGCCAGCTGTACTGCAACAAGGAGGATACCAGATGTACTGCAATCAGGAGGATTAAATATTTACTGCAATCAAGCCGTTTTCAAATCTACTGTAATCAGTAGTATCCTAATTTCATAGTATCAGCATCAACTAGCGTCTACATTATGGCTGGGGAACCTTTTTGAAAGCGTGTGCCCGATTGGACAATAATTCTCGCAGTAATTCTTTCGCGTGTACGTGGGAATTTTGTGTGGCAAAATGAAGTACCTTACTAGAATCTTTCATCACTATTATTAATTAATGTATATAACATGCTAAAAAATGTTGTTTCCAACACCACGTCGGGCTGTACACATATTTACTAATAACATTAATGTGTTAGAAAAGAGGAAGGTTGAATTTAGATTATGTGTACCTGCATTTGAGTGCAGGGAGAGTGGAAAACCATATAGGGTAAACCATTCTCAGTACAGTGGACCAGGTTTAGAATCCCAATCTCTCTGTCATTGATAAACTAGTCTACTACGAGAGTGACGCCTTAGATGACGTAGTCACATAAGTGGGATTAAAGTAATTAATTAGTGTTCCATACTATTATTGACCTTAAACAAAATATTATATTTTGTATAATATATAAATAAAAATATGGAATAACTTTAATTGTAATATAGCAGGATTGACTCTTATCCCAAATAAGGTCCAGAAGATATATATTTTAGTCTGAAACATCAGGAATCAAGCCACAATCTCCTAATATTGTGTTCGACCAATTCAACCATTTAGATAAGAGTCCACTTCTCCTTGTTGATTTTATTTCTTTTTCAAAAGGTTTTTGGAGATGCGTTTAAAAAAAAAACTCTCGAACGTTACAAAGTACCGACGTAAAATAATCATACTCTTTCTTACCTCTAATGATTCCCCTTCCCCCACTTTCCCCTACATTCACACACCTCTATCGATCTCGCGAGATAGGCCCGCATGAACTACTACACCTTCGTAAGATTGTTGCCAACTTGAAGATAAAATAAATATACCTACTTAAGGAGTTTTTATCGCGAGCCACGAGTTTATAAAAAAAAAACTGCCGGAGATCTACGTGCCCAACCGTCAGGAAATAAGAGTCTATGACTGAACTGACAGGTAACATATGATTACCACGTGTGTTTACAAGTGTGAAAAGGTGTGTGTATGTGTGTGGTTACCGGAGGAAATGATACCCTCTCCCTCCCCACCCCACACCCCACACATGCGAATTATGGGTGCTAAAAATATTTCATTTATTTCTTTTTACGTTAAATACGGAGAGGGGAATAGGGTAAGATCATGTATGTGGGGAAAGGAGGGTGTATCTTTACTTGTTTTTGTTTTTTTCAAGATAATGACTTACATGTAAGTTTAACGGATTATCTTAGCGTAATCTGTATTCTTTTGTTATGTGCCTTCCATTTTCTTAATATACTTAAAGTGGGAGTACATGACCTTTTTTTGTCCAAAATAAATCAAATATTTCTTCAGTAGAAACATAGTTTAATTTTCTTCACATTGTGATATCAACAGCTGTTGAATATCTGTCATTAGCACAGCGGCATTAGATGATAAACTTTTTAAATGATGAGAAAAAAGTTATAGTTTAAATCCAGGACACCCTTGAAAGATATTGAAGAATATTTATATCACCACGTGTGGAAATTTAAATTCTATGTTTTCACTGTAAAGATATAAACATTATTTTTTGACAAATACATTTGTTTGCTATAAAAAAATCCTGCAAAAACACTTACCTTTTATCACATCCACTTCATTTCCATCTTAATTATCTTTAATTATGCTCTGGTAATTATAATTTTACTTCTCATCACATATTATGTACGCTCTATATCTGTGCTCCAGATTCAAATAGGAGACCCTTAATACCTAATCTGTAAGGCTTCAAGCCATTAAAAGGATTTTTAAAATCATGTAAAACAAATAGTGACTACAGTTAAATTTTCAAAATAAGGTCAATTTAGAAAATACAAATATTTATTGTGGTCAAGAGTGATAACATTTTGTAATATTCTTATTCTTATTTTATAGTTATTAATAATATATATCAAAAGTGACAGCCATAAATCACAAAACTTAAAGTATGAATACGTTAAAGTAGATCTAGTCGCTTTTCAAGAAGTCAGAAAAAGCCCTTTATATGAAACTTGGACTGTATGTAAATACTTAATAGTTTTTTGTTTTAAATTTTTCTATGCTCCACGTTTTACTGCCCATTCAGTCTATGAACATTTAATTACACTAATGGGTCCGGAGTGACAAAGGTAATATTTATAGGAAACATACCGCATTTGCGTGGAGGGAGAGTTGTGAACCATTTTGGAAGAAACCTTAATAACATACAAAACCGGGATTTTAACCCAAACTTCCCAATCACCAGCTCACTAGCAAACCATATTAGATAATCATGCCAGTTTGTGTGCTCGTGGTCGCAAGTTTATTTTATAAGCTCGGTCGGTACTTATATATATACATACATATTTAGTATTTTAATAATATATATATATATAAATATTTTAATAATATATATATGTTATTTTGATTTATATTATATATATATATTATAAATACAACAATAAATTTTATATATAATATATATAAACAAATAACATATATATATTATTAAAATACATTTTTCATTTTAAATTCTTGCCCTGTGCAATTAGAAGTAAATATGGTGGACTGGTAAAGGGGCAAGGGGGAGTGACTCTTATCATGTTGATTAAATTACCTTCCTTTTAATACAATATTACTTTTTCCTCGAAACCTACAAAGCTAATCAATTACATTCGTCCAAAGAATACATTACATCAACATCCTTTAAAAAAAATTAGAAATATCTTCAAGAAAAGTCCTTTTGAAATATGCTTTGATTCGATTTTTGATAGCTGAGGAAGACAGAGAGGGCTAAAGAGTGTGGGTAGGCTGATACTCCCTTGGCGAGGCATGCGCATCGACTGCTCGCCGCCTAGTGCTGCTAACTGGCGGCCGCCCGGAGAACCACGGCCCGGGGAGATCAACTCGCTGGTCTATATAGTCAGGAGCGCTCGTTATAACGCTAGTCAGTTGCACCGGTGAAGCGGTCGGTTATATACCGGAATATTCTTGATACCTATCGAGCCGCAAACGGGCGTAACTTGATAACAAATAAAAACGTTCCAAAGTCAAGTTATCAATAGTTAAAATGTAATATATTATTTTTCAGAAAACGTGTGTTTACAAAGAAATAAAAAGTGTTTTTTTTTTGTTTAATTTAAAAAGCAAAAACCAAATTACACTTTCAAAACGTATTTAGTGAAACGTAATTCTATATTTTGAACGGAAAAACTGTGTTAGAATTGATTTTTTTTAAAGTGACTCTTTGTGCTTTATTATTACCGAAAATGTATCTTGTTTGCTTTTTGTGTCTTGATGGCAAAACGCGTTTGGAATGACAAAACATATTTCAACGCCAACTTCAGTTTCCATTTTGTTGACAGTTTTTGGTAGAAGTGAAGCATAATGTAACAAGTTTCTTCAAAGTTTATAACCAACTCAAGACACCGTGAGTTAATGTGTGTCGATCAATTTCCTTGGTAGGAAAACGCTTTCCCCTATCCGGTGTCGTCTGGCGCGATTTCGTGTCGAGGGGGGGGAAACCTACGCTGTGTTTGTGTGTCGGAGCGCGCGTTTGTGTGTTTGTGAGCGTTTTGGTTAACGCCGTTGTATAAAAATGCGATTAACTCGCAAGAAGAGCTTTTGCTCGGAAAATAGAGAGGATAAGGATGAAGAGCTTATTATTAAACTGTGTAAATAAGATCATGGTCTCGTTGTGTGAACTTGGATTACTTTGTAGGAGGGGAGTGTTGAGAATTTTGTTTTGAAAAATTGAACGGATATTAATTAATAGTTTTTTTTATAGATGTGGATCAGGAAAGGTTTTTATAATTGGGACGTTGTTTCGTGATCGTCGTGGAAATTTTTTTGGGGGTGGCAAACGTGTGAAGTCGCCAGTGAACGTGTGACTTAGATCCCTTCCCCCCTTTTTCAAATATGGTGTGTCACTGTAGACACACGAGGACTGCGTTTTGGTTGGGGGACTCGAACCGGTACTGTTACTTCGTGACTGTGTCGTTCTACCTCCTCCTCGCCCCCATAACCACCTGAGTTTCTCCAAGTATGAGACGCCGGAACAATGTTCGTGGAGCTCGGAGAACAACGAGACGGCGGCTGCGGGGAGGGTGTCCGTGTGGTGCCGCGTCAGGACACTCAACGGTGACGGGAACAACCTAAGTGCTCTCCAAACAGAGGGGACCGCCCGCCTAGGGTGCAATGTAGTGAGGTGCTACTCTTCGAAAGTGCCGTCCCACCCCGGGCGTTCCATAAGTTGAGCCAACTAGAGGAACTCGTTGTCGAGGGCTGTAAGATCCTGCAGCTACCACCAGACGCGTTCGATGGTCTCCGAGACCTCAAGAGGCTCACCATCAACACCCACAACTCCGACTGGGGGTCCGGCAAGTCCCTAGAACTTTCTCCAAGTAGCCTCCACGGGCTGCGAGAGATACAAACCTTGGACCTCGCAGATAACAACATCCGAGGGCTACCCGAGGACGCTTTTTGTTACCTGGGGAACCTTCAGGTTCTCAACCTGACGAGGAACCGTATCCGTGACGCAGACACGTTAGGATACCCGAGTAAGAGAGGCCCAACCGTCACCGAGCCAAGGATCGAGTGCAACGGGGGGCTTGACGTGAGGACGTTGGATGCTTCGTGGAACCAGCTTCAGATACTCCCTGCAGGATCCGGTATCACGAGACTCAGGCAGCTCCAGAACCTTCACCTCCAGCACAACGAACTGGCGGAGATTCACGCGGATGCTCTCCTAGGTCTGACGTCATTGCGCGTGCTTAACCTGTCCAGTAACCGGCTGGAGACGCTGCCTGAGGGCCTCTTCTCCAGTTCCAAAGAGCTCCGGGAGATTTACCTGCAGAACAACTCGCTGTACGAGCTGGCGCGTGGTCTCTTCCGTCGCCTGGAGCAACTCCTGGTACTTGACCTCGCCGACAACCAGCTGAGTAGCAGCCACGTGGACGACGGTACTTTCGTCGGACTCATAAGACTGATAGTTCTAAATCTTTCACATAATGCCCTCACCAGGATCGATGCCCGGACTTTCAAAGACCTCTTCTTCCTCCAAATTCTAGACCTGAGAAACAATTCTATAGGGTATATAGAGGACAACGCTTTCCTTGCTTTGTACAATCTCCATACCTTGAACCTTGCAGACAACAGACTACATCACATCGGATCTCTGCTCTTTAATGGCCTTTTCGTTCTCAGTAAACTTACTCTAAATAACAACCTAATTGTGAGTATCGATTCCCAGGCGTTTCGAAATTGTTCTGATCTGAAAGATCTCGATCTCAGTTCAAATGGTCTGCAAGAAGTGCCCGAGGCTTTGAAAGAACTCTCGTTTCTGAAAACTCTAGATCTTGGGGAGAACCAAATAAGTAACTTTCAGAACGGATCTTTTAAAAATCTTCAGCAGCTTACTGGCCTTCGTCTCATCGGTAATAACATAGGTGATTTGACTAAAGGGATGTTTTGGGACCTCACCAGTCTTCAAGTCCTCAACTTGGCCAAAAACAAAGTCCAGCAGGTTGAGAGGGGGACATTTGACCACAACACGCAAATAGAAGCCATTCGATTAGACGCCAACTTCCTAACGGACATTAACGGTGTCTTTTCAACACTTTCTAGTCTCCTGTGGCTAAACCTTTCGGATAATCACCTAGTCTGGTTCGATTATGCCTTTGTACCCGGTAATCTGAAGTGGCTTGACGTTCATGGCAACTACATTGAACGTCTTGGTAACTACTACAAGATTCAAGATGGTCTACACATAAAGACATTGGACGCGAGTCACAACAGAATCACCGAGATCTCTTCCATGTCCATACCAAACAGTGTTGAGCTGGTCTTCATAAATAATAACTACATATCCCTGGTACATGCAAACACATTCCTGGACAAGAAGGAGCTCGTACGAGTTGACATGTATGCCAACGAATTGGTGAAGCTTGACCTGAATGCCTTGAGACTTTCCCCAGTCGCTGCCAACAAAACAATACCCGAGTTTTATATTGGCGGCAATGCTTTCGACTGTGACTGTTCCATGGAGTGGCTTCAGATGATCAACAACATGTCCGAGCTACGGCAGTACCCTCGTGTCATGGACTTAGATAACATAATCTGCAAGATGACCTACTCTCGTGGACTCCCTACGCTCCCGGCCATCGACGCCAAACCCTCCCACTTTCTCTGCACCTACGAGACCCACTGCTTCGCCCTGTGTCACTGCTGCCCCTTCGATGCCTGCGACTGTGAAATGACCTGCCCGGCGAACTGCACGTGCTACCACGATCAAACCTGGACGACCAACGTGGTGGATTGCTCTGAGCAAGGCACCAGCGTCATCCCCAGGAGGATACCGATGGACGCCACGGAACTCTACCTGGATGGTAATAATTTCAGCGAATTGCAGAACCACGTATTCATAGGGCGCAAAAATATGAGGGTCTTGTTTGTCAATTCTAGTCGTATCGAGACGATCCAGAACAGGACATTCAATGGTCTCAACGCCTTGCAAATCCTCCACCTTGAAGACAACAAAATCCGTGAGTTGAAAGGTTTTGAGTTCGAGCACCTCTCCCACCTCCGCGAGTTGTTCCTTCAAAACAACCTTATCTCTTACATTGGTAATCTAACCCTAATACCACTGAGATCCTTGGAGATCCTGAGACTCGATGGTAATCGTCTAGTCACCTTCCCTGTCTGGCAACTGAACCTCAACTCCTACCTGGTCGAGATCTCCTTGGGAAACAATCAATGGTCCTGTAGGTGTAAGTTCCTTCAAGAACTGCAGATCTGGGTGTCGGACAACTCCAGGAAGGTGATCGACAGTGAGGATATCTGGTGTTACAACAACGACACAAGGCCGCCACAGAGGAGGGAGGTTGATCTGAACAATACTGCATGTAGTGACTACTATGCCGGTGGATCCGTTATACAGAGTATCATAGTGTCTGACTATCTACCCATGGTGATAATAACACTTTCAGCTTTCCTCCTTATAACAATCCTAACAGTCCTCCTTTTTGTGTTCCGAGAACCAATGAGGGTGTGGGCCTACTCCCGCTACGGTATCCGCCTGTTCCACTTCAAGGCTGGGGGCTCCAAACACTACGGGGAGGACCGCGAGAAACTCTACGACGGGTACGTGTGTTACAGCCCCAAGGACGAAGAGTTCGTCCTCCAGTCAATAGTCGCTGAGCTGGAGCACGGAAACCCTCGTTCCAGTTGTGTCTACACTACAGAGACCTCCCCCACCACGCATACCTCCAGCACTCCACCTCGCCAGTCGTCGTCGAAGCGGCTGAGGCGAGCCGGCGCGTCATCCTGGTCCTTCACGCAACTTCCTACAGACCGAATGGTCCAGGTTCGAGTTCCGGTCGGCGCTTCATGAGGCGTTGAAAGGCCGGATATTCAAGTTGGTTCTAGTCGAGGAAGGCAGCAGCCTCCCCGAGGCAGAGTTGGATCCGGACTTGAGGCCGTATCTGAAGACAGGGGCGAGGGTGCGGTGGGGGGAGAAGCGCTTCTGGGAGAGACTCCGTTACGCGATGCCAAACTGTGACTCACAGAGGAAGAGCTCCATGTACAGGAGGAACATAAACAACTACACCCTAGACTCCGCAGTGGCAAACGGCGCCCACCACCACGCTTACCTTGAAAAGGCGGTGACAAAACAGTCACATCCGCCATCGCCTTCCCTGCAGATGCATATAAACAGCCACCCGCTGTTCCAAGCGGCCGCGGCCACAAACAATGACGGCTCATCACCCGCCATAACACCTCCTTCCTACACCAACAGTTCTACCCTTCCGAGGACACCCCTCAAACACCAAAATAACCACAATCCTCACCCCCATCAGCACCAGAACAATCTGCAGGATCCCAGGAACGACCATGAAGAAGCCAATTACTCCTCGGCGACGACAGCCACCCCATCCCCTAGACCCGTTCACAGACACCCCCAGAACAATTTCCACCAAAACATCCACCCCCATCACCACCATAACTCATATTTGGAGGGCGTTGATTCACCCTCAAGGCCGACGTCCGAGCACATCTACTCTTCCATCGACACAGACTATTCGACGCTTGAGAGGGAAGCGTCTATGGCGAGACGAGCGATGAACGGGACACCGGTGGGCACAGGGGTGCATCAGAGCCATCATCATCAACACCATCAGTCGCCACAACCTCAACAGCACAGGCCTTCTTGGAGAAACACAGGGGGGGGGGGAGGGTTGACCCAACAACGTACAGTCCTATCTCGTGTGATGCAGCCACATTCACTAAAAACATTAAAATAAAACACAACTCCTAAACTTGTGCGTGAGTAAGGGACAATATTCGTTTGTTTATAATTCGTGTGAATGAATAAAATTACCATTAGGGTGTTTAAATTGAAGACGAATTTCGGTTCAGATAAAAAAAAAAGTTGAGGGAAAGCGAGACTGATCCGTCCTTCATCTTAAATGTGAAATTAAAAATATAAAGAAAAAAACAAACAAACTAAAAACCAAAATTGTGTGTAAATATGTTTAAAAGGCAGCGACCATCTAATTTCCACAACATGTGAGTACCGAGTTCGTTGTTATTCTTTATATCCTTTTCATAATTATGAAAGAATGGACGATGTGTCTTAATAACTAGAATAACTTGGTCCTGATTGAATATGATGTGTTTTTACACTTTCCTAGTAACGTTCGTGTATATTGTGTACGGTATTTTACGACTGATCAATTTGATTATTTTATCCTTGATAATCTTTTTTCTTTGTATCCCCTCAAGCAGGTTAATAAATAAACTTTAATTCATGTTATTAATAAATAGGGTTTTTAGTTGTACAATTTATTGAAAAAAGCACTAATCGCTTTGCCTTTTTATATAAATATATACAAAAATATTCACATCGTTGTAAATAATAACTCGAAATAATATGTTGTATTATATTCGTCATGTATTTATTAAGTCAAATGAGACTGGATTAATTTTTACTTTCACTATATACGATCATTAATAATGTCATAAATTTGTTGTTGCATTTTGGGTGTGATAGAAACTCAAAAGTAATCGATATATAAAAATGAATGTAATTTAGAATTTCTTCCATTATGGCTTCTTTTTTCTTCTGAAAAATGTTTGATTTAATTCGTCTCAATACGCTATACACTATTAAGTGGAATATCTGTGATAATAAATAATATTTGAATTATATTGGTTTTTCTGTTTTCTTTTTTATTTGTTAATCTTTATGTGTTGTTTATCCTTGTTTGTAAAGAAAAAAAACCTAGGAAGATTATTTTACCATTCGATTTTCATATAATCTACAGAAAATAATTTCAATTTAATGGCATCCATATATTTTTCCTTGTTCTATTTAATATTCTGAAGTATCTCACATTGAACAAGTAAAATAAAGAAATCGCACTAAACAGTAAATAATTTTAATTTTATATATATATATTAATATATATCTTATAATATAATATTTATTATATATTATATTTTATATTTTATATTTTAATTTTTATTTATATATATCTTTTTATAAATATATTTATATTTATATATATTAAATAAAATTAAAATTATTTACTGTTTAGTGCGATTTCTTTATTTTACTTTATTAAATATATAATATAATATTTTAAATTATATATATAAGCGTCTACAAATTGTAAGTTTAAATTTTTCTTACTAACTAGTTCAATTTTTTAAAAGCAGCTATTATATTTGGTTAGTTTTTGGGGGAAGAATAATTTACTAAATGAAATGTTAATATTTCTTAAATATACTTCTTAATAAAATTATTAATATAGTCTAGCTATAAATCAAAATGGAATATAATTGAAACTAGATTATCGATTAAAAAAAACTATATTTTTCAATACTTTATTTGTAATAAAACAAAAATATAGATTTCAATTTAGGTGTGAGAGGGAGAGATATTAAGAAAAGTTTGGGAAAATTAACAATATTCAAGTATTAACATAACTAAACTTATTACTTTAAAGATTGAGTACCGGCACTAAAAGTAAGCGAATAATCCCTGTTTATCAACACGTTTTGGCTGTATTTTGTCACAGAAATGAAAGCTTCTAACTATTATTAAATTATGAGAGACTTCCCCAACCTCATTACCTATTCTATTTCACAATTGGACATCAAAGGTTTACCCCCCTGCTCTCATTCCCGCACACAAATACAAAATAAATCCCTTCCATTATTCTTGTAAAAGAGTAGGCCTATATGGCAAACAAGACTTCAATATAAATTATTAACGGCAGTTTTGGTTGCACGGCTATGGTGCCTGACAGATCCAGAAAGCTTGTTGCAAAAGGTTGATGCTTCTAAAACTTATTCACTCGTTTTTAAGAAACATTCAGGTGTAGTTTCCTTTACTATTTTTAATGGTAAGCAATAAAAATGTAAGACTAAACAAAGCATACATAAAGTAAAACCCATTATTTTATACACTCATGTTAGAAGAAAACTAGATATGAACACTCGATCCTGGAAGTCTATGGTATTCTATATATTTGAGAATCATAAAAACTTTCAAAAGATAGTTTGAATATAATTATTAAAGCCTTGATTTGAAAATAGTTTAAAGCAATTGTTAACGGTAACATATAGTCTGTTCAGTAGCAAAATTATAAAAAAAATAAAAAATTGAGGGGTCGTTTGTTCCTAGTACTCCTGAGGATATTAACAGAAAATTATTTCGACAGTTCTTATTCTTTATAAATAAGCTTTTATTCTAAAGTTTTTTTTTCTGTCAACATTGATTACATTTTACTATTGTCTTAGTGTTAATTTAACAAAGGTATTGATATATATATAAATAAAAAGTCACAGCTTTAGGTTTACATGAACTGACGTATAAATACATGAAAGTGGATCTAGTAGAGTTTTTAGCTGTCAGATAAAATTCTACATTCTGCTTGAAAATTGGAATGTAAACTGTAATACGCTGACCATTCCTAAAATGGCTTAAAGACTACTGTAAACTTTGTAAAAGAGGGTTTCTATATTACATTTTACTAACTTTACAAAATATTATTTTAGGACAGTTGGGAATGAAAAAGTAAAGTAATGCAAAAATTGGTTTTAATTCTTTTGCAGCAAAAATAAATGCACAAATACACATTTATAACTGAGCAGCAATTTTCCCGTAATTAGGGAAGGATAACTAACAAATTGTTCGCTGTCACTGTCAGTTTTTAAATAATAATAGCTGCGTTTTGTGCCAACAAATAAATCAATTGTTTCAATACTTTTGTTGCCATTTACGTCCGAGCATTTCCATCATCAATCACCTCCCCACACTTAAAAACGTTCTATAAATCCATTCTAAGCGCACTTTGAAAACTATTATATTTTTTTACTCTTGTTGGCAGGACCTAATAGACTCATTGCATTAATTGGTACAGCATTCGTTTTAGTACCCAAAACATGGCGGTATGGAATGCAACAAATGCTTAGGTACGGTAGTAATTTTTCTAAAATTTATAAGTTTTTTTGATAAAATAATACTAGATTGTGTTAGAAAATGCGTAAGTTTTTTTTAATATTATGTTTTATCGAAAGCTATTTATTTATTTTGTCATGGGAATAGTACCATTTGAACAGAAACTTTTTAAAACCAAAAGATAAATCAAAATCTGTGGTCATCATTCCTTAATTCTCATGACAGATATTCAAGAATAATAGAGATTGCTCTGTAAAGTCAAATTAAATTAAATTGGTCTACTGAAGCAACATTTAGTTTACTTTGTAAAAAAAAAAAGTTTGTGGTATTGTTAAAAAAAGTTGGCCTTAACTCACGTTCATTCCCCCACCCCCTCACTTTAAGTAAATAAATTATTAATCTGTATATTTTCCTTTACGAATATTAAATTTAAATCAATATTAAAAAACTAATGGTAGCTAAAGAACTTTAGGTCTGATGGTTAGTTAAAAGTATGGTAAGATTATTAGCAGATAGTTTTTTCACCCACGTAAGTGTGTGTGGTGGCAAACATTTAACTATCATATATAAAAATAATAATAATAGTGATAATGATAGTAATAATATAATGAAAATGGTACGGTGAACTGCATTACTTTTTCTCTCGCTTTCAATTTAATATAGATACATTAAAAAAAAACTCTATAAGACTTTTAGAAACTAAATAATATACGTTCCAACAAAGAGAATTAATTAAATAATAAACAATTTACAGAACCATTGAGATTTGTCCAACAAAAAGCATAAGATAATTTAACATTTCAAAGACCTGGATTAATATATATCGCCAATACCTCAAGAAACTGTTAATTTTAAAAATTAGATACATTAGATAAAACTTTTTTTAAAAATAGAAGGGTACAACTATGCAATGATAAGTTGTTTCTTATCTGAAATAATTGATCAAAATTGGACATATCTGTCCATGTAAATTACCCTCAAAGTAATTTTCATGGGAAATAAGTATTTCCACTTTGTCTGTAATGTTTAAAATTGCTTAGGACATAAAATGTAATCAATATCTTTTAAGCGGATTAAAAATAAATCGATTGTTTCTATTTTTGCTCTCGAATAAACTACCCTTAATTATTTTATGGTTAAATATCTAATTCCAAAAACTCCATTTTGGAACCTTATGATTTGATTAGATACCAAGCTATAGCCCGATTGGTAAGATAGGTTATGGTTCTAGCCGCTAGGCCTAGATATAGTACACACAGGCGGCATTGCAAAATCCATTGTTTCGGTTTCAAGGAGTGTTATTAATTTTATCAAAATATTGGGTTTGAAATTATTTTTTTTACAATCACAATACTTATTTCTTTGAGAGTCAAGTTACAGTATAAAGACTAAAAAAAAATAGGCCTATCGATAACATTGTTTTGAAACATCATTTTGAATAATAAAATATTTTAACTAGATTTGCTTGTTTTTTTGGATAATTTTAAAATAAATATAGACATCTACTATTTAAAACTTTAACTGTTACATTATATGCTCGTTTTGATGTATAATTAATTTTATTTTAAAATGTCATAAATCAATTTAATTTAAATTTGAAAATAATATTTTCAAACAACTTCTAATGTTAATTTTATATTTTGAATACAACAAAAACTCAACTGAGTTATTTTAAACCAATAACATAATTCCAACTAATTATTCGTATTTGGTTCGACTATGGCTTGAGACGAAATTTTGTTTGAGTTTAATTTTATACATATCTTTCACTAAATATAACTTAATGTTCCGAAGTAATGATTGAAGTGTTGGTCTTATAAATCAAGCTAGATTATTAATAAGCCTTTTCTATTATATCACAAGCACTGTGTAAGTAAAACAGCAAATTATTAAACAATATATATATTATTTTTTAAACCAAATTCAATATATTAACTATACAATTTGTTTGAGGTTACTTGTTCAGCAAATACTTTTACAAATATACAAATTTTATTTTAAACGGGTCTTAATAAGTTTTATTAATAATTGCGGTATTTCCAACATACGCTATCTACTTTAAATATATTTCTTTCTTTCTAATATTTAAAATTGAGGTTCCATATCCTATCAAAATAAATATAATTTGAATGATTTTAAAAATATACTGAAATATTTAAACAAATTACAATGATTTGAAATAACTTATAATAAGATTTTTTTTAATACAGTCGTCTTTGTACAAGGATAGGTATGAACATATTTTTTGCTGTGCTTGATTTCTTATTTATTCAATATTTTCCTTTCAAATAACTATCTAATTGGCACACTAAATGTTTTTTAAATTGTGATTATTAAATAATTGTATACACTTTTTAACAAGGATTGTTAGATAATTATCAGATTTATAATTTTTATTAAACTTCTACAATTAATTTTCAGACGTTCAGAAAATTGTCATTTAAATTAATTCTCAGTATAAAATAAACGATATAATTTGTAAGTCAAAATGAAAAATAATATAATACCTTTCCTTTTTTACATTATTTAAACTTTCTTTTCCAAACTAGCTTTCGGAACAGTAATTTTACAGTCAAATTTTCAAATAAAGGACCTTTTAGAAAATACAAACACTTTTTCCTCGGTAAAAATTTGTAACATTTTATAATATTACTAGGGTTATTTTATAGGTATTAATATTATCTATTAAAAGTGTTGGATACAAATCACATGACTGAAATTATGAACACGTGATAGTAAATCTAGAAAAAATTTTGCTGTAAGATAAAGTTCTTCCTATGAATATAAACTGTAGTTAGCCAGCACTTAGAGCTTAATTTTCTTCCCATGGTGATATCAACATTTTGTTGAATATTTATCATGCACATAACGCCATTAAATGAGAAACTTTTTAAATGAGGAGGAAAAAGTTTTCATCAAAATCCAGGACAACCTTGACAGATATTCCACAAAAATGTTAATTTCACCATGTGAAGAAAATTAAAACCTTTGTTTGTACTAAAAAATAATTTTATTTATCTTGAACAAAAAAAGTTCTTCTATAAAAAAACTGCGTTCCCTACATTCCCACCTTAATTTCAAGAAATCTAATATTTTAGTTTATTGGAATTATCCCACGGACATTTTATCTTCAGTCAGTGGCGCATCCTACTATTGAGCTAGGTCACAGGTTTGATGATTATAAAGACCTAAATAGTTGGCGTTACGAAAGCAACTGGTAAAAGAGCGTAGAATGGATCTTTGTCCAATGATGTCATTTAATAAGGGTGGCTCACAACACATTGTATTATCATTTTTATTTTCCTCCTACCCCGTTTTGATAACTACCTCTCCATCTTGTATCGTTATAAACCCAACTTGTTTCTGGGCGCTAATATTATTTATTTATTTAGCACCGCGTCTTACTATCCGTTCGGGTTATACGCTTAGGTACTAATTACGCTAGTGGATTAAGAATCGGGAAGGTTGAATTTAGAGGAAGTGAACCCGCATTTGCGTGGAGGGAGTGTGGAAAAACCACCCCAATTCACCCAACCTAGATTCGAACCTCAATCTCTCCGTCCTTGGTACTCTAGCTCAACACGACTAGCACGTTAGCTAACTATGCCACAAAGGCGTGTATGGACGCTAATAAAAAAATCTAGCACTTTTAGGGGGCCGCCTTATTATGCAAGAAATTGACGCGCAGACGTTCACCTTCAACGTAATATTTATTTGTTCTATAAGTTATTTATAAATATTGTTCACGCCAAAATAAAGTAGAAGGATTCCAACAGGGCTATTTTTCCTAAACAACCTTATATTTTGAGTTTTATTATTAGAAACAAATGGGTGAATAAATGGAAATAGTAAAATATTAACGCCTTTTTAAGCATGTTTACGGAGTTATGAGACTAAGTATTATGAAAAGGAGTTATAGATTTAATCTTCCTCTTACAAATACAATATTTTTTTCATTGGCTCACAAAAGAAAAGAAAATTATTCTCGGAGTTGTCCTTCCCCTCTTTACTATTGACATGACAAAGAGTGGTCTCTCACTCTCTTGTTAGACTAGAATACCGAGAACAGGGAGATCAAGAATACCAAGAACAGGGAGATCGAGAATACCGAGAATAGGGAGATCGAGATTCAAATCCCAGTAAGGTGCACTGAGGGTAGTTTCCCTCTATGCAAACGTGGGTGCACTTTTATAAATTCAATCTTCCTTATCTATGAGTACTTATCGTAATTAATGCATATGCATATAATCTGAACGTATAGTAAAAACGTGGTGCTAAAAAAGTTGTAGGTGAAGGGCGGAAGGGAGTATATGTCTAAACAAAATAGAAAAGTAGTTTCAGAAAACGACACATGCCATTGTATTTTCAGCTGTGTGGCCTGACCGAGGCAGCCGCTTAAAGTTAGTTTGTTATTTATGTGCTGAAATGATCAATCAGTTCAGAAAAGTGCACTTGAAAATATTCCAAATAAAACCCGAACAACAACTCATTTTTACGCCTCTCTGAAATCGAACCAGGTCCCTCTAAACCTGTAGTCTTGTTCCCCATTCATTCACCCGCAACGGATCTTGCTCGAGAAACTTGCCCGCGCGCGAAGAACGCTCCACTTCTCTCCTCAAGGTCGTGTGTTGGATTGAAGAGGACCGGCTCTGACGTCACGACCTGTTTGGTTGTCGGCAGGAACTGGTTAGCGACTGGGACATCAATTAGGGCTGCTGTACCCCAAGGGGGTAGAAGCAGGAGGAAGCAAGATCCACTACTCTTTAAGGAGCTGGATACTTCATGCAAGGGCGTATAAAGGGGTCGGGAGGGTCCAACGCCACCCCCCCTGGAATTTGTTGGACCCCTTTACCACTAAGGAGATCCATAGCGACCTGTACAAACATATATAGGACATTTTTAGCATAACCTCAACTTAACCCTTAAAAATTAATTTCTATGCCTTGGGTTCGTGGACGACCTGAAATATCTTTGTATCAAACGTGGACTTTCTAAACACGAGGTGACCTGGTGGTTTAGGGGTAAGGTGTCTACTTCTGTGCTGGGGGTCCGGGGTTCAATCCTCGATCCTGGCACAGATTTATCTGATTTCCAAACCCTTCCTTAAACCTCTGAAAAGATGTGTATTAATCACAACCTGTGAATGTGTGGAATGCCAGACTTCCACCGTGGTTCGGATCTCACGTTAATCTGTAGATCCTCCATTTCATCTCACAATCACCCTACCATTACACATTAACGTAAGTGCGTATAGCCCGAACGGGTAGTAAGACGTGGTGCTAATAATAATAATAATAATAATAATAATAATAATAATAATAATAATAATAATCTAAACACGAAGTTATAAAAAACGAGTGACAAACATCGCTTTTTTTAGCACCTTGTCTCACTAACCGTTTGGGCTATGCGCATATCCAATAATTATGCCAATTCTTTAAGGATGAGTAGGGTTGAGTTTAGATGAATTTTACCCGCATTTGAGTGGTGGCAGAGTGGAAAACCATTTAGGAAATAAAACCCTCTTACTACACACGAGCGGGATTCAAATCCCTATATCTTTGTACTTGGCAGATCTTAAAACTACTCTACAAGAGTGACGCCTTGAACCATTTAGCCAATTATATGAGATAGAATGCAATGAAGTGGACTGAATAGAATTAGTTTAAGATAGATGAGATGGACCTAATATAACAATTTCAAAATATGGATAGGTAAAATACTTTTTTTTAATGAGGCAATGAACTTTTGGGTTCCTAATTACATGGAGTAAGCAAGTATATTCGTTCTGAAATCATTTTCGTCCAGGATTGTGGCAAATAATTATTTTAACCATCTCGTCACAGGAACAAGTTCAATAAAAAGCAAACAATATTTAAAATCACATACTTATTCCATATTAATTTATTTAAAATGTTATTGTTATATTAGTTGTGAAACTTATACATGAATCCTATCTAAGTTGTACTGATTTGTTAAACTATAAGCGATTAATTTAATTTTATGGTTCGCTCCATCAGATACGTTATAGATATTTCACAAATTGGTAAATCCCGTTAGATATGTTTTAGAAGGGGTAGGTACTATTCATCCCCCTCCCAGCCCCCTCCATGACATTGAGCGGTTCATGAAGTTTTGACACTAGTTTTGAATAATTGGTTTCTCGTGCGCTCCCGATAGGTCATCTGGGATACAAACTATTCGTCCCGATTTCCGTCACATTTAACAGTTTATGATTTCTTTAACATCTCTACTAAATACACGAAATTTGTTGGGCGGGAATACGTCCCTTCTCGACAATTTTGTCCGCGCTGATAGGTTTTAAAGCGTTATTTAATCTCCAGTCGAAATGAAATAAAAAAGAACTAACGGAATGTCGAGGTCTGTTGGCGATTATAGTGTACTATGCAAATCATTATTTCGCCGCCGGACGGATTTATGATAGTTAATCAGCTAATGTAATTTTCTCTAGTGAAGTTTGAAAATTAATGTATTCATGAAAGCAAGTGGCACTCTAGATCCATACCGGTGGTATGGCTGTTTAAGGAGTTAGACTCGTCAGCATAATGAATTGGCAGTGATGCTGAGAGCAAGAGTAATGTTTCGTGGGCCCGGATAGTGATTAATATGTGATTTATCATTGTTTTTCCAATTTTTCTCTCTCTAAGCGAATGGAGATGCGTTTCTTCTAAACTAACCTTGAATTCATCGTCCCCTCCCCCTCCCCCCCCTTTTAAATTAATCGACTGTAAATGACCCCTAATAGACAATGATATAGGTTACCACTTATTCAAAACATTTCACACATTCGACAGTTTTAAATTGAGACTATACCACGAGTATGCAACCCTGCCCACTAATACGAATGAGAAACTACGATTCACAGCTATGATACGACGTTTATTGACTTACTACGAGTATGCAACCTGTCATAGATGTTATCGCATTACTATGCGTGAGATGCTTACTTTAAGACGGTCATGGCAATGTCAATGCATATGGTATTAATTAGCTGTAAATGCTTTATTTACGTCAAATGTGTACAAATAGTACATATAGGATGATTGCAGTAGAGTAGATGTATCAAAAAGTGAAAAAAAAAAATCCACAATGATTCGCTTTACGACAGAGATCTGGAACTTACCGGTTCGTAATAGCGGAATATTCCTACATTTAACTTACCAATGTAATAAAGTGACACTAGCTAAGTACAAATACTCATTGTTCGCATTTGAAAGAACCTTTTGGGAAATTTATATAAACATACGTGAGATTTAAACTTGTCAACGGTGTCAGTATTTAGTTTTAAATTTTAATCGACACCGTCTATCACTATTGAAAGTTGTAGAACTTTTCTTGACGTATAAATAAATTAACATAAGCTATCCAACTGATCGGTTGAGTTTATCTTAAGATATAGTTAATGTTAACAGTTTTCATAATATACAAAATTTTGTAAATGGATGATTACAAAAATGTAGGATTAATGAACGTCAACGGTTTTTCATCTACTAAAATTAAAATCCATCGATTATTATTGCCTTGGGATAGTGAAAAAAATATTGGTTTTAATTAAAAACAAACTTTTACGGTGGTGCGACGACAAAGGTAGTCCGACTCTCAATAATTATTGAAGTTTTAATTTATAGTGAAAATAGAACTTTCTTTTTTTAACCATTCCCTAAATAATTTTTTTTATAAAAACTTTGGGTGTTGAAAGGAAAGCATGCGAAGATTCTTGTTAAACGTTTTTTATATAATCTTGACGTATTTGTGTAAATAAACAAAATTAGATGGAAATATGTTAAATATTAAGGACACTGGCAATTTATAAATGTCTTTTTTTTAGAATCATGTTTTACTACCCGTCCTAAATACACGCCTATGTATTAATTACGCTAGTGAGTTAGAGATGGGTAAGGTTGAATTTGGAGTAACTGAAACCACACTTGCGTGGAATGAGGATAGTAAAACATTTTGGAGAAAGACCCCTTCAGTACATTTGAGGTGGATTTGAACCCCAATATCCCATCATCGGCATTCTAGTCTATTGCGAGGGTAACGCCTTGGACTATGTGGCCACCAAAGTGGGGAAGTTAACATTGTGAGTCGATAAAAAACACAAATGTTCTTAACTTTGAATAAAACATCTTGTTTCATACCAACATTTTGAATTTTCTTATTTCAATGAACGTACATTTTTTTTCAATTGGGGCAAAATTATTTTTCGTGACAAACCAAAACAGCTATCTTCCAAGGTAGAAGAGTTAGGCCTAACTAGTTGTAACAAACAGTATTAATAATGATGATTAAAGTTTAAAGAATAAACCGTTATCATACAAAATTTCAAAACACAAAACTATAGTAAAATTATTTAACACAAACTTTGGAAACTCTTAAAAAACAAACAGATTCATTGTTTAGCTACAATCTTTTTAAAATAGTTGAAGTTTTGAGTAACATCATTTAAAAAATTATAGTTGTTACATGATGACTTGTAAATTTGTAGTTTTTTCAGGCCCTTACAAGTTGAGAGTGTATGGAACGTGGGAAAAGAACAGTATGTTTGCAGTTTTTGTAGCAAAACATTTTTTGGCCAAAATAAATCAAATATTGGTCAAGTAGAAGAAATATATAGTTTAATTTCCTTCACAAGGTGATATCAACAGTTGTTGACTACCTATCATGAGCATAGCAGCATTAGATGATGAACTTTTTATATGAAGGGAAAAAGTTGTCATTAAATTCCAGGACACTCTTGACAGATATTCAACAACTGTTGATATCACCATGTGAAGAAAATTGTATTCTATGTTTCTATTGGAGCATTAATTGTTTTATTTTGGTTAAGACATTTTTTACTATAAAACCACAGAATAACTGCCCTTTATATCCCATTCACTAAACTCCCACTTTAAGGGGTAGACAGTTTTCTACCAAGCTTGAATGGTTTTTCTCTCTTTTTAGTGGGCAGGGGAAGGGGATAATATAAAACTATTACTCGTAGTAAATTAAGCTCTGTAGACATATTTAACAGGCCTACTCTTTTATTAAAGAACAATGATTGTTATTTCAGCAATAAATATTTTACTTTCAAAAATGTTCTTATACATAATTAAAATTAATTTAGGATAACTACAAAGCAAATTATTTTAACGTAGCGTACAGTGAGCCTTTTTCTTAACTTCTTAACTTCGAGGCAAATAGTCTCTATGGCAAATCAAGCTATAAATAACTCCTGAAATTTTTTTTACGTAGAATTTATTACTCCATTTCATATTAATATTTTACAAATACCCGCTACTAAACAATGTCGATTGTAAATTAGTGTAAACATTATATAAAATATATTATTTAAATACCATTAGCGAATTTGCGTTAGTTGAATGAGTGTGTTTTGAGGCAAGGAGTGGAAATAAAAAAAGACGGCATTTAATGCTATATTCTTGAATTTTTATTAATTTAAAATATATATTCATATATAATAATACGTAAAAAAAAAGAGGTGTTACTTTATAGTTTAGTTTTGTCCTCAAAACCCGCATTAATGGCCGCATGCGCTAACGCGCTACTCACGTGTTAGACTAGACTACCGAAGACAAGGAGATTGGGGTTCAATCACGGTCAGGTGTACTGAGAGTGGTTTTTTCTAAATAGTTTTCCACTCTCCCTTCACGCAAATGTGGGTGCACTTCATCTAGATTAAAAATCTTCCTAATCCTAGACACAGTGGTGCTAAAAATAATAATTACTTAACCCCACAGAACCCAATTAATTAATTTAGTATATTTTAGCTGACAAAAACATCAGTTTTAGATACAAGCTAGGACCCTTTGTAGGCCTAGTTATTATTTTATTCATGACGCGGTGCTAATTATAATATTTTATTCATGTATGTGTTAATATAAAATTGCAATAACATCCATGGGTCCTTGAACATTTCAAACTGTATTAATCAATCTTAAAATATAATTCATGTATATCAATGCGTCGCTAATAGAATAATTAAAGTTTAAAACTTCACTTAATCCTCAAATGGTGGTAATTATTAATCCGGCGAGGCCTAACGGTTGTCGATAACTTTGAAACATAATTCGTTCATGTCAAGTTACCATTTCGAATTAAATTTTGGGAATAATTCGGTTTTTGGTTCAAGCATCAGTGAGAAAAGGCTCACAAATTACTATTAACGTGGGTCTTATAACAAACTTCCCCCCTCTTTCAGTTAAACCTCTATAAACACAACATTATTGAATCCTGGAATCCAATAATCTCTTTCCTACCTACAACCCTTTCACCAAACCCTTGAAATGTTTATATCCAATAAAAAATGTAAACATTCAAAACTAGCTATTTAGGGTGAATGTGCAAGGAACGCGAGTTAAGAGAAGTGTTTTTGCAGTTTTTATAACGAAAACTTTTTTTTTTACAACTAACAAAAATAATATTCAAGTAGAAACATTGTTTTATTTTCTCCACACGGTGATATCTACAGTTTTTTATATCTGTCATGAGCATAGCGACATTAGATGGGATACTTTTTAAATGAAGAGGAAAATTTTGTATTCAATTGTAAGACACCCTTGTCAGATATTCAAGAACTCCCCTAAAAATTATTTACTATAAAAACTGCAAAAACAATTCCTTTAATCAGCGTTCCTTACACACCCACCTAGCTCAGTTGACCTATTTATCGTAAAATGTCTATCTCCCTCATTCCATTGAAAAAAAGAGGCGCATAGTTTATTCTACAAACGATCAAATATTTCTTCATTAGAGAATTCCATATCGATTCTAATATTAGTCTCTTTGTCGCTAATCTGCAACCTCTACAATAACCCCCGCACCCCCTAACTACCTACATACATAATCCAATCAGAAGTTATCGGATTCTACCTTTTGATGTATCGATTTCATATGAGGAGTAATTTAATGCTTTGTGATATGTTCTTTGGTTCCAATCCACCCCTCCCAGGTAAAAAGTATTTCCGTTTGATAGTCGTCTCTTGCGTGATCCAAATTTCCACCCTTCCTTCTCCCCCTTTACGTTCCTCTTCATCTCCCTCTCCGTTGACTTTCCTAAAACCTACTACTTTAGTTCACGAGAATGAAAGAATGATCGGATTGTAAAACTACTGACCAAAATAATGGCTTTGTTCTTTGGGATGCTCATGCTCTGACCTTGTTTGGGGTACTTTTGGTGTAATAAAGAAAGGTTTATTGGAGGGAATCTGCTCCAGAGGACGAATGGTCTAAGGAGTATCTCACATGTAAGTCCTGCCTGCTGAAGACTAAGATATCAGGCTTAGAATCCAGGTCGGATCTATTGAGGTGTTTTTTTTCCCCCAAATAGTTCTACAAACTTCTTCCACGAAAATGTGGTGGATTACCTCTAAAATGCTTCCTTGCTGGTGACCTGGTGGTTTATGAGTAAGGTGTTGGACTTTTGTGCTGTGGGTCCGGGGTTCAATACTCGGTCCCGGCACAGATTTATCTGATTGCCAAACCCTTCCTTCACCTCTGACAAGACGTGTATTAATCACAACTTGTGAATGTGTGGAATGCCAGGTCTCCACCGTGGTTCGGATTCCACGTTAAGCTGTAGGTCCTCCATTTTATCTCACAATCACCCTACCATTTGCACATTAGCGTTAGTGCGTATAACCCGAATGGGTAGTAAGACGCGGTGAATAATATATAATAATAATAATAATAATAATAATAATAATAATAATAATGCTTCCTTGTTCATCGCTCATCCCTACCTCATTAGAGAAGTTATCATATATGTGTATAACCTGAACGGTTATTAAGATGTGGTGCTAAAATAAATTTAAATATCTCAATCAAAACCACCAAAAGTCAAAATAGAGTCTCCTAGACTCGTTTAGCTAAATAGATTCGGAGACGAAAACTAATAATTAATAATGTGCATTTTTATTTTTACTATTTTTTTTTGTACAGTAAGAAGATTCTACGTTCATCTTAGTGTTTTTCATTAAGTTGGTTATCAATAATTAATACGTCCAATTAGACGTGATTACAACCAAATGTGATGATAATACGAAGAGAAGTGGCTTCCCCTCCGATCTTATAAAAGAAGCCGACATGTAAAGAGCACAGAGCATTCTTCTGCTAAAAAATTCATGAATGATTCATTAGTTCTCAATATTCGAGCTCTGGACCTAATAAATAATTCAATACTTTTTTTTTTGGGTCATCACCACAACAACAACAAAATATGGCACAACTTTCTTTTATCTATATTTCATCATTCTCAAATCTTTGCTGCCGTTAAAAACTTTTGTGTTAAATTCATTATCATAGCTTTGAAAATTTTAAGACGAAGTTAGTTTCCAATAAATCGTTAAAAAAATCATCATAATCATCAGCATCAGGTCATCAATCTTGCGATTCGTTTTCTGCAGTTTTCCCCTTTTACCTTTTTTTTTGTTGTGACTTCTTTTACCACTAAGAATTATTATTAAAAGAAAGGAATATATTATTATTTGAATTATATTATTTAATAACAACTCTCAGACTATTGAGCTTGGAATAGTAACGGTAATTCATGTATCAGATACCTAGCAAGATTAGGGCATCCAACTTGGTGTCATTTAAATGCTGAATACACAATAATAGGATATCGAGTTGAGTTTGTAATGCCAGTGTTGCACAAATGTTTGTTCATGAGCAGTATGTGGCCTCATATTAGTTCGTGGCCACACCTATGGATTACAATAATGTTCTGCTTTCAGGAGTCAGCAGTTACATATTCTAATAACATATCTGGAACAAATAGCACTGCAATTATTGTTTTATATCAGGGGTTTCCATTCTAAAAATTGCCAACTGAATCCAAGAGTTAAGTGGCGGGTCGCATCAGAATCGGATGATTTTTGTCAAACTGTACTAAAACGTGAACAGTTATTTAATTATCAATGGAATAAGATGTGGTTAGTTAAATATATTAAATTTCATACTAAATGACTGTTCCGACTGAAATATACTATCTTTGATTCGTTGATTTATTACAGAATATATAAGAAAGTAATCAAACAAGATCAGTTGGAGCTTTTATGGTTTTTTGCCACGCAATTCAAAACTTTTCGTCTCTGGGCTAGAAACATCAATATCCCAAGAAACTTAACGGGCCGCGAAAAAAAAAAAAAAGCATTGTGGGCCACCATTTGGAAACCCGAGTTTTATATATGATGTGCTATTTTAGGAACTCCATCAATTTTTCTATAAATTGGAGGAGTTTATATAGGGGAGTAAGTTCCCCCTTCGTTGGAGGAACGCGACAAAAAAAAAGTTCATCAAGTTAGAGAAGGGAACTTTGGCTTTCATCTTCAACCATTTCACTCCCCGTTCTACCAATCGTTCATTGTTTTGTACCCGTACAGGTGGTCACGTGGTAAGATGAGCAGCTCGCACAAAATTACATATATATATACATATTGAGGAAGGAAGGAATGAATGAGCCCATTATGAATTTAAATCGGAAAATATAAGTCATATGAAACAAGTTACCTTAAGGTGGGGATGCATTTATTTATTAGCAGTGCGTATTAATACCAGTTCGGGCTATATGTCGTGGGAATGTAGGGAAGGCGAGAAAATGTCAGTGTTTTTGCAGTTTTTGTATGAAAAAACTTTTTTTAGTTAAAATAAAATAATCCTCAGTACAAATAAAGCTTATTTTTGTTTTTTTCATATGGTTATATCAACTGTTGTTAAATATCTGTCAATAGTGTCCTGGAATTTAATGACAACTTTTTATCTTCATTTAAAAAGTTTCTCATTTAATGTCACTATGCTCATGAAAGATATTCAACAACTGTTGGTATCATCTTGTGAAGAAAATTAAACTAAACGTTGGTACTGGAGAAATATTTGATTTAGTTTGACCTATAAGATATAATATTACGCGTCTGGGCTGCATCACTCGTAGCTCAAGCGTGGAAAGATTAGCCAGTACTAATGTACCGTTGTCAAGGGAACGCCTGAATGTACTAATAGTACATCCTTTCCGTGGAGGCTCTTTCCATGTCCCGATGAGGTGAGATGATGATGATGATGATGATGATGGGGGTGTGGAACCAGTGGAAGCACTTAAACCTATATTAAGTCTAACTAACCAAACCCTGGTGATCATTGGGGTTGTTCACATTTTGGAGAAAATATCCAAAGTAACAGCTGTGAGTTGAACCTGGGACCTCTAGTCTCGTAACAAGGTGCGCTACTGACCACTATACCACGGGGCTGGTTAATTCAAAGATTTTTTGCTATTATAACTGAAAAATATAGCCACTGGATTTTTTTCGTGTCCCTTACATTTGTCCCTTCCATTTATGAATTTCTCCAAACGTAGATTTTCAATTTTTGGAATGAAATAACTAACTTTTTCTTTTATGTTACTAAGAATGTGTCCTTAGAGAAGATTTATCAGGAGAGGCTGGTATCCTCTCTAATGGAGCCAATGAATGGTTTGAATGATTAATCCCCCATACAAATCTAAAAACTATTTTTTATAGGGATTCGTTGGACAGATTTCATTGGCACTCTCTTTGCCGTAAGCGCGCTAAAAGCATTGAGAAAGTGATAAGTAAATTGTATATTCGTAGATAATAATATATCATAAAATGTTCATTGTAATGCTTTTATGGTGCTTCAATTTTCATAGCACGGACCTTATCTAACAGCTAGAAAAATCCTTTAAGATATACTTTCACGTATTCATACGTCAAACCATGTGATATGAGGCTATCACTTTTGATGTATATTATCAACACCTGTAAAATAGCACGAATTAAAAAGTAGAATGGTGTCAATTTTGACTGGAGAGTTATGTGTTTGAATATATTAGTTCCTTCCTATGAAAATTGTAGTTTACTTTTGTCTTCCTTACTCGTTATAATATATGATCCTATTGTTTGTCGTACAAATACGTGTACCATATCCTATATTTACATGTCAGTAATAAAACCATACATGTTTGCTTTCTCATCATTTAATGAGATTTCGATGACTCTCCATAAACATGAAACAATTTCTAGAATATGGTTTACTTTGCGAAGTTAACCAAAAAAAATATTTGGACTATACTTGATATCTAATTTATACAATAGCACTCAAAACCAACCATTGTTGAGCGTAAGATATGTATATGGTGTTTACAAAATATATTATTTAAGCAAATCATGTTTCGTTTTCCCTTGTTTTTGCAGTTTTAAAAATCTTATATTTATTGAAATATTTACTTATTAATTTTTAAATGAAGAAATGTATGAAATATAAGATAATAAAAAAACAGTGTCAACCAAAAGGATATTGTAATAATAAAATATTGGTGAATTCATCATTTTATTAATATAAATACAGAAATTTTAAACTAGTAAGTGGGTCGTACATATATTACTAATAAATACATTAAAATGAATAGTTTGGTAAAAAAAAAAGTTAGAAAAAACATAGAAAGCTTAAGATATACAAGTAAAAACACAAATAATTTCTTCGCTTTATTTATTTAGTAATATAAACATTAATACGGTCAAAATTGTATTAAATATAAGCTAGCGGCACAGTATACACTAAATGACAAAATAACTTTAAAGATTAAAATAAATAATTTAGTACGGTGAACCACATTTTGGTTATAGGCAATGTTCCTTTTTTTCTCTACTATGTCTCTATAAAAATAATGTATATATCCTAAGATATGTAAAACAAAATAACAAAAAATAACATAGTCTTTCACCAAAGAGCATACATGAAATAATATATACTGATACAGAAACATATTATTTGTTCTATGCATTTTCAACTACCCATTTCATAAAGTTCAATTTTAAACATATATTTGCCTATAGCTCCAAAAAAATTGATTTTTGATTTTATAAAACATTTTTTCAACGAAGGGTTTTATATAGGCTTAAATAAGAACTCTACAACTTTGTGATAAAAAGTTATTTGGTAATTCAAAGAGTTGCGTAGATATGGCCAAAATTGAAAAATTCATGCCTCTGAAAAGTACCCTCAAAGTCATTTTCATGGGAAAATAAGATGTATCATTTAGTATATAATATTAAACAGTGTCTTGATACAAACTTTTATTGAAACATTTAAAGGCCAATTTCAATAAAAGGACATTTTTCTCTTTTTAGCCGTAAGTAAGCTACCCTTAATTTTAGGATTCGATAGTCAATTTCAAAAAATTTATTGTACCGCTGTACAGGAGACGCCCTAATGTACTAATCGTACATACTTTCCTTGGAGGTTCTTTCCATGTCCCGATGAGGTGAGGTGATGATGATAGTGAGTATGAGGGTGTGGAACCAGTGGAAATTCTTAAACCTAACAAGCCTGATTAGTCAAAGCCTGGTGATCGTTGGGGTAATTTCCTTTTTGGGAAAAATACCCAAGGTGCCATTTGGGAATCGAACCCAGGACCTCTACACCCGTAGACATGTGCATTGACCATACACCATGGGACCGGTGTTTTGTTATGTTAAAAAGTTCCTAGATACAAATTTTTATTAAAACATTTATGAGCCAATTTCGTGAAAGACGCATTTTTTTCTCTTTTCAGCCTTAAGTAAACTACCCTTAGTTTTAGAATTAGTTATCTCATTCCAATAAAGCCTCTGAGGAACCTTATGGAAACCCTAGACACCAAGTTTTATACCAATTAGTAAAATTGTTTAAGCTCTAGGTGGAAATACAGACAAAATAGCATCCAGGGGATGGTACGTATACTCCATTCACGGTAGGAATTACTCTCTGAAAGGCCTTTTTTCCTACCAATATCCTACTATATAATAGATTTCTGGGAGGGAAAAAGGCCTTTCAGAAAACAATTCCTACTCTGAACAAACTTTAGTAATCCATCTATATCTCGAATTAGATTTATTTTTGATGAACACAATACCTTCTTTATCCGATGCTTGTGAGGAAGAAAAATAGTTTGTTTATCTAATAGATATTATTGTAGAATAAAATTATGAGACTTTGCCGTGGTTCTAGAGCTTTGAAGTGTTTCAACATTCAAGGGATTTTCTATGAGAGGGCTTGGTTTGAATCCAGTTTATATGGAATGTATTCTTCGTGCGGAGAGAATTCTGGCATGAAACGAATGATATTTATTTTTAATATTTGTTCGGTATCAGACGACAGAGTTGAAACTAATGTAACAATAATAATTTCAATTTCAATTTCCTTTATTGTAGTGTTGGCCAACAGTCGTAAGACCGATAACAGGCCAGCACTGAAAAGTACACAAGTACCTTACAAATATATAATAATTACACGAGAAAATAAGAAAAACAATAAGAGTTAAATGATTATATGTACTGATGAATAGTTACCAAAAAATAGTAATTAATAATGATAAGAATAAAAAATAACAATATTAACAAATAACTAAAGATTATTTAATAGCAGTAACAATATGCAAAAAATAAATCAAAATATTGTAAATTTAAATATTATAGGCACGTGATAAATTATTGATATGGGAGTTACTTAAATAACTCTCTGAGTTTAGCTTTTAGAAGTCGAATTCGTTAAATATAGAATTGGCGCTATGGATACTATGATCTACAGGGCTCACTTTATAAAAGCTGTTTAGAAAAAAATAATTTTGGATTATGAGAAGCCCGAGAAGGAACATGAACGCCTACATGATCAAGGGCAAATTTTCCAGAAATTTTGCTATTGCAAATATTAAAAACAAAAAGGGCATCACAATTAAGTCCACGCGAGAAGAAAGTTTGGAGCCCTCTGAGGTTTCGGATTCTGTCATAATCATAATAAATCCGTTTAGTAAATAATTTATCATAGCACACAGCGACAAATTTTCTTTGAACGATTTCCAACCTGAGAAAGTCAGTTAAGGTAATGGAATTTAAAACAAAAGTAGCATATTATATCCTAGATCTAATCAGAGCATAGTATAGATATAAAAAAAAAAGTTAACTTTCTTAAATGATGAAGTAATAAATTTAATTTAATAAGTCCAAGTAATTTCAATGATTGGGAAATTAGATGGTCAATATGATAGTGGAAGTAAAGTTTATAATCCAGAAGAACACCAATATCAATCATATAAAGGGTGTGAACTATATTTTTAGTGCCCAATTTATAAGTAAAAAAAGGAAGGATTAGTTTTCCTAGTAAAAGATGTATATTTTGTCTTAGATCTATAAAAATACATTCCATTTTCAAAATACCATTGTAAATCTATACAATCTTCAATTGATTTGATAATTTTAAATAATTTTACATCATCAGAGAAGAGTAAACAACTAGATGAAATCATATATTTACCAATTTCATCAATAAACACATTAAAGAGAAGAGGACCTAAATTAGAACCCTGTGGTATGCCACAGGAAGCTAAAAATGTATTTGATGTGTGTGAATCAATAATTTTAATAGTGAATGATCTTTCATGCAAATAACTGCTGAACCAATTTACACAAGAGGGAGAAAGGCCAAAATTACCAAACTTAGATAGAATAATAATATGCTGACATAGGCCAAATGCCTTACTTTGGTCAAAATAAATAGCATCAACCTGACCTTGGGCAGAGATTTTAGGGGCAACATATAATAATAATAATAATAATAATAACAGATTTCAAAATAATCATATCACTAATTTTAGAATATCTAAAATGATTAATAGGTTAAAGAATAAACCAAAAGCTTTAGATAACTTACTTCATTGATCAGTTTAACGCGCTAATCTCGCAGTAGACTAGACTGCCGTTGATGGGGAGATCGAAGTTTAAGTATTGTGTACTGAGGATGGTTTTTCCAAAATTATTTTCCACTCTCCCTCAATGCAAATGTGGATACACTTCCTATTAATATAATCTTCCTATCCTTAGTATCATTAGCTTAATTAATAATTAGTATAAAAGATTATAATCCAAACAGTTTGTAAGACGCGGTGTTAAAAATAAAACTTTAGTCAGAATCCAATAAGGAAAATTAGGAAGAATTTGATCTGGCAGCTAATAATGTTAATAGATCTAATTTAATATATTCATACGTCAAATCATGTGATCTGTAGCTCTGGCCTTTGATAGATATCAATACCCATATGATATTTAAATGTTTTCAATTTTTACCACAAGAAATTTTGTATTTTCCAAATGGTCCTTTCCATAAAATATTACTATTTGTGTGAATGATGCTAATAAATAAACATTTACTCTAAAAGGTATTTATTTCCATATTACTTAGAATCATTCTATAGGTTAGCTCACAAGTACAATATACAAGCCTTATGTATAATTATCTTAACCTTAAACAAGTTTTCAAAATATTTACTGCTGACCAGAAAGTTGAGTTAAGAAATGAGGAAGGAACTGATGAAATGCTACATTTGGAGCATCACGCTGTATGGATCAGAAACTTTGACTCATAGGAAGATGGAAAAGAAATACTTGGACAGCTTTAAAATGTGGAGCTGGAGAAGACTTGAGATCAGGTGGATAGACAGAGTGATAAATGAAGGGAATCCTAAGACGAGTGGGTGAGACGATAACAATTTTGGATGTGATTCTTCGGGACAAAGCAAACTGGATCGGACACATCCTGAGGAGGAACTTTCTTTTGCATGACGTCACAGAAGGAAAGATTGTGGGAATGAGGAGCTTAGGAAGAAGGAGGATTCAAATGTCAGATGATTTGAAGGAAAGAAGAAAATTCTGGGAGCTGAAGGAGGAGGCAGAGGACTATGGCGCATTGGAGGTCTATGTTCACAGACAAAACGAGAGGACTTGTCGTGAGACATAACCCCTAATAATAATGATAATGATAATGATAATGATAATTATAATGATAATGATAATAATTAGCCATTAACGATGTTAAATAATTAATACCAATACAAAAAGATTGATAAACGCAAAACCTTAAAATGTAATCATCTCTCTGTAGTTTAACATTTATTTTCTTCCGAGCTGTAGACAAATAGTTTGGAAATACGTATAGAGATATTTATAGTAGCCATTTATATACGTCTGAACAGAAAAATAAAATACAAGGAAGGGTTGGGACAATTGATGGATTTGTCGTTTAGTAGTTCCAAAGCTTGATTAATAGCTTAATGCGAATCAAAAAGTCAATATTTCTCGTAGGTGGGGAAGGTTAAAGGGTATTTTGAAGAGGGGGGAAATCCTATATTTGAACCTCCCCTCTAAGTTTCTTCTTTTGAAATGCTCGCATGATTGCCTATCTTCTAAAACCTCGTGAGCACAGCAAAAGTTTGTCAATTTTTCCTGGTAATTGGTGTGGCAATGTGTCGTCCAATTGCGTGACGACATCGTGCTGGGATATTGACCCAATACCAAGAACGCACACCTTTTGACAAGCCATTATTTCTACTAATGATACGCACTTCAAGTCTCGGTTTTATTTCAATTCATGACGCTCCCATTTTTTTTTAGCACCGCTTCTTACTACCTGTTTGGGCCATACGCTTATGTACTAATTACAATAATATTTTTTAGGGATTTTGGAGGTTATATTTATGGGAAGTTTACCCGCATTTGCATAGAGGTAGAGTGTAAAACCATTAAGAAATACCACCCTCAATACACCCGACTGAGATTCGAACCTGGATCAACCCATCATCAGCAGTCTTGTCTACTTGAGAGTAGAGTGTTATACCACGTGGCCTCCAATGCGGGTTACCATTTTATTGTTTGGGTGAAGGGAAAGGGGGGGGGGGCAGATTATTGTTATTGGATTTTGAACCCATTCTTTATTGGTTTAAATGGTTTGATCCCCACCGCATCAAGCTTCTCCATGAAGCAATGGGTCTGTAAAGGGCTCAACTCAGCCTCGTGAGCACATGGGAGCTACTTGGAGGAAAAACTAGCAGCCCTGGACTAGAAAACTGAGATTAACAACTGGAGGGTTTGTTGTGCTGACCACATGACACCTTATGTCATGAAATTCGACATGACATGACATTTTATTGTGAATATTTTTTGAGATCAAACGTTCTGTTTTAAAAAACAAATGGCCACTTTAAAGCACTTACTTGTTACTTATTTACTCACTTACTACATTTTATATCAGTTACCCGCCTCGGTGGTGTAGTTAACCAGCGTGCTAGCTTCGTGTTGAACTAAACTGCCGAGGAAGGGGAGATCGAACCTCAGTCGGATGAACTGAGGGTAGTTTTTCCTAAATGGTTTTCCACTCTCCCTCTACGCAAATGCGGGTTCACTTCCTCTATATTCAACCTTCCCAATTCCTAACCCATTAGCGTAATTAGTACTTAAGCGTATAACCCTAACGGGTGGTAAGACGCGGTGCTAAGTATTATTATTATTATCATTTTATTAGGTTATTATTAATACTTTAGAAATACGTACAACCTAAACAACCTAAAACCTACAACATAAAAATAAGATTCTTTAAAAATATTTTGATATAACTAAAATGATAACCATATAAAAATAATTGTTATTGCTATGAACGAGATTTTGATCGTCCCTGTCATGTAGATGAATACGATTTAATTTTCCTCACCCTTCTCCTTCATACCCCCTCTCCACACCCTCCTTTTCTTGTTGTCTCGCCCTTGTTAATGTTTGTCGGGTGTATAGGAATGTTTTACTATCTCACATTTGTCAAGACTTCATTCTTCTTATTTCAAGTTATTTTCCTCTTCTCTTGAATGACTTCAGGTTCATCAAAAGTAAAAAAAGAACAGTTTTTTTTTTAACGAAGGGGGGGATGTTTGTTTCACTTTGCCAGTGACTAATAAATGACATTCTATCTGTCGACGTACGGTAATTGGCATTAACTACGTCTATCAATCAATGTAACGAACAAGTTTGTTTGGAAATTCATTGCTTAAGTATAAATGAACTGCCACATTTCCTAGTGGAGGGATATTTTTAAAGTGGTTTTCAAATAGATTGCGATTGAAAGCTTTCTAGGTCACTCGTAAGGTATATGTGTTAAAATATTCTATTTGATTTATTTGAGGTATCTAACGTTCACTTTAGTAACCTATTGATTATAATAGCACACGACTTATAAACGAACATAAATCTAGAACAAAGTTATAGCTCCTGGCCGATAAATCATCACTATGAAAGGGGAAACCCACATTTCACATAATAATAAATTTTTCGGACATGCCAAGAATCGAACCCGAGGCCCTTAGTTTTCTAGACAAACACGCTACCGATTGAGCTAAGTTATCTAACATTACACATTCCTTAAATAATGCAATCATCTCCAAAAGTCTTTCATTTACTACCTTATAGAAATATATATTTAAAACATAAACATAAACTTTTTTTTTTGCCAATAACTGTTTAACATTAGTATTTTAAAAAAGTACTCAGAATTGAACTAAATACCGTTTCTGAATTTATCTTGTCAAACAAGTCCGTTTTGGTAGTTAATTATGATCAGAATAAGATGTTTCAGCTACATTTTAATATGGTTTTCACCACCGCACTTTATTAGCTGTTAAGGTTCTACGCATATATACTAATTACACTAATGAATTAGTGATAAGGAAAGTTATATTTTGGAAGAAGTGTATCCGCATTTGCTTGGAGGGAGATTGTACAACCATTTTGGAAAAAAAAATCCTCTCAGTATACCCGACCGGGATTTGAGCCCCGATCTCCCTGTCATTGGCAGTCTATTGTAACACGAAAGTGATGCCTTAGACCATACTGTTACAGAAGCAGGTAATATACTTTATTGTCTTTGTGCCTTTTAATAAAGTATAAATTAAAGTGATTGGATTATGGTTATATTCTCAGGATAAGTTGCTAGAAATCTTTAAGGGTATTAAATTAGGGGGAGAAACTACCTCATTTGCGATATAGTCTGTGACGTCATTCTCGCAAAAGACTAGACTACCAATGACGAGGATATCGGGATTCGAATTCCGGTTGGTCTTACAGAGGATGATTTCCACTTTCCTTCTTTGCAAATTTGGGTAAATTTCCTCTATATTAAACATAACCTCATTCCTAACACGTCGAATTATTACACATGCGTACAAACCGAACTGGTATTTAGATGCGATTGTAATATTTAAAAAAAAGTCAAGAATTCGTTGTATGAAGAAATATTCTGTTAGTCCTTTGCAACTTTAAAAAGTATCACACGCTATTTTCCGTCTACTGGCTAAGATTCTCCTTACAATGCTAGAGAGCCCGGGTTCGATTACCATATCAACCTTCTATATATCGCGCCCACCTAAGGTTGGACCACAGCCATAGCAACATGTGGAGGAGAAACCGGTGTTGCGATTTCAGCCACCACCTCCATCACCGGTGATCTACACGGACAAACAAGACTCCAGCGGGAAAAGCCGCGAATGTCGTTATACTCTTGGAAGAGTATCCAGGAAGAAGATTAGCTATTAGACGATGCACCCCACAGACGTTGGCTCCACATTTAGATGCGATGTTCTCATATTTTTCTATGATTGTATGTTTTCCCATTCATGTTTCACTTGTATTCTCTCTTCTTTTTCTTCTTTTTTTCAATAAAGAAATGGATTCCGCCGGGCACCTTTTGCCACTGCTGATGCATCCGACCTTCCCTGAAACCGCGAACTCTGGCACTTTACCGGGGTATAAATGTGCGGGTCTGGGGAGATAAAGAACAGTCGCAAGGGGTAAAGGGACCCAACATTTAACAATTTCTTTTGTAATAATTGTGGGGTGTATTTTTAAATAACATGCATGAATCCACTAAAAAGACATCGTTTGGTTAGCCGGGAACTTACTCGTTTATTTTCTAGAATGCAGAAAGCGAATTTTCTACCCCACCGAGAAATTTCTCAGGGTTTATTTGGTTATCTAAAGCTGTTTCTATACCTGTCTGCCAAATTTTAGTTTTACACTTCATCTGAAAGGTTTTTAAAATTATAGCCTCCTAATTTTTAGATTTTCAGGTTACGTAGAGCAACCTCTTTCTATAGCATCCTGCCAGTGGCTTTCGTCTTAGTATATATTACATTTAATACTTATTATTTAATTCATTATTTTGGATGTAAATTATTTTACTTGGCTTAGATGTAGATTACAGAATATGTATTAATTGCAACAAAGACTTTGAGAGTACATTGTTGAGAAGAAATTATATCTGGAGGGTACCAATGCCGTTTATTTCTATTTGTTTTAATAAACTCAATTTTTATATATCTTCATACATGCTTGCATTTCAATAAATATTAAACCCTCTTTATGAGGTTTTTTCATTTCGAGAGTATTTTATAAACAATTAATGCTATTATTTTTTTAAATATCTAGTTTGTAGGACTAAAACGGTTAGCAAGACACAGTGAAAAAAATGTAGATAATATAAGACAAATTTATATTATTATGTTCTTATGATAAGAAACATTCTTTTAATTTTAATCAACTTATCTTGACACTATCAAATTTGTTTGCAGACGTACTGACGATGTACAAAAACTATAAATATTTAATTTAACGATACCATTCACATTCCGCTTCGTTAAAAAAAAAAAAATCGGACATATTAATGGATGTCTCAAATTTGTCTGTCCTATTCTGGTCTTGTGGGGCTGGGAAAGTTGTCAAACTTGGAAGCACAAACGAGTTACGAATAGCTGTGTGTCTTTTATCAAAAATGATTTAGTACTTTCCCCATCGGTATAAGAACATTATTCAAACTTCTTAATTTACTCGTTAGGAAAAGTCGGTGACGTTTTCAAAGAGATCGGTCAAAAAACCGGGTTACACGAACTGTTCTGTTCCGTTGTTAGCAGCTAGTGTGTATGTGTATGTTTATGTGTGTGTGTGTGTTTATTTCCTCTTCTTTCTTTCTTCTCTCTCTCTCTCTCTCATATTGTGTCATTATCGAGATAAATGGAGTGCGTGTAAGGAGAAATGGTCAAATTCTACCAGCGTACACGTCTCATATGTGACAGAAAGAGTCATGCTAGGCCTATATTCGTTAGATTAATTACGTCGCCGATTGTTTGAAATACAGGCAGGTGCCAAGTCTTTGCTTCGTGTATTTCCATTAAGGGTGCTACATGGTAGAGAAATGAGAAGTGGTGCAGATGTTTAGAAATCCTGAATTATTTATGAAGTGTATTGATATTTTTTTAATATTGTTTTCACCAAAATGCAGGCAAAAGTTCAAACCAGTTAAAAAGTTTGGACTTAAAGTGTTTCTAAAGAGTGTGATAAATTAAATAAAACTAAATTTAAAAAAAACTCTGTAAAACAATCCCATATTATCTTACAATGTTCTATTGAGAGCATATGAAAATGACTTTATTTAATAGAGTAAGGCTAGATAAATGTTTATTACCTTTTGCTTTGTTCTCACAATTACATATTTTCTCGTAAAGCAAAGTTAATTTTTTTTTAACTTTAAACTAAAAATGTTAACGTTTTCGTTGGTCATAAACCTGGTGATAGCTTTCACCTACATTTTGAAGAAAACTATTTTGAAAGAATACTAAACAACTTCATAAATAATGATGGAATTTTTTTAACGTGAGCGACGCTTCCTTACTATTCTACTATGCTGCACTCTTTAATGTTTGTTCTCAAACGCTGGACATCAAGTCTCAATCAATACTAAGACTTTTTAAATATATAAATAAACACAAATCAATATTTAAAATATCTGTCAGTCAAATAATTTAACCATTTAATACTATATTTTTCTTTCGTTGTCTTTCGAATTACTATCATTCTGTTTATAACTGCCATGATGATCCATGGGGTTGCTGTAAATGTACACATATTTGCTTGTGAGAGAGAATAGAAGAATATTCAGGGGGAAAAGAACACGACTCTCAGTACACAGAGCCGGGATTCTAACACAAGATGAGGATGATATCTGACGTTAAGTCACCGTGCCCACCGATGCGGGTAAAACTCTAGATTCATTTAGTTTATTATTAAATAATAATATTAAAATAGTACTTAATTCTGCACTACCAATCAATATATGTTTATAAAGAGTACTTATATATATATGTGTGTGTGTGTGTGTGTGTGTGTGTGTGTGTGTGTGTGTTGTTGTGTGTGTGTGTGCGCAGGTTGACAATATGTCCACTTGAAATTCTTTCAGGACTGGGATTTGAACTAGTAAATTCTATAGATGCTCACATTGAGGTGGGATGGAAGGGACTATGAGAAAAGGCCAGTGTTTTTGGAGTTTTTAATCGCAAAACTTTTTTTTTTTGCCAAATAAATAAAATATTGCTCCAGAAGAAATATAAAGTTTAATTTTATTCACATGGTATTATCAACAGTTGTTGAATATCTGTGATGAGCATTGCAGCATTAGAAAATAAACTTTTTAAATGAAGATGAAAAGTTTCCATTAAATACCAAAACACCCTTTACAGATATTCAAGAAATTTTGATGTCATCATGTGAAGAAAATTAAATTATATGTTTATACTGGAGCAATATTTTATTTATTTTGACCAAAAAATGTTTTTTCCATAAAAAATGCAAAATACTGTTTTTTTTCTCGCGTCACCTCCCATCCCACCATAAGCTCCTAAATTAAATCCCCCTCGGGAACGATCTTGAACGTATCTTATACGCCCGAATGTTAGTGGTTCAGCGTTCACTATAATTTACTATTCTCATTAATATAATTAAGTGTTATATCTTAAGACAATCCATTCATTTCATCAATGAGATTGAATTTAGATTACGTGTTCTCACATTGAATGGAAGGAGAATAGAAAACCACTTAAGGAAAAACACCCGTCCAGGATCTCACCATAATTGGAACTTCGGTATAAAAGTTTAGCTACATTTGGATTTGTTTTGTATTTTAGAATATTGGGGACAAGAGAGACGAGACAAAATAAATAAAACATACATCATACATGGAAACTCATAAAATATTCAAAAAATGTATTGATCTATAAAAATAGAATGTGGGCGATGGTAGGACATCAATATTTCAAAACCAACTTTTGAATGTAGGTTAGTACATTAACTATATACATTAAAGGGATTCCTTGTGGTATATTTATCCAATTGTAGACTTGTCCTACAAACTTTCAGGTCGTTTTACGATTCTTTTTAAAATTGATTGATTATCTGAATTTAAGATTTAGTGTGATATGAAGAAATGAATCGGTTGGAGTTAGTTTAGCAGAGACTTAACGATTCAAACAAATGTTTAGAGTTCACCAGAATAATAATTTACATGATTAATGCTTACGTTTTTATGGATTTTGTACTTGGGCTATTAAATATATAGGTGATGTGGGAGGTAAGTTCATTTTATAATATATTACTACAATTGTTTTCATAGATGATTAGATTATTTAAATTGATATTCCTTCAAACTTATTTTTGAGGTTATTACTAAGGTACCTTTTGATCAAAATAAACCCGATTTATTCACTGCAAAAAACCAAGAATTCTTAGCTACATTTCCAATTTTTTACCTGCTATCTCTCACAACAAATACATAATTATGTATGCGCTCATCTGGGATATTTGTATTTATTTACACTAATAGATTGAGAATGATGTAGATAGAATTTTTAGAGATGGTACCAACATTTGCATTTAGGAATTAGAATCATTTAGAAAAAAAACTACTTCAATACACCCCTCAATATTAAAAGACGAGGTTGACGTTCATACCGCGTGCCCATCGATGCAGTTTTGGCTAAACTGAACTTTATTCGCTAATAAGGAGTGTACCTGATAAACACAATCGTCCACATATCGGCTAACTATACACAATATATTTGAAACTTACACGCCTAAATAGCATCAGTGTGGTATCTGTGTGGGATGGGATCTGGGATCTTCCATGTTTTATTTTTGATCATCCCTCCCAATCGGGATTTGAAAGAGAACCTCTAGAGATTTATGGCTTCAAGGGAAAATAGGGTAAAGTCATACTACACACATTTTCCAGGATAGCAGACACCACAAACAAATACTCTTTTTTAATTAGTTTAAATATGACTTAGATCTTTTTTAACCATAATATAAAATCATTAGAAAGGTCTCATGATTTATATAACAGATGGCAGCATTAACTCAATTTGAGTTTATGTTAAATTCTACATCTTTTGCCTCTGTAGCCCCTCAAATAATTTGCGAGCATTTCAAATTAAACGCCTTAACGTAGAATGGAAGGGGGCGTGAGGTTAGGTATGTATTTTTTCAGTTTTTTTTTACTTAAAATAGGATTTGATCCAAAATAAATCAAATATTACTTAGGCAATTAGGTTAATTTTAGGTTTTTGTATATTTGTAATGGACATAAAGGCATTTGAGGATAAACATTTTAAATACTGCTCTAAATTCAAATTCGCGCTTTCTTCCAACCCACCTTAACACAACCAAGCTCACCATTTGTTACTTGACTAACAAAAATTTAATAAAGATTTAATCTCCAGTAAAAGATTTATAAACACCTTTTTACAATTCATGTGTAGGGGATAAGTAATTTTCCATCTAAAAAAACTTCGGTGGCCGCATGGTTGAAGGCGCCACTCTCACAATAGACTGGCCTGACGATTACGAGTAGATCGGAGTTCGAATCCTGTTTGGGTGTAGTGAGGATTCCCCCCCCCCCCTAAATAGTTTTAAGCTATCCTTCCACGCAAATAGCTGTAAAATTCCTCTAAATTCAACCTCCCTTATAATCGTAGTTAGTACTAGTTAGTACATAGGATTATAGCCGGAACGGGTAGTAAGACATTGTACTACGAAAATCATAAGGGTGGCATTGATACATTTTAATTCAATCTATTGTATAGCTATAGCATATCAAATAAATAGGCCTGATTAGCTAGACATATTTTCTCAGTATTTATCATACAAACAATATTTACAACGTTAAAACACTGTTTTAAACCCGATTACAAAACATCTTTTCATTATTACAAATACTTTTTTTTGTACCTATATAAACGTTCACTCATAATTTATTAGCTTTCAGTTTCTTTATACACATTTAAAAAATTTGAAAATTTATTATCTAACTTATATTCTTAAAACCGATTTGACTTTGATTGTAACTTATTTGTATTCGTATTTTTGAAGTTGTATTAAAAATATATGCTGTGATATTGAAGTAGACTTTAAAAAATATGTTAACAACAAAAGTGAGTACCAATTCTTCATTAAAAAAAATTGGTTGAGACATAAATAAAATTGAATCGAATAAAAGTAAGAAGGCAAGAGGAAATGTAAAAAAAAAAGAAAAAGAAAAATGATGCAATAAAAATAATAATTATTGTATGAATGAAATAAATAAAATAAAGAAAGATTTATGGTGACTATTTGTTCGGTGATAAGTGAGCGCGCTGCCAAAATTTAAGGGACCATTTCATGTAATTTGTGGGTTTCCTCTTTTCCATGACATCTGACCACGTGGAAATAGGGGAGAATGTAGTGTGTGGACTTGTGTGTCTGTAAAGGTAGGGAGGAGGGGTTGAAAATATTTGGTTGAACACAACATAGGCCTTACCATCGTGTGTAATATACCTGTCAAGACTAACCCTCTCCCACACACACCCCTATTCTCACTAAACCTCTAGGTTTTTTTTAGGGTAGGTGTTTTTGGTCACACTCCCCTTGTTTCTAACTCCGCCTGCAAACTGAACTAACTCTTTCTTATATCTCACTCCACGTAGCCCCATTTTACCCACAGATGTAAACCACTGCAAGGGTGACCCCACCCAGCTACTTTGGGGTCAAAACCCACAAAACTTTCCTCCTCTTCGTGTTCACGTAAACGATTTGGAGGACAAGGGAACGGTATGGAGGAAAAACCTTTTTGAAAAGATTTCCAAATTATAAAGCCTGGCCTTCCACTTTGTACCAAATACATCGATATCTTTTTATCCTATTGGTTCCACCTCATGCTGGTGATAGTGGTAGTCGTGGACACGTGGTTAAAAGGTTAATGTCATCTTGTCTGATTTATCGGTCTGGTATTTTTCAATCCAGCTGGATGTATTGAGGGGTTTCCCCACCAATGCGATTGATAAATTCCCCAAACTACTTTTATACGTCTTTGTTTTAAAATATCCTTTACATTTTGTAATTTAGATTGTAACAAATTTGTAAAAAGTTTCATACTATTAGTTACCCGCCTCGGTGGTGTAGTTAGCTAATGCACTAGTTTCGTGTTGAGCTGGACCACCGAGGACGGGGAGATAGAGGTTCGAATCTTGGTCGGCTGAACTGGGAATGGTTTTTCTTAAATGGTTTCCCGCTCTAACCACAAAATGCGGGTTCACTTCTTCTGGATTTAATCTTCCCAATTCCTAATACATTATTTTTAATTATTACTTGAGCGTATAACCCGAACTGGTAGTAAGATGCGGGGCTAAATTATTGTAATATTAGTTAAAAACAGGCTACCATACGTTTATTTAATCACATAATAATTATATGGCACATTTCTTAAATCAAATGCAGTACCAATATTTATACATTTAATGAAACCTTAAATATGTCAACATTTGATTTTATGTCAGTCTATTTATTGCAAGAAAATTTAAAAAAGTAAGCCTACTCTTTGGATTGAGGCAGGATTAATTCTGTTGTGCTACTTATCTTTCAGAGAAAAGGTGTTAGCTATATACCATGTACAAGTGAAACTGTGTTGAAAAAAACCTACTCTCAATATGGTTACATTTACATCTTATATTAATTTGCGTAACAATTCATGTATATTATTAGTAAGTTTCCATGGCAACGAGGAGCTTAAAATAATAAACAAACCATTATTACATATCCCCTTTGAAAGGAGTGTTTAAGGATGGAAACGAACATGATGAATAGATATATAATTTAGCAAGAAAATAAATTGTGTCCGTTTTTGAGTTATTATTATTACCTGAGGGATCGGCGACCTCGGTGGTCTTGGGTAAAGGCTTGCCTCTGGAAAAATGATCGTGGATTCGAACCCAGCCACAGTCTACGGATTTTTTCTTGGGCGATAAAAACTCTAATAAAAGAACCCTGGAAAGTAATATTTTGAACATACCCGGGAAAATTGGTAGACTTTGCGCTCTCGCTTACAGAGATGTTTGTATGCTGATATAAACATTGGTTTGGAAAGTGCACGCTTAATAAATAAATAAAAAGCTAGAAGTTACAGAGTATTTATCAATATCATGCCATTTTGTTTACATTCTAAGCAAAATCAATATAGCCAATTTCAAGAAAATTAATTTTTCGATTTTTGACCTTAAGTAAACCAGGTACCTTAATTTGGGATTGGACATAAACTTCCAAAATTTACAGTAGGGAACCTTATGAAAATACTAGATAACCGATTTTGTCCAAATAGGTAAAATTGAGTCGGCTCTAGGCCGAGATGAACAGATGGCATCACGAAAACATTTTTTTCACTTTTAGGGGATCATGAAATGTTAACATCCATCAACATATTTAGTTTGATTTTTTTTAAATTTACGATCACAATACTTACTCTCACCAAAGGGGTCACGATAAATTAAAAATAGCAGACTGGATATAAACCACACTGAGTGCAGACAAAGGTCAACCCACTAAAAAAAAAAACTATTAATTTTGAGTACCTGAACTTAATAGAGTCATCCCAACAAAGGAGGTGGTCGCAACTTTAACACACACACCGGGGGAAAAAAAAAACTAGCCCAGACTTCATAAATCATGTCCTTGCTGGGTGGACAAAGTTCATGATCATGGGAGGGGTGACTTCATACAAAGTCTTTAATTACAAGGCTAGAACAATGGGGATGGTGTTCGTTCAACACTGTTTGTAACTTAACCTGAATATGCATATAATAGCGTGGAATCGTGCGCACTTTCGTGAAACACCCTTCCTTTCATTCAGGACCTATTGTTTCTTGCTTTCAAAACAACCCCCTTTTAGAAACGATTATACTGGCCGCTATAAGCGACTGAGAAACTTATTTTTTTAGAGACGTTTGGCTCTCAAGAGGTATCGTTTGAAGCTTTCTCAAACACTCACAGATAACAACTAAAACTGCGAGGTAAAACTGCTATATCCACATATCTTAAGTTAAGATGCAGCTAACGCGAGAAAAGCGCGGTGTTTCCACAGTTTTCAAATGAAAAACGTTTTTTGGCTAAAACAAATAAAAATCATTCTTCATTACAAACGAAAGTTTAATTTTCTTCTTGACCGCCTCGGTGGCGTAGTTGCTAGCGCGCGTTGTCGTGTTGAGCTCTACCGCCGAGGACGGGGAGATCGGGTTCGAATTCTCGGTCGGGTGAATGGCGGTGGTTTTTCCTAAATGTTTTCCACTCTCCTTCCACGCAAATGCGGGTTCATTCTCTAAATTCACCTTCCCAATTCCTAATCCATTAGCGTAATTAGTACTTAGGCGTATAACCCGAACGGGTAGTAAGACGCGGTGCTAAATATATATAATATTTAATTTTCTTCACATGGTGATGGCAACAGTTATTGAATATCTGTCAAGGGTTTCTTGGAATTTGATGACAACTTTTTATCTTCATTTAAAAAGTTTCTCGTCTAATGCCGTTTTACTCATAACAAATATTCAACCACTGTTGATATCAGCCTGTGAAGAAAATTAAACTATTGGAGAAACATTTTATTTATTTTGGCCAAATACCGCATATAGGCCTACTGATTTAGTTTTATATGCATTGAAACATATAATTATATTACTGAACCGATAGATATCATGTCAAATTTATAGAACATCTAGAAATATCTGGCAGTTTTGATATTTGAGATCGATCTAATTCTTAAATAGGTCTTTGAGGGTGAAGTACATTTTAAATATTTTATTTAGTCAATATTTATATTTTAAATTACTACTTTCAATTTTTAAATTGGATAAATAGGTTTTATTTTTATTGAGTATTATGTATAATTGGTTTATTTATTGTTTATATTTAAAGTTTGAAGGTCTTCCTAGTAATTAATCACATATAAGTGTTAATGTATTTATATATTCATACACATTCTGTCGCAAATATTTATGCACTAGTAGGTATGCACAATGTATTTTTCTGATCTGGTTCTTAAATTTTCTTTCGAATCTCTGTTCACCGAATCTTTAAAAAATTACCACTAAAAATGTAAAGTGAAAATATTTCAAAATTAAAATTAAGAGAATTTGTTCCAAGTCTTGGTGCCACTGACAAATTATATAGCTCGTTTTTCATGTCTATTAGATCATAAACCACAAATAGAAACACTATTTTAGCAAATTAGTTATTGAAATAAAATTAGTCTATTGTAATATTTTTACTCTCCTAATTACACAGGTTTTATATAATTACTTACAATTGCTTAAAATTGTTATTTGAGGTAAAGAGCTCCATAATTATTGTATTAGAGATAGTTTTTTTTTAGATTCTTATGAATCTTAAATACCAGAGGATTTGAAAGTCCCACCTCTAGTTCTTATTTCATCCACAATGATGGTATCACAGTATATGGCGTCAATCCTGCAATAAACTGAATTACTGGTGACAAAGAAGACAAGGTATGAATATTATCCAGGTGAACTAGAGGGTAGTTTTAACAACCCCTTTCCCACTAGTATGAATGCATTTTTTACAACTCCCCATATTCACCCCTTAAGATAACTTTGATTTTTGTTGAAATTACTTTTTTATTTTGCACCGCTTTTTACTACCTGCTTGGGTTATACGCTTATGTACTAATTACGCTGATGGTTTTAATGGATGATGAAGTTTATATTTATAGGAAGTTCACCCGCATTTGGATGGAGGGAGGGTGGAATACTGTTTTGGAAAACAACCCTTAGTACACTCGACCGAGATTCCCAACTTGATTTCCCAGTCATCGGCAGTTTAGTCTACTCCGAGAGTAGCGCGTTAGTCTATTCGACCACAAAAGCGAATTTGAAATTAATAATAAAATAAACTACATGACACATCACACTTATTTTCTCATCATCGCATTTATTTTCTTCTAGTCTATTATAATAAATGGAAAAAATTTTCAAAAATTGACCATCAATAAACTACCCTAAAATAAACCACTCTAATAAAAACAGGTATTAATTTCTATTTCTCGTATAAAATACTCACCAGTTACCAATTTTGTACAATATTGCTAAAGTCATTTTTTATTTTAAAAAATATCAGTAAAAAAAATTAGTCATCTGTGAACAACCCTTAGCTTTGGAGCGAAAATCAAAATCGCGGTTTGCCTTCGAGCTATAACTATAAAAATTGCATGTATCGGTTTGAATGAACTCCATTTTATGTTGGGGATGTAGATAACGCAAGGAAAGATATTTTTGCAATTTTTATTTTAAAAAAACATGTTTTTTCCCAAAATAAATAAAATAATTCTTCATTAGAAACAGAGTTAAATTTTCTTTTCATGATGATATGAACAGAAAAAAAGTTGTCATTATATTCCAGAACACCCTTGACAGATATTCAACAACTATTGATATCAGCGTGTGAAGAAAATTAAATTATATTAGTTCTCCTGAAGAAATGTTTGACTTTTTTTTTAACCAAAAAGATGGCTAAAATTAACGTTTTCTTCGTCCACACCTTAACTCGCATTTCTTGCATTTCCATCTATACTATTTCGGCTGTAAACCCAAGTACAAATTTGAAATTGTTAAACTCACTTTTTTGAGTTTGTGGGTACATAAATAATAATTAAGATCCTACATACTAATTAGATAAAATACTTTCAAGACAACAATACTTGTCCTTTACAAGAAAGTACAGATAGTTCATTAAAAGATCAACCTATTCAACTTAATCAATTGACAAGTATTTTAATTAACACAACACATTAACAAATTAAGGAAACGAGTAAAAAAGGTTTTATGACATTAGAATAGTTTTCCTAAAATGATGTCCGTTCACATGATATGTATAAAATATTAATATCTGGACCTGAATTGAAACATTCATTTACAAAGCATGTTTTAAGGATAGTTTCAAGAACTACTATTATATTTGTATGAATTACTAGCACCGCGTCTTACTATCCATTCGGGTGGTTGTACGCACTTACGCTAATATGTAATGGTAGGGTGATTGTGAGATTAAATCGATGACCTACAGTTTAACGTGGGATCCAAACCACGGTGGAGGCCTGGTATTACACACATTCACAAGTTGTGATTAATACACTTTTTGTCAACGGTAAAGGAAGGGTTTAGCATTCAAATAAATCTGTGCCGGGACGAAGGATTGAACCGTGGACCCTCAGCACAGAAGTCCGACTTCTTACCCCTAGACCAACAGGTCACCTTTTTATGAATTAAAAGGCCTGTATGTGTTAATGGCAATGTGTGTAAACCAGGAATTCTTTAATATGCCCAGGCTTTATATAATTCATAAGTGGTTTTAGCTAAGTATGAAATAAATTAGTTTTACTGTTGTATTTCATACTTTTTGTAGGAAATTTATAGAATAACCAATCATTATATATTACCGAGAACAATAGATAGCCTAACCTAACCTTACATTACCTTAACTTACCTAACTACCCTATTCTAAAATAACATAACCTGATCATTTTAAATCCTAGGAATTAGGTGAACCTGCAAGAAAACGGCGCAGGATTTACAAAGAACTGGACAAAAGAATTTATAACATATTCTAGGACTTAAAAAAGACAAAGAACTTGAAAATAAGTTTGAAATACAACAGCAAAACTCGTTTATTTAATACTTTTCCAAAACCAATCTGCCATTATATAGAAAAATTTTATAAAACGCCTGAATTTCATACATTGCCGGTGACATAAACACCATAAATGTAGAGCTCACATTTGTATTTTATTTTGATTAAAAATGTGAAAAATATCATTTGAAATTAGAAATTACGCTTACATATACATTCAGTCTATAATACTATTCAGCATAATGTATGACTGGAATATTATTTTTGTTCCTGTTTCATATAAAATATGTGAAACTCAGCAAATTATTGATTATATTTCTCATTTATGGAATATCATCACGTATTAGTTAATGTTGCACTATTTGGCTGTTGAAAATATGTCATATCATCACTATGCATACGTGTAGATCTAACATTAAATAGAGTAAATTCATGTGTGTTTCACAAAATGTTTGGTTTAATTTCAAAATAAATATCTCATATGTTTATGTCATCTATTCATAAACATACAGAGCTAAAATTGCCATCAATATTTAACCAGGCCAATGAATCTACAACATAACATAGCAATGTTTACTTCCAGAAGCTTCTGAAATTGGTAATATAGAAAATATGTTTTTAAAAATGATTGCAGTTGCCACATAATTTCTTTCTTGTTTTTTCCAAACCAAATTTCTTTAACAGGATTCTTTGTCATGGGGAAAATGATGATAGCTTTAAAATTAGATATAGCGACCAAAAGGATATTTTAGTTTTAATTAAAAGAGGTGGTGGGGGAAGGGGTACATAATGTACAAAACTGGTTAGTGTTGGGAGTGGAGATGTTAGACGGAAAATTTTCCGTTTTTGAAAATATTCCATTTTTATTACTATTGGTTGTATTAGTATTAAAACGAATCAATGTGAACCTTTGTAGATCAGTTATTCTTATATTTTCATCATCAAAAAATTTAGTGAAAATAATTTTAAGACTGGCCCGAGTATTTGCTAACAACACATAGTCCATCCTCCTCTTAACCGTCCATACCTCCATATCCCCCCGTTTAAGTGTCTGTTTTCTGCTTGTAGACATTTTAGTCACGTGTTAGAAGTTTTTAGTATTATTATTATTATTATTATTACTATTTTGAAACTTATATCTTACTAATCGAGTTATACGCATTCGTAGTTATTACACAAAACTGTTACGGATGAAGAAGGGCTTATTAAAAGGAAGTGTACCAGCAATCGCGTTGAGGGAGAGTGGAAATAGTTTAAGAAATACAACCTCTGTACACCCAACCAGTATTCGAACCCCGATATTCCCTTTTTCGTCGAGAGTGACGCATTAAATCTCTTATAAAATTTATATTGGATTTTGTTTTATCTTAATGATAGGGTCTATGGATTATTTAAAAAATGTTTATCATTAAATATTATTAAATATATTTGTGTATGTATAACATGAACCATCATTCAAAAATAAACCCTCACATTACCCAAAGCAACATACACAAAAAGTCAGTTTTAGAAAACCATGGCTTACAATAAATTTAATTAACCACTTCGGTGGCTGCATGAGCTAAGGCGTCACTCTCGCAATAGACTAGACTTACAAGGATGGTGAGATCCGGGCTCGAATCCCGGTTGGGTGTACTGAAGGTGGCTTTTCATCATTGGTTTTACACTCTCCCTCCACGCGAATGCAGGTACATTTACTTTAAATTCAAACTTTAACATCCCTAAATATTAGAGCAATTAGTACATAAGCGTATAACTCTAAAGGATAGTGAGACGTGGTTCTAAACAATTCTAAATAAATTTAATGTATTTATAATATGTAGGTGGGTATATTATAATACATCAGTAAGCAAAAGCCATAATATTCAAGACTCAACAAAAGCGCCCTACAGCTGTAGTCACCATTAATAACCACTTGTCTATGAGTTAAGATTTATGGCATTAAAAACACTGTAAAATTCACCAAAGAGCTACCAACCCCAAAAAAATACGTTGTAGTCTGTCTATTTTTCCTCTTAATGTGTGCACTGGGGGCGGGGGGGTTAGTAGAGCTAATGTCATCCACCAAGAGCCCCCGGGGGAAAGAACTGCCTCCACCTGTACTCGGAACATATTACTCCAGTCCTGTACTCTAAGAATGCCGACCCGCTGGATGTGGTTACTGCTCTAACGACAGCTGGTACCTCCGCCATTTCTGTCTTCTGTACACCGGCTAGGATTAGTTTTGATAGCTTCTGGTTTTACTAGAGGATATATATCTACATTCACACACATGTACTCGTGTATACTTATCTTTTTTTATATTTATTTGATTTATTTAACGTGAACTTTCTGAACAGACAAGAATTGCTATGAGCTAGAGTGGAAGGGGTCTACCATTTTAGCTGGGAAATATATTTTCACACAGCTTCAGGGTTATTTTACATTCCACAATCGACATGGTACTATGAGCTTTACCTTCCCAACAAAGTCAGTTGTACTATGGATTTTTTTTTTATCGCTCAAGAAAAATTCTTCGACTCTGGCTGGGTTTGAACCCATGAAACTAGGGTATCGAGGTGAGCGCCTTAACCCAAGACCACTGAGTATGGTTTAGTATTAATAATTTATTAAGTTTATAAAGTTATATGAATAAGATAAAGTGTATATGAGTTTTTTTATTTTAATATGTCATATTACCTGTTAGGTTTATACACTTATATTGTAGTACTTTGATGGGGTTGGGATAGGGAAAGGAGAATTTTAGAGATAATCTACCAGCATTTGCGTGGAAGGAGAGTGGGAAACAATTTAGGAAAAGCTACCCTAAGTAGACCCGGCCGGGATCCAAACTCAGATAACCCCAGTGAGCCTATCTAACACAAAATCAAAAATTTATATTAGTTAATAAAATTTCTATCTTAGTCATAATATATTAATTGAATAATATCAATTTTGAGTTTGGTTGATTTTTATGTACATTTTTGATCATTTAGCTTCAATATGAGTTTTATTAATATTTTCGATCACTAACCTACTTCTTTTAAATTTAAATTATTTATTAGCTATGAATCATTTTGTAATGATGAATAAATAGATACATTAAAAATGTCATATGTAGGGCCTTTTAGAAAATACAATGGCTTTTTTGTGGTCAAAATTATTAATATTGACCACTATTATTAGTGTTATTTTATCGATATTAATAATTAATTAAAAAAATTCAGATTATATGCAATGACGTATGATTTAATTGAAATTGTCAACCCGGTGTAAAATATATATCAATGCTCAGTTTAAAAATAAGTAATTTTCCTATATTGAGACAGGCTAGTTAATTACATGAGATTATCAATGAATAACAACAATCTTGTAAAAGAATGAACAGCCTTTTTTGTGATCATGTTCTGGAAATAAAATACTTCAAACGTTGAAAAAAAAATTCACCAAAGTTTTAATAAAAATAATTATATCTTTTATATTTATGTAACAAAATTTTGATTTTTTTTTTATCAACAAACTAGACGTACAACATCTGATTTTCTATACAATTTTTGTAAAGGTATTTAGTTAAAATTTATTGGTAATGTCTAGTTGTCAACCAAAAGTATATATTTTATTATTGAAATGGGTGTGTGAAGCTATTTACAATAGCTCTTTCAAATAAAAAAAGGGTTGTAAATAAACCTCTACACATATTTCCCATTAATTTATAAATCTCATAATTGTAATGAAGAAGTCAAAAGAAGTAGTAAAAATTTAAGATTTAAAGAATTCTATTCATGAAGAAGGAAAGGGGGAAAAAATGAATAAAGAGATCCCCAAGTTAGTTTTGATATACAAGCATCTATTTTGAACATGCTATTTTGGAAGGTCAACATTTTAATAGAAGTGGAATCTCTTTTTATATAGGTTGTAAATTACCAGTTACGTTGATCGTGTCATTTTGACGACCAATTTTGTATGTACTTTTACGAGTTGTTCCTTTTTTTATTATTTTTTATGTAATGATCGCTATAATATGTCTCCACTTGTGAAACAGGTATTTTGGTTTAGACGTACGATATAGCTTAAATAAGTTGAGAAAAATTTATACCAACTATTAGGGCTGTGCGAAGTTTTGAAATGTCAAAATTCCAGGGTTAAATTTGTTTTCATATCGAGCTCGACACTCACAGAAATCTACGCATTTTTTAAACATTTTGAAGGAAGACACATTTTCCATATGAAATTACAGAGGAAAAGGGTGGAAAATTCCAATTTTAATCCACTTTTAAGGAAGAAGAAAATTTCCTTATAATGGCTACAAAGGAAAAAAGGAAGGCCCAATTTTAATACTTTTCGAAGGAAGAATATTTCCATATTAAGAAGAACAGTTGAAAAGGGAAAAGGTCCAATTTTAACCCATCCTGAAGGAAGGAGATGTGGTTAAAAACTTTTGTCATATTTATATTAATCTAAAAAATAAAAACATTTGCGGCGGTCATTTAAGGGCTTTTGAGATGTTTAAGTTATCCTGGAAAATGTGTGAAATGTAGCTTCCCCCTTTTTTCCCTTATATTAATTTGTTATATCCAACTAAATATGACAATTTCAAAATGAATCTATTTTTATAACAGCTATCAAACAGTATTTTAACACCGTATGGTGACTAAGTGAACATAGGTAAATTCAAATATGCTAGCATAAATTAATATAGTGTATTTAATTTATTTCTCTTAACCTTTCTCTTTATCTAGACGCACCTAATGGTTAGTTTAGAAATTAAAAAGTAGACTTCGCTTTGCATGTTTCAAGTTTCACTTTGACTTCGCTTTGGAATTTTTTTTTTAACTCCTTCGCACACGCCTACCAACTATAGAGGGCTTATTGTATGCTCGGCGTATGAACTACTGTCATAAGGTCAATTTATGAAGACTACAAATATAAACTATAAATAATTTTAGAGTGACCCATTGTTTTAAAAATAATTTGAAGTTAACATCATTGCCTCAATTGATTGCCCTCAATTCAGGGAGGTTGAACTAAGACTTCAATGTTTTATAACTACTATACTTACAAAAACAATTTAATTTAAATCAATTTCGCTTACGTTTAAAGATAGAGCTCTACAATTATGAGATAAAAGTAAGTTATAAACATAAATATAGCGTCCCTAAAACAATTTAAGTCATATTTTTCAAAAGTGTCACAACAGAATATTTAAAAATAATATTGTCTGTTTCGTTTTTTTCTGAACTAATGAAGTGTTAAGGATAGTTCTCTACAAGTCGGTGGTACCTTTAGCTCACCATGTATATAGACAAAGTGAGTTATGGACTGTAGTTCACTTTTCACTTGACAGAAAAGTTACGTTTGCTTATCCGCACGTCAATTTATGTTATATGCAGCTTGAACTTGTTTTATACATATAACCAATACCTAGAAAATAGCATTAGTAGTGTAAGGGAAATATTATCAATTTTGTAAAAAAATAATTTCCTGAATACTTTTTTTTTAATTGTATGGAAATGAACGAAGCAGCATTCAAAATAAAATGACAAACGTGTACGCTCAACTTTAGCTGTATAAACTACAGAAATGTAATAAAAAAGCCAGTTTGTATAGAGCTATACCTTGTAAAATTCAACCTGGAAACTAAGTCTTTCCCTCCCCCCAACCCCCTACCATTACTCTACTAACAAATTCCTACTACTGCAATACATTAACGTTGAAAATACGCTCTTTGTTATGATCCCAGCGAGCTTTCTCACAGGTCGATAAGCTATTTTATAAGGTAAAATGCCTCTACCTAAAAAATACAATATATTTACAATTAAAGTGAATCAACGATAGAATAAAATATGATGCACGTATTTGTTACTATAAACATATTGACCATTATTATCTTAATATTTATTTATCACCACATATTACTACCTGTTAAGGTTATACTCATGTTTGATAGATACTCTAATGAGGTAGATCATTCTAGAGGTAATCTACTCTCATTTACGTGGAAGGAGAGTGGGAAGCCATTTAGGAAAAACCATCTCCAGTAGACCCAACCGGGATTCGAGCTCCTATCTCCCCAACAGGTCAGTCTAACACAAGATTGATGCCTTAGACCAGTGATTCTCAACCGGTGGTCCGCAAGAGCCTAGAGAGTGGTCCGCGAGTCAAAATACCCACCCAAAAACAAGCAAAATTTCAGATACAAATGGCCTATCTCGTGGATATTTTCTCCCATTTTAATCACCTAAATTTGCAGCTACAGGGTTCTGGAAATGAAAAGTTGAAAGTTGTCGCCAACATTTTTTTGTTTGAAGACAAACTTCACGGATTTCTGTGCAAAATATATCTGTGGATTGACTAAGTTCAGGAGAAAAACTATTCAGCATTTCCGACGCTAGAAGCCCTTGCTGACGATAAGAACTACGCTGCCGTCACATATGAGGTCCAACATAACGTGTTATGTCACAAATACTCAAGGACAAAGTCACACGTTATTTTACAGAATATGGCAAAAATGAAAATTAATTAATTAAGAAACTGATTTGAAATCCTTTCAGTGTCAAGCCCAAGGAACTTCCTGATGAAATCATAGAAGATGTGATCGAACTTCAAAACGATAGTAACTTCAGGGACTCGTTTGAATCTGGTGTGAACATGAAAGAGTTGTGGTGTTAGAAGGCGATATCTTACCCAAATATTCGGCGAACCATCTTACGGTATCTGATGGTGCTTTCAACAACCCTTTTTGTGTGAACAAGGATTCTCTACTTTACTTTTAATCAAAAACAAGCAAAGAAATCGGCTGAACACAAGCAATGACATGACAGCTCTGAGCAAGAGTATAACCCCAAGAATTTCTCAATCGGTGAAACAAATTCAAGCTCAAAAATCACACTGATAATCTTAAGAAATACAGTGAGTTAATTTTACTTATTATTTTATCTAACATTCTAACATGTTTTTCAAACATTTTTCTTATGAAAAAAATATCGTAAAAACCTGCGTTTTTTAGTAAAACTAATATAATAATATTTAACTTAGTTGCCTGAAGTTCCTAGGCTAGGGGAAGGATGTTGACCCGGGGTAGGGGTGGAGGAGGAGAGTGGTCCGCGGCCACCTTAAGATTAGGAACCACTGCCCTAGACCATATGGCCACTTAAATGGGTTTGGTGAGAATCATATGGCAAAAACTACATTTCTGTCTCTTAGACAAGTCGACTTTTTTTCCCCCGAAATTAATATAATATTCGTTCCAAACGTTTGTAAGTTTAGAACCCGCATCAATGGGCATAAGAAATCAGGGTAAAGATCTTCTAGTATGATTTGCTGCTGATTAGAATGTCCAGGTTCAAACTCCGGCCAGATGCCAGGTGAAATGTAGGACGGCTTTTACTGAATGGTTTTCCATTTTACCTTCATGAAAATGCGAGTATATTTTCTCTAAATTATAGTTTCCTCCTTATTAACCCATCGGCAAAATGATTTTTTTGTCACATTGTCTTTAACACTTTTGCAACCGGGATTCGACCCATGACCTCCTTGTCATCAGCAAACAAAACCTTACAAGCTTGACGTTTACGTCTTTGTACGCATCAATGTAATTTTTTTTTAAACACACATTCAAGATCTTAATATAACCTGTTAACCTTTAAGATCTAACATTTTTGAAAACATTCACTCACGCATCACAACATAAGCAGAACGGTAGTTACTACTACGAATAATTAATTTGTAAACTCAAAACTTTTTTGAACTATCATTAATTAACTCAGCTCTCATTTTGTAAAGCCTTTTCAAAGACTAGTTTTCCTTATTTTCTCTTTCACTTAATTAAACAAAATAAATATACATCCTCATCTGTTCTAAATTCATTAAAATATTTCTAGGTGAATAATATTAAAAATATATATTTATGATAATCTATTTTATTATTGTTCATGAGCCTAATAATCTCAAATGTAATATGTCTTAATTTTAATAGGTTTGTCTTGTTACAAAGGCTATTATTTATAAATGTTTTGACTTTCATTCTTTATGACATAAAATTAAGTAATATCGTTCTATGTATAGTTTCCAAGCTTATTTAGTGTTTAGTAAAACTCTTTTTGATACCTTTTCATAATACATTGATTGATTTATAAATTAATATAATTATTATCTCTACTTACTTAAAAAAAACTTTAAAATGTGTTTCAAAAATTGATAGTTTTTTCCAATTTTTTAAAATAAAAATTCAAACTCATGAATTGTATATTTCTCAAATATTATATAATTATAATTCCTACAAAAACTTGCGTTACAATTTCACATGGTTTTCGTATCTTTCATAAATAAAATTTAAGTCTTAATCTAATATGTAATTTTTAGTTAGTTAAGGTACTATATTTTATATACGGTATATTTATATTTTAAACCATTTCATAGCTTTTATATAAAAGTTGTGTTCGCACGAACGAGAACTTTCACAACATATGTGAGACCATATTCATTTTTATATTAAATAAAATCAACAACGAAAACAAATAGTTGTTAATGTTATGAATCCAACATTATTGAGGTCGACAAGTTAAACAACAAATACTATGTGTACTGGTTGTTTATATTAAGAATTAAAAAAAAAACAATCTATTGAAAACCGTTCTTCAACTTTTCCACCATTTGTAAAGTCGATGATAAAATAAAAGTGGAATGATCATAATTCATCTCGACATAATTTATCTTTGTGTGTGTGTGTGTGTGTGTTTGTGTGTGTGTGTGTGTGAAATAAGGAGAGGGCTAGGCTTAGGAAAATACTGGGGGAGGAGACGAGTGGATATATATGTAGATATACATATATAAATATATATATATATATTTGGTTTTCTCATTTCTCCCATCTGAATTCATGAATCAAAACTTGAGGTTCTCTAACTCTCAAAAATGAAGCTGTATGCGCTACAGTGCGGATAACCTGCTGACTCCGAAAATAATTTATCTGCTTCATTTTAAAGTTCCCCTGCAAACCCCCAGAACCACCTTTCTCCTCCTTCTTTACTTTGTCTCCTCCTACCTTTCTCCCCTTTCCTTACCACCATAAATACCTTTTCACCTTGGAATTTCAATTTTCTCTCTTTTATCTATTTTGACCACCATTCTCCGTCTCTATCTTTTGACTTTTTTCACGACTCTTCCTTCCAGAATACTTTACGGCAAACTCTTTTTACAACATATTCTTATTTCAATTTGGTTTTCTGTTTCACTTATTCTAAAGTTGTTTTTAGTTTATCTTTTCTTGTTTTACTATATATCTCTTCACTCTGTCTCTATTTCAATCCATGGATAACACCTAACCTAGGTAGGTAATACAACTCGAACTCGACGTCTTAAGAGCCCATCTCACCCCACATAAAACATCTAATTTAGGTAGGTAGTACAGTTCGAACCAAATGTCTTAAGAGCCCGTCTCACACCACAGATAACACCTAACTTAGGTAATACAGCTCAAACCAAATGTCTTAAGAGCCCGTCTCACCCCACAGATAACACCTAACTTAGGTAATACAGTTCGAACCAAATGTCTTAAGAGCCCGTCTTACCCCACAGATAACACCTAACTTAGGTAATACAGTTCGAACCAAATGTCTTAAGAGCCCTTCTCACCCCACAGATAACACCTAATTTAGGTAGGTAGTACAGTTTGAACCAGACGTCTTAAGAACCCATCTCACCCCACAGATAACACCTAACTTAGGTAATACAGTTCAAACCAAATGTCTTAAGAGCCCTTCTCACCCCACAGATAACACCTAACTTAGGTAATACAGCTCAAACCAAATGTCTTAAGAGCCCTTCTCACCCCACAGATAACACCTAACTTAGGTAATACAGCTCAAACCAAATGTCTTTAAGAGCCCTTCTCACCCCACAGATAAACACCTAACTTAGGTAATACAGCTCAAACCAAATGTCTTTAGAGCCCTTCTCACCCCACAGATAACACCTAACTTAGGTAGGTAATACAGCTCAAACCAAATGTCTTAAGAGCCCTTCTCACCCCACAGATAACACCTAACTTAGGTAATACAGCTCAAACCAAATGTCTTAAGAGCCCTTCTCACCCCACAGATAACACCTAACTTAGGTAATACAGCTCAAACCAAATGTCTTTAGAGCCCTTCTCACCCCACAGATAACACCTAACTTAGGTAATACAGCTCAAACCAAATGTCTTTAGAGCCCTCTCACCCCACAGATAACACCTAACTTAGGTAGGTAATACAGCTCAAACCAAATGTCTTTAGAGCCCTTCTCACCCCACAGATAACACCTAACTTAGGTAGGTAATACAGCTCAAACCAAATGTCTTAAGAGCTCTTCTCACCCCACAGATAACACCTAACTTAGGTAATACAGCTCAAACCAAATGTCTTAAGAGCCCGTCTCATCCCACAGATAACACCTAACTTAGGTAGGTAATACATCTCTAACCAGACGTCTGAAGAGCCCATATAACTCCACGTGTAACACCTAGCTCAAGTAGATAACAAATCTTGGTGACTGACATTACATAACATGGCCTAACTTATTAATATTTAAAACATTTTAGTAACATTTGACTCTCAAATAGGCCCTAATGTTAGGAGTCCTACAACACAAAATCTTACTGTCTGCTATAAGCATCAAGAACATTAATTGATGCGGTAGATGTACGTAACAATAAAATAAAAAATAAATTGTTTTATTGTTTTGATACATTACACATTGTCCCAATCGGAACAGAAATTTACCTTCCACGTTCTCTCTAAATCAAAATAAAAATGTCTAACTAGAAGCTGAGTAAGGCTACAGATATCAATTAACCGAACTCTTGACCTTCAACAAGACATTGTGTTGTGTAGTAATTGTTGCCAGTTGAATCAGATTACGTGAGGAAGAGGGGGGGGGGGGGGTTCCTGTCGGTAACGGAAACTTGCGTCCGGGTCTACCATTGGCCAAACAGGTACGGAGGGAAACCATTTAAAATTACAAGTGTGAGAAAACAAAAACAAAAAAATATATATAGAGGAGGGGTTTGGTGAACATTTTCTTGTGACGTAATAATTAAAATCAAGTGCCGTGCCTTGCTCCTCCCCCTTAAAATATAAGAACGAATAAGACGGTAACAATTCACTCCAATTTTATATTGAAAGAAACTTTTAGAAGATAAGGACGTATATTTTTTCGGCCAAAATTACCTCAATTATATCATATTACTACTGCTATTTATATAGGTTCTGGTATAGTCCATCTAAAGTGATGGCTGCGGATCACATGACCTGATGTATGAATACCTGAAATTATATCTAGTAATATTTCTAAATGTTTAATAAAGCTCTTCCTGTGAAATTTGAACTGTACCTCATCCATTGCGCTCATTTCGATGGAATTACCATATGAAAATTAGAATAATTGTTAAGGATATTACAATTACCTCTGTCTTTCTTTTAGTATTTTTTTTCCTTCTGATAGTAATCGATTAGTTACTAAATAACGTTTCCGTTTTTGAAAAACAAATTAAGGAAATATTATAATAATTTATGGCATTATTATGATAATTACCAACAATATTTCTTTTCCTTCCTCTTGTTAGTTTGTTATTATTTCAATCAATATGACAGGTACCGGTGATTTTAGGTGACGTGGAAGGGATATCACGTTTAGCTGAACTGCTTTCTCCTTTCCAAAATGTTTCCTAACACAATGGTGAATGATATTGCTATTCCTCAAAATATATTTTACTTATATTGTTTACTTAACTACAAAGATACCCACCTCGGTGGCTACATGGTCTAGGGCATTGAATTTGCATTATACTAAACTTCTGATGACAGGGAGATTGGGCTTTTAATCCCGGTCAGTTTCCCTTATGGTATTTTTCTAAATGGTTTTACACCTTCCTCCCACGCAAATATGAGTACACTTCATCTAAATTGAACCGTACTTATCCATAACACATTAGCGTAATTAATAGTCTTACATATGCGTACAACCCAAATGTGTAGTAAGACATTGTGCTTATTTATATATATATATATAATTATATGTATTTTATATATACTGTATATCTTTCATATATCTTGCATATAATATATATATATATATTTCTTTAATATTTTTCTTTTTCTCTTTCATACAATATAATATATAGTATATATTTATATTTTGTACAGTATATAATTATAATGTTTTATAGATATAAATAAATCAATACCTACAGTCAACTTGGAATGACGGAAATAGATTATTACGGGACAGAATCTGGATGGCTTGGAATCCATAGTCAATAACGATAAAATATAAAGTAACGGAAAACTTTTTTTTTTTGTAAACTAAAAATAGATGATATTCATTTTATCGTGATTAAGAAACGTATAAAATCCAATAACTAGGATAAAAAAAAACAGCTTTCGAAGCAATGAAGTCACGGAACTATAAGGGAGGTCATGCAATTTTAACGAGATGGATACATAATTGAAATCTAAAGGGAAGAGTAAAGAAATATTGTATTAGGGTTGGTTTTTTTAAATTTGTCATTCCTTTTTATTGTTTTGATGGCTAAATTACGGTATGTATTGCAACAGCACCGGGTGGGAAACAAATTGAAACAATATAGGAAAAATGACTTCGATATTGCGCTTTAGTGACTGTACACTAATGATTATTGGAATGTCTTTACCAAATTCTATGACTTGCACAACAATGGGACCCCATAACATGAATATTTTAAAAATAACATGCCCAGCTTTCTTTAATTCTTAACTCATCTACTCTGACATAGGCGCTGCAAGTCGTGGAAGGGTGGGTGGGGGGAAACTAGAGCTCTCGTTTTTGGGGGTGCAGCTAGAGCCCCCCTTTTGGGTTGACATCTGGACAGGTTTTGTGACGAGGTGGAAAAAAAATTAGACATATCCCACTACCCCACCATAAACAAACCTACCTTTTTTTTTCTTAATATTTTTCCCTCTTCGTTTTATACAGTTTATTTCCATCCCTATAGTAGACTTTTTTTTTAACCCTCTCAAGTTTTTTTCATCCTTTGCTCGCGAATACGCTAAGCCATAAATCCACGGCTAGCAATGACGTTGATAAATAAACGACAATGGAGCGTGTGAGCTTTTAAAACGATTTCTCCTAACATTTGATGGGAAGCCATTTTCCAGCAGACTGGCAGTGGAAGCGATACCGCTGGGCTGTTCTCTATACAATCGTTTGACCACACATACACACACACATAAAGAGAGTACTTTGGCTTATGTGTACAGTCTTAGGCATAACGTGAGACCAATCTTTTGTATTTAGATTGAAAAGTTGGTGACATTTTTAATAAAATGTATTTAGCCTATAGTTGAAGTCCACAACATTTTTGCTTGATATTATTGTTTATTTTAGTAAATAAGGATTAGGTTTTATTTTAAGAGTCTTGTACTAAATAAATACCTTTTTCGTATAGAACGGAGTTTTTTTCCCCCTTCATTGCATCTCACTACCCTTTTGGTTCATGCGCATACATATTAATTATGGCATGTGTGTGTAAAGGATGAGTGAGGAAGGTTAAATTTAGAGGAAATTTGTATGTACTCCGTGCAGAAAGGTTTGTAAAATAGGAAAATTCACCAACATTATATCAGTCCGTAGTTCAAACCCTGACCTCAATATCACTGGCAAACCATAATAAATTAGTTGGAACCTTATACCGCCTTCCCACTAATGTGGGACTCTGCCTAAATTATTTCCCCACTCCCTCTCCAAGCAAATGCGGATATATTACCTCTCAACTATAGTCCTATCTTATATCACCCACTGCCCCATCAGTGTAAATATATAAATACACTTTGATATATTCATACGCCAAGCTGTATACAGAAACTGTCACCTCTAATATATTTCATATTTGACAGCAGTAAGTTAAGGGGACATTTAGTAAATGTTATCTGGTGTTATAAGACTTTAAAATAACTAATTAAATTAAACCAAGTTCCTTTCCATCCCGCCTTAAAAGATTCTTACTCTGGTTATCTAACTATATTAAACCAAAACCCTCTTTAAGTGCAACATTAGTGTCACTAGCTCTTAAATTTTCAAAGGCGAAAAAAACCAACTAATTTTCCCTTTAAAATAAGAAATTTTAAATAATTTCATACTAAATAATTAACAAATAGATATATATAAGCCATGCTAGGCAATTTTCCTTAATCATTTATGTATTGCTCCGAACGTAAATTTTAAATTTACTGAATGTAAAAACTTCAGAGTTTCTTTTACGATACCAAGAGTTGTCCTATTTTAGCAAAATTTTGGAAGTTACCAGTCGACCTTGTCCTTTTCACTAATGATACCTGTGGATCCCCCCCTTTTAATATTTTTTTGCTCTATATCACATCAAGACATAAGAATTAACTGTTCTTGAACCAATAAAATACTTAAGAGACCAATCTTTACCTCTGTATGTGTTCGTATTGGCCGAAATACTCTTCCTGGCTATACCCCTCGGGTTTGACTACGCCTCTTTAGTAAAAAAAAAATATCTCCTCTTGGAGAGGGGAGATAGAAATGCACCTTTTTCACCCCTCTATTAACGATATTTTACCAGGGCTAAAGAGGAGGAAGAGAAGGGAAAAAATAATTGACAACAGTGATCTTACACCATTGGGTTGGTTAAGCCAGGTAATAGAAATACGTTTATTTGACAGTTAAGGGGGGTGGGGGGGAAGCACCCAAATTTCTACCTGTTTGAGCTAGATACCCATGTACTAATTACGCTAGTATATGAGGGATTATTTAAGTTGTATTTTGAGGAAGTATATCAACATTTGCTTGGAAGGAGTGAAAAACTATTTATTAAGATAACTCTCAGTACACCCGTCCAGAAATTGAGCCCCTATATCTCCATCAGAAGTACAGTACATTGCAAGAGTGACATCTTAGAACATACGCCCGTCGAGAGTCAATTATTTCCATAATCATTGCTTTCCACATCAATTTCAGCAAGAAATTGAGCTTAAAGTGGGAGTATAGAGGAAGCTAGAAAAGGACAGTTTTTTTTTTGTTTTTTGTTTTTTTCCGTTTTCATAGTAGAACATTTTTTGGCCAAGATAAATCAAGTATTTCTCCGGTAGAAAAATAAAGTTTAATTTTCTTCACATGTTGATATCAACAGTTGTTGAATATCTGTCAAGGGTGTCTTGGAATTTAATGACAACTTTTTATCTTCATTCAAAAAGTTTCTCATCTAATGGTGCTATGCACATGAAAGATATTAAAAAACTGTTGATATCCCCATGCGAATAAAATTAAACTTTAGGTTTCTATTGGAGAAATATTTGATTTATTTTGTACAAAAAAAAAAGTGTTGCTATAAAAACTGCAAAAATACTGCCCTTAACTTGCGTTCACTACATTCCCATTGGTTGGTGATACACTTCCTAGCCCCCTGTCCTCTCCACCCTCCACCCGCCCTCAGCAGCGTAGGCCACCCTCTCTACCACCAATACACACACTCACCGTTGGACCTAGACATTATAGAGATATGGAGGAGGCAGATGATTTCTTACCGGTTGGTATCCTCAACCCCTTCCCCTCCCTCCAAACACCCTATAAGCACCCCTGGGCCGTATATATTAGGTACGTGTCTGGCTTAATGCCGCATAAAGTTACGGTATACGGCTGCGGCAAGGCGTAAGCAGAGGTATGGTGGAAACCTCCCCCCTCCATACCCTCCTTTTAACAGCTTCGGTGGCGGTAGAGTACAAGGGTTTCCTAAGGGTTGAAATAGGAAAAGGGGGAAGAGAGATGCATGGTAGGGGATAAATCGATATCATAAATTTAGGGCAAAAGTAAAACCGTAGGAAAAGGGGTAGAGAAAGTGTGACGTCATAAAAGTCATATGGTTTGAAACCTGCTCTATCCATGCCTTTTTTTTTAATAGATAGATTTATATATAAAAAAGTTGTGTCATATATTTTAAAATATAGAAAAACCTATTTGAGAAGTGAGTTGTAAAAATTTATTCTGAATTTATTTTTTTATTGGAAGGGAGGGAGAGAATGGTTCTGAAAATTATTTAATATCTTAAATAGATGTATTAAAAACATTTTACTTGTAAACGGAAATGTTTTCGAACCAAGGCTGTTGATTAGGGGAAACTAATTATAGATTTAAAAACTTACAAACCAAAAATAAAACAGTAATCATTTGTATTATTTTATTTCCAAAACAATTGTGGCTGATTTGTGTTTGTTTTTTTAGCACCGCGTCTTACTACTCGTCCGGGTAATTACGTCTTTGTACTAATTACATTATTATTATTATTATTATTATTATTAGCATCGCGTCTTACTACCCGTTCGGGTTATACGCACTTACGCTAATGTGTAATGGTAGGGTGATTGTGAGATGAAATGGAGGACTTACAGTTTAACGTGGAATCCGAACCACGGTAGAGGCCTGGCATTCCTCACATTCACAAGTTGTGATTAATACACGTCTTGTAAGAGGTGAAGGAAGGGTTTGGTAATCATATAAATCTGTGCCGGGACCCAGGTTTGAACCCTGGACCCTCAGCACAAAAGTCTGACACCTTACCCCTAGACCACCAGGTCACCTACTAATTACAAAAATATGGTAGGGATTAGGAAGTCTAGATTTAAAGGAAGTGCACCTAACTTTACATGGAAGGAGAATGACAAATTATTTAGGAAAAAAACTTTAATACACTTTACTGGGATCAAACCCCGATCTCCCTGTCTTAAGCAGTCTAATATCTTGACAGATTAGAGCCCTAAACCATTTGGCCAACGAATTGGGTTAGTATTATTAACCACCTACCCTCATTGTTGAACTAATTTAGGCTCAATATTTCCCACTCAAAATATACCCAAACTTAGTAAGTATATTACTTATTATAAATTCTACCTTCCTTAGTCCTATTTTACTATCGTAGTTAGATACACCTAGCTCAGGAGGAGGTTAAGACGTAATGCAAACAAATCATAATTTTGTTTGTATCGTTAACGATTGATAAAGTTTGGAAAATAGAACCTAATTTTAAAATAAATTTGATAAACTTAACCATTCTTAAAACGCCTTCCACTAATATAATTTTGCCTAAGGTAATATAAAAATTTTCTTCTCTTAATTAATTATTCAATAATATTTTATGATTTATCATTTTGTCAACTACTGTATCTCATCATCATTTTAATCGAGAGTTAAGACTTAGATAAGTAAATATAGTAAATGGAAAATTTAAGTTCAAAAGTTAAGTTGTTATTAAAGTGGATAATATATAATGTGATGTTGAAAAACAATAAAAATGAAAATTTTTAGAATTTTTTTAGAGGAACATTGTGCATTTTATGAAGAATTAGAGAAAATTAAAATGCTTCATCAACTTATACAATAGTCAAATAAGTTGATGATTAGTCTAAAACATAGGTTAACACATTAAAATAGTAATATAAAAAATATAAAAGACAATATATCGTGATATAAACATAGCCATTAAAGTCAAGACTTATTTTGAAATCATTCACAATAAAATTAAGTTAACATCAGCAAAGTTGATTTAGTTAATGTTTAAGTATGATATAATATAGCATTAGAAAAGCATGGTTATGTTGGTTTAAGTCTTGTCTGTATTGATGTCCCATTAACTTACTCTTTTGAGATCCAGCACTGGAAAGAGTGTCTGGACTACTTCAATCTTACATGTTTTGGTACATATTCATGGATACTGCAAATAAAATTAAAGAAGGCATGAAGATATAATATGATATAATATTTCGTCGAAAATTCTTTCGTAAGCGTCCTGCGTTTTTATCAAAAAAAAAACCTATAAATTGGAACTGAATATACAAATACCCACCTCAGTGTCAAAATGGTCTAAGGCATCGCTCTCGCGTTATACTGGCTTGCCTCATTCAAATGATTTCTTTTTGCCATAAAGAAATGTCTTCTCAAACATCTAAGAAAACATATTTGTGCAAAAAAACTATCAATAAATAAAATAGTAACTCACCTTTGTATGTGTGATTTTTGTTATTAATATTACTTTAATCTATAATGCAAGCTCACGCTCATTTTATTCTTTCACAGAGTACAAGTGAACTGTAATAAATGATCGATTTTTATTTTTAAAAAGAGGATATTTTGAGAATTATTAACGCTGTCTGCTTCAATGAAATATTTTAGAAACGTGTGTGTGAAAGAATATACAATGAATATATCAATGAAAGCTCATTGTGCTTTTCATAAATATAAAATGGGGATTTGGTCATATATTCAAAGTAGCCTGTATAGAGTTATCGAAATATGTTTATCTATAAAAAGCAGACATATTTTAGATATGTTCATCTTTTTAATAGCTACGGACACTGTTAAATATAAACTAGAAAATATGTATACATAATGATAAGATCAATATCTACAGGAGTTCAGTCACTTTTGACAGTAATATCAATACCCGTGAATTAACATCAGTATTAAAGTTAAATAATATAAATGTTGACCGAAAAGATATTTAAAAAATGTTTAGTATCTTATAAAATGTTGTCCATCAAGTATCTTCGGTGGTTTGGAGTAAAGTGCTCACCTCAGGACCCTGATTTTCTGGGGTTCACATCCAGCTGCGGTCGAAGAAGTTTTCCTAGGCGATACAAAATACATATCACAACTTTCTTTGGAGGAGTAGTAAAGCCATCTGTTACATGTCGATTGTGGCATGTAGAAAAACCATGACAGATATATGAAAATGACTTTCCCAGCATGTTTGGTAGGCCCTATCGCTTTCGACTAATAGAAATTTTCGTGTGCTGATATGATCAGTTGGTTCAGAAAGTTCACGTTAAATACCTCAAATATATGAAAAAGAATCTATAAGTTTCTTCCTACCATAATACAAGTATATAAGGGGGTACCCCATAAAAATTAAGTCTGGTTTTGCTGCACCCATCTCACCTTTTGTGCTTAAAATATTATGCCCCCTTAACCTCCACCCTTCACTTAATTAGCCCTAATGTTATCATACTACATCAATGTTAAGTTATTTACATTTTTTTACATAGAGGGCTATCTATTCTAAGCATATTAGAAAAGAAATTAATAAATTAATGACATATTTAACCTTTTATATTGAAACAATATTTATGTATAAAATAAATAATCCTCTACAATTAATGTTAGTGATTTTATAATGTTTTCTTACTAGGCAACAGTTTAAAGAAAATAATAAAAAAGATAGAATTAGAATAAATATTTGTCATAAATAAATTCAAAATGTACACAAAATTATAACTGGATATATATTGACATAGGCTCAATAAAATATTAAGGTATAGCCTTTTACAAACACTAAAGAAATGCTTAAAAATCTATAGGCTTTTACAAAAAAAATCCAAAACATCTTTATTCGGGACTTTGATGCATTACATGAATCAATAACAGTTTTAATTCGGTTTTCCGAGCTGTATAATTTTCAAAACTCAAAACAGAATGTCCAGTGAGTCGTTCCTGTGACGTATTTCTAAAATACAGGGTGGCCCACGGAAAAGTAGCCCCCTCCTATATCCAGCAAGGCCTCACTTGAATTGGAGGAGGTCAATCCTTCCATACCGCTTGTGCTTTAGACAAGCAGTTCACTTTGCTCATTCTTCATGTCACAATATGGGTGGAAGGAGATTGACCTCCTCCAATTCAGAGTGAGGGACCTGTTGGATGTAGGAGGTGAGCTACTTTTCCGTGGGCTATCCCTCTAGTTCTTGCTTTCAGTTTTGAAAACGATCTCTCAACTGTCGCATTCGTCACGGTCAATGTGGTGAATAAAACGTAGATGTACAAACCATAGCATCTAGCCCCCAAATCTCTCTACAAGCCACCTCCATAGCTCCGCCACTGGATCGCGTCAAAATAAACTGGAAGAAGGTGAATTTTAAGCTTTGGTACTATGGAGAGAGAACAAGGACTATTTTTTAAAAGTCTCTCGAAAATTTCTGGGGATAAACAAGTGTTTTTACTTATCATATCAAAAGAAAGTATTGTAATTCGTGAAAAACTTTATTTCGAGATTCTGATAATCCTTAAGTTTTATGTAAGCCTGCACCAAAAAGTGGATTTTACAATCCATTCTATCCCATGTCTATCTGTCCTTGGCAACGGATACAAAACGGTTGGATGGATTTTGTTCAAAAACATGACATTTAGATTTAGATTTTTTTATTTTGATCTTAGCCCTTAAACTAAGGGCAGTTTACTGAATGAATGAATTTTTTGTATTCCAATTTTTTTTATGGTTCCAATGATTTAGATTTCTAGTAAATTTGCAAGTCTGAACTGTGGTGTCATGAAAGTTACTGTTCTGATCATAAACAGATTTTTTGACAAATTTAATCAAACATTACTAATATCTACAATTTAGTGGACTTTTATACAAGAATATTTTGAGAATTAGCCTAAAACTTTATATTTTAAATGTATATATCTTTGAGTTTTAAACTATGAGAAACTATATGAGAAGTCTTGTACAATATTATCATACCGATTTATTTAAAGCCTATAAAGTCAACTTATGTTTATATCTAAATTAAAATTTTTATAGGATGGACACCTTCATAAAAAACTATATGCAGATAAAATAATTTAAATTTATGTAGGCATTATAAGGGAAAAGCATTCAAGATTTTTTTTTTCGGAATCGGTGTCAAATTTACCTTCAAAATATTGGGGTTTTTTATTGAAAAAAAATATATTTTAACGGAAATCACTAGTTATAATTAGTCAATTTGTTTTCAAAAGTATTTAATACGTCCATACTCTTGTATCTATAACAACGCTACATGTTTATTTCCCCTTTAAACATACGTGACATGGAACACTCTTGCATCACACCAGTAGCCATATGCATCACGCTATTCTGACCCACACATGAAGGCACTTTAGGCATCACATGTATGCAGCTCCATGCAGTCCTGTTCTATTATCGGTCTTATACAAAGAGAACTGAACTCACTGTTTGGATCCCCCTCCTCCCCCCCATTTCTCTTCTCTACCCCTCTATAAACTACCCCTATGACCACCACATCCTCATCCCAAAAAAATATTATTTTTTGCAATGTCAATACGTTGTTTGCTTGTGCAACTTTGTAAACGATTATACGGGTAGGGTATGCGTGTATGCATGCAGTCCTTCCCCTCACCCCCACCCCTCCACCCACCCAAACACTACTGTCATAAACATCGATATCCTCGGTCAAAATTATTGGGGGAGGGAGTATTCTCGACCAACACACTATCACCCTCACACCGCTACGTTATGCATTTATGTTGACAGTTTTGGGCGTTTGTGGTTTATAGTGTTCACACAAGCTCGCAGGCACAGTAAACAAATGTCACTTATCCCATCGAGTAAAAAACACGTTAACTCCAACAAATTCGGAATATCAGTAGCTCTTACATAGAAGCCCTGAATAAATGAAGGCCTTAGTTTCATCTCACTATATCTTAGAAAAATATTATCAAAGATTTGAACCCTTGACCATAATTTTCAGGTTGTATTCTATATAAGTTATCATAAAATCCGTAGCTGAGCAGATTTGTACTTGACGTGTTTCTCGATTTTAATAACTGATTGAGAGAGGTAGGAAATAGAGAAAGAAGTTCGCTTGTGTTGTTGCTATTACTTGATGCTGGAGTATTCATCACGTATTGTTGAGGGTCGGTGCATTGTTGTTTTAGGTCATTCCGTTGTTGTTGTTGTTGTTGTTGGATGTTGCTTCATGTATGTGTGACTTGGATATAATACTAAACATGTCATTGCCAAATGATGAGTGTGGGGGGGATGCCCAAAACCGTAGTGCACAATTTATGGAATGTGACCACAAAGAGGAAAAGGTGATGAGCTAACATGGCTGGTTTTGCAGAACCAATTCTGCCCTGCCTTTTCAACGTTGCTTTATTTTTATTTTTGTTATTATCATTGTCATCATCATCATCATTGCATTGTTGATATTTTTTTAGGGGTTCTTGCTTTTACTTTTCACAATTTGATTGTGGAAAATTATAACACAGTAAAAAGACCTACAGTATAATATTTTATAAACATGTTCTTTTATTAACTCATAGCCAGAACTTGTCATGTACCATTTCAGTCAGTTAGTGACGATAAATCCATCAAGTAAAGATTGATAACTTTGAATTCTATTATTAAAAGTGTATAGGCCTTTTTACTGTGCACCACATTGTATAGAATCTCTCTTGATATTTTACTGAATTTAGGGCACAGTGTAAGTTTTTCAGTGGCTATACATTTCTAATTTAGCTATAAATACTTTTATAAAACCCCAAAGCTAGTAAGCTATTGAATAAGATTTGTTTTAATGTTGTTATATTTACAGGGTAGGAATGTAGGAAACGCGAGAAAATGTCAGTGTTTTTGCAGTTTTTATAGCAAAACATTGTTTTGGTCAAAATAAATAATATATGTATCTAGTCTTCTTTAGTTCCTATACTGCTTTTTAAACTACTTTAAGATTGTGGTCAGCGCAGCCGGAGTGGGGAGTGGAGGCTTATCACATGCTAGACAAATTCGTGAAGGGTAGTTGTCATAGCAACCGATGCACGTTGTCAGATTTCTTGACGATCACTGAGAATGCTTGCATAGTAGCAACGCGCAAACTCCCACTATGTGGCAACTATGCTCCCCAGCCTACCCACCACGCGGATCCCAAAGCAGTTTTAATCGCAGGATAAACTGTATACCATGGTACTGTGAAGTTGTGACATTTCAATAAATTGTGTTGTGGCAATTAAGTACTAGAGAAGTTCCTTTGTAAATGGCATACCACAAGTACCCTTCTATCTACTCAAATCCTTCGGTTTGAAATGATGGGGGAAAAATCGCAACAGTGGCTGAGTGGCCTAGGGAACTAGGCTCATAATACATTTGGTTGCTATTAGAAAAGGAAAGTTTTAATTACGTGTGACTTATTATTGTGGTTTTTCTCACTCTCTTTTATTTTATCACCGTGACTTACTACCTTAGAGCTATAAGCATGTATGAGGATTAAGCTAATAGAATAGGTCTGAGGAAGGAAATTATGTAAAGGTAGTCTACCCGCATTTGCTTAGAAGGAGGGTGGGAAACCGTTTAGAAAAACACTCAGTAGACCTGACTGGGAATAAATTTCCCCTGTTCCCATCTTCATCCTCTATTAATACTTATTTGGGTACACTTAATATAAATCATCCACGCATTACTCATTCCATATAATGTAAGTTCATCCTTAACCCTAGTGTTGAACGTACTAATTTTTTTTAAAGGGCTTCTCAAAGTGTTAGATTGAGTTCAAAAAATGAGCCATGTGCATTTTTCATCTCTCTCTCTTTTTTTTTTTTTTTCAAAGTCAAAAGTTGATATCAGTCCCTCCCCTCCTACTTTTCCCCTCCTCTAACTACCTCAACGCCCTTGTGGACTAAAGAGGTCCATGTTAGATCTTGATAAGTCACGCGAGAGAGCTGCAATATAAGAGGGGAGGCGAGGGGAGCCTATGCGGTGCAACTCCCCCACCTCCCTCCCTCCCTCCCACTTTAACAACACTTTATATAGCGTTACGTGCGGGAAGCTGAAATTATGTGAAGCTACATTTTCATGAGTGTGGCAATAGGTCGAGAGGTTGGTAAGGGGTATAAGATGTTTAGAAGGGTGGTGGGAGGTAAGGGTTAGCTTAACGTTTACAAAACGAGCTTCAATACTGATCCGACATCTTCACGTCACGATCTTCCGTGAAGCAAGGAATACTTATTGATTGTCTAGATATAATAGTGATTATTACTGGCTTTAGCCTGTACTTTATAACAACCAGGATTTAATAATATGTACTAGGATTAGGACTCTAGAACCCTTTAGGAGACTCAAGATTCAAGAAAATATCATATTCTAGATTTATGTATATAATTATATATATTATCAAATTTTGAATTTTAATTTGTTTTAGAGCTCTTAGATTGTTTATTTGGTGTTTCAGATCCAACATAGCTATAAGAAAAAATTTAACATTACACTCCAGACTAAAGGTTCCTAAACTATGCGTCACGACGCCCTAGGGAGTCACCGGTTTTTGTCCGGGACGTCGTGGTGATAAGGAAAAACTAAGAGTTATAGTGCATACTGAAATGCAACATGCAAGTTTTCAACACGTATACTCGTACTTATTTTAAATAATGGAATAAATCATGCAATAAAACATAACTTTCTCTTGTGAAAGCGCTCCCTTAATATAAATTCGGGATTCTAATGCTACTTGAAAGCTTAGCGTGACTTCCGTAACTCTCTCCCCTCTCGTCTGAAAATGTACTAGCAAGGTCAAGCAATTTGAATAAAAAAATGAGTTCAAGGTCATCGCACGGAAAATCTTACAGGTGAAGGGTGGCGTAGTCTCAAAAAGTTTGGGAACCCCTGTCCCAGAACATTCATTTAACACTTAAGTGAAGAGATGGATATTATTGTATATTGTTTATCAAGGTTAATTGAAGGGCTATAGGGTAAACGCTAAGCCACCGAGTCTTATTAACCATAGCTATTTTTTTTATAAGAGTAATTTGGACGAACAAATTAACGTCTGATATCATGGCTCTATTACTAACGTGTCTAAATACCTGTTCAGGCTATACGCATAATGTATTACGCTAGTGGGATAGGGATGATGAAGGAATATTTTCTAAGAAAATTTTCCCTCATTTGCGTGAAAGGAAGAGTGGGAAACCAAAAAGAAAAGAAAAATCACCCCTCAAAGACACCCATCCGGGATTCGAACCCCGATTTCCCATGACACTGGTGCTATAGTAAAAACGAGAGTGGTGCGATTAAAGTTGCAACGATAGATGCGGGTGTATCTATGTTTTTAATGTATAAAGTAATAAATAACTATATTTTACTTCGATATATGTAAATTGTTTTACTAATATTAATTTTTATTATTTTATTAATATTGAATCTCCTGGTATTCGAGCGATTATAAGATTTGACCTATTTCTAATTAATATACATTATGAATGTCTGAATTTTCATAAATGTAATTGATTGTCAGTATTTTGAGATTTACAATTTGGGAAATAGCTTAGGGTTCTGCTTCTTCATAACTGTCACTCTTGAAATACTGCATTTTTACATGGTCAAACGGTGAGAAGTTACCCCCAGACTTTCAGCTCTAACGCAATATTTAATTCTACGATGCGTTATTTCAAAATTGGTTCACGCTAAATTAAAGTCGGAAGATTCCAAAAGTGATTTTTTCCTTAACAGTCCTACAGTTTGAGTTTTATTAATAAAAAAAATCTGTGAAAATGTGACATTAGATCATTTTTAACATTTTAAGCATGTTTACGGAACTATGAGACTAGGCTTGATGAAAAAACGGCTCTAGATTTAGCCCTCCTTTTACAAATTCAATAATTTGTTAACAGACTCACAACATAATTTTTTTCAGATATTTTAGAATCAGCAGCGAGCTTTCCTCTTTACATTAGGATCAGAAGTTGCATTGGTTTTTTTTTCCCTCTTTCTTTTTTACGTGACAAAGAGGGTAAAGGGTAAAAGGGATCATAAGATTATATATAATAGAGAAGTAGTGCCAGAAAACGATACAGACCACTGTATTTTAAACTCTGTCCTCTAAGAGCGATTGATACTTTCTCGCTGACCGACGCGGCTACCTTAGATGCATGAAATAGTAACGTGCTATTTTTACAAGAGAAGATACACTTCATCCCCTGATATGTATCAGACTTACCTTGACGTATTACACTATGGCCTTATCTTATAAGTTATAAAATACTCTATAGTGGAACAATGCAAGGTAATATTACTACATTTCAGGGTAAACAAGGGGTGAATGTCTACCCCTATCTTTCGTCAACCATTAGGAAAAGTTTCACATTTTATTTCAAAGTAATTCCTCAGTTCCGGGAAGAGAACACGAACATCTAGTTGAACCTTCTCACGCGATTTGAATTGTTCATGCTTTAAGAACACTCTTGGATCGAGATTATTTTTCTAAACTAATAATCACTACGTAAATATTACGTGAGTTAAGGGGAGTCGGGGATTTAGCCAGGTTCGTGAAAATAAATTGCCTCTGATTGTTGGTAGCTACTATAGTACACTTCGATTGCCTTCTTTCCTTGACAAATTACACTATGAACCTATCTTATAAGCTGCACCATAATGTAACCTGTCAAGGTAAGCCTGCTACTTTCAGTATAAACGAAGGATACAGTGAGATTCTGATTGGAAAACCTTTTTTTTAAGGGCTACAAATTTTTTTTGCGCCGTGTATTAATACCTGTTCAGGTTGTAATTAATAATATTAATAATTAAATTTACACGTGTCTTACTACCGTTTGGATTATGCTTTCAGGTTGTACGTATATGTATATTACACTGGATTTGATGTGAAAGGTTAAATTAGGAAGTATATCCAAATTTGCTTAGAGGGAGAATGGAAAACTTTTTATAACACTCACTACCCCTGATCAAGACTTGAATCCGATCCCCCTATCATTGGCAGGCAGACTAGTATAACACGAGTGTTACACCTTAAAATATGCGGCCACTTTAAGCTGGTGCTGCAAAAGTTCCTAAAAACATTTTAAAATATTTATAGTTGAGTCGTGTAATCTGCAGCCATCATTTTTTGTAGATATTATCAATTATTAAAATCTATAAAGTAATGCTAGTTATATAGTAAATTGTTATCAATGTTGGTTGAAAAAAATCTTGTGTTTTCTTAAAGGATCTCTATGAAAATTATCTTGTCACACCATTTGGCCTGAAAGGTGGCAATCTTTCTTTGACGAGTCACACTATACCATAGTGGAATAATGCAAGGTAAGCTTGTTAACTTACAAGCTCAATGAAGGGTGAATTAAGATTGTTCCTCGAAAGCAATAGGGAATGTTTATTTTCTAAAAATTTATACAATATTAGTTAAAATACATGATGATAAAAATCTCTATTTATTGATGACTTATCTAATTTTTTTTAAAACCTTAACAACACGAAAAAAGTTAGCAAAATTATTTAAACTAAATAGCCGTTTTTATTGAAACCTGCAGTAAGCTTAAGCTTTCTAAATCTCCCCTTACACCTCCCCCCTTCCACTCTTAATCGACACCAACTTCGAAGTTAGAAAAGATCGTTCGCTCCACGAAGCAATCGACGTGATTTCGTTCGACGTTGGCTCTGGTATTCCATGGATTACCCCGTTACCTTTGAAAGCTTCGGTAATTAACAGTGTTGTAATTAGCTGTAACCTTGAAGTTTCTTGGAGGAGAGGGGTGAGGAGGAATTGGGCGTGGAATAGGGCAAGGTGAGAAAGAAAGAGAGAGAGAGAGAGATGGAGTAGAGGAAGTTAATATTGATTTTTTATTATTATCTTGGGGGGTGGTCGTATACAGACTTTCTACTTGCTCCCTTTACAGATCTGAAACTTGGTAACTCACTCACGTGACCGGGAACTTTGGTTCAAACCAAAATGAGTTATCTTCGTGTTTGGAAAAAAAAAAGATTGGTGTGTTCTTTTTTTTTTTTTTCATACACATAAAGTGTTGGTTTTATAGTTTTAATCAAACTTTAATTATTTTTTGTCACCACGTAAATAATCTAACGAATAGCACACGTCTGTGTACAAATGGTCTAAGGCGTAACTCTTGAAATATATTGAGCTGTCGATGATGGGTGGATTAGAGTTCGAATCCCAGTCAGGTGTACTGAGGTGTTCTTTCATAAATGACTACCCATCCTAACTCCACGCAAAGTGGATACATTTCCTCTAAATCCAACCTTCCTCATCCCTGACTCATTAGAGTAATTAGTACACATGTTTATAGCCCGAATGGATAGTAATACGTGGTGCTATATAATATATATACATTAAATGTATACTTTTTTATAACGTGCATAATTAAATACTTGCTAGAATATATATATATAGGCCAATTGATGCCATGCTTTGTTCGTAACATGTTAAATTATTATAAAATCAATGTTCTGGCTCTGAAAATATTTTAATAACCGCGAGGCAAAAAGTGCTTTCAAAAACCATCCAATCAATAAAGATTGTTTGCAAGCAACGCATATTTTTAACGGGTATATGTAACATATTTTTTTTTTATCTTCTATATTTGTTTATTTTGGGTTTATTTATTTAGTTTAGGAATTGCTGTGTTTTCTGTTTTTACAATGAATGACGGTTTTTTGGTCGATGTTTCCGTGTTCATTGTACTAGCTTACTATGTCCCTTTTGGCACAAAATTGGCAGGTAATCGAGTTTCAATAAACACATGGCGTTATCAACAGTAGTCTTGACGTAACATTTTGTGCCATTTTTCTAATTTATGTGTTTATTTTAAGCAAAAGATTTGGAATAAATGTTTTTTAAGATGATTTAAAAAATGTTAGTATGGTTTTCTTAATGTAAATTGTAGATAAAAAAATGTTCCTAATCAGTTTTTCACAATTTTTTTAAACTGAAATGGAATGATTTTAGTTAATTTGGTTTGTTTTCTAGATATAAAAACACACCTCTCAATAGTGTCGATATGTGATTTTTTTGTTGAACTCTTATGAAATATAATACCCATTTTTTCACGCTGGTTTTTTCCTCCCTCCCTCCACTCCCCCATACACACCTACATACACGCTCCGTCATCTAACTATTCTTTGGGCCATGTACATTTTAATTACGCTAATGTGGTAGGGATCAGAAAGGTCGATTTTAGATTAAATGTACCCTTTTGTAATTGGAGGAAGAGTGGGAAACCATTTTATCAAAACACACCCTCCATTGACCCTCTAGGGATTCAAACCACAACCTCTTCATTGAGAAAAGAGCAGTGTTTTATTAAGTTTCGATAGCAATCATTTTTAGGTTAAATATATATATATTGCTCCAGTAAATAATAGTCTAATTTTCTTCACATTGTGATATCACAACAGTTGTTTAATATCTGTATTGAGTATAGCGGCATTAATTAAGAAACTTTTTAATTAAAGATAAAAAATTGTCAATAAATTTAAAGACACCCTAAACAAATATTCAACTGTTGTTGATATCACCGTGGGAAGAAAATTAAACTCTGTTTCTAATGAAGAAATATTTAATTTATTTTGACTAAAAAAATGCTTATATATAAAAACTGCAAAAATGTTTACTCTTTCTCACGGTCCTTAAAACCCCACCTAAACGCTCTTAACTGCCATCTAGAAACGGTACTAGTCTTACTGCCGCTTATTTATACTTCATTTAATCGGCCGCTGTCACTTTTGATATATTTTTTCCAACAACTATACGATAGCAATAGTAACATTTTATCATTGTTGACCGATTCAAAACTACGTATTTTATAAACAGGCCTTCCTCTGAAAATTGAAATTTAGATGAGCCTGACATTTATTCCGCATGCTCACCTATGCTCGTCAGCCAATTCGGTTACTAAACTCGTGGCAACATTTCTTTAGCTAAAAATCAAACAATATCAAGTGTAAATGTATGGTCACAGGTTAGTTGCACGAGGCGATCATTTAACATGTTAATTAACTATTTAAATCAAGTGGACAATTTACTATTCACGCGGTTTCATGGCGTGTTGTCGTACAGTGGGAAAATAATGACAGCAACTAAAAATTGACGTGAAAGGCGAACTGATGTGTAAAAATGTGATGTAATTTGATCTTTTACTAGGTTACAACTAAATCATCTTGTAGTGGAGGATCTTTGGATACTATAACTAATTAATGTTAATTAGTTTCGAAGGAATAAGAACAAGGAAAAATGTGGGCAACCCTTGTAAGAACGTGCTTTTAAACGATATAAGTTATCAAACTTTCTAGACAGGTATCGACCTGTGAACCCTTGACATGTAACTAATAGCGACTTTACCTTCATTTCTTCATTTCCACCCCCCCCCCCCTTTCTAATATTTATTAGGAGAGTAAAAAAAAATGGTCTTCTTCCTTTCCGTGAAATTAAACCGCGTGGTGGAAGGTCAATTAGAGCAATTCACTAGGGTTTAAGAGAAACAATATTCGAAAAGATTTCCTCCATTTTATTATTTTTCGTTAATAAAAAAAACACAGGACCTGAATATGGTCCTAATATATGATAGCAATGTTGTCCCATGGTCAAAATATCAAAGCTGATGTAAACATTTAGTTTCTACATGGTACAAAATTGAGAAAATTAAAATTGCTTTGTACAAATTTTAAAATTTAATGATACGGTGCAACAGCAAGACTTTCTAGCTCCTTTATTTAAATTATAGCTAGAGTTTGTAGGATATTTGAATAAAAATAATATACTTTTTTATAAAAACATAATGAGGGGAATAAATTCTTATTTCACCAAAGAGCATACATACTGGTACAGTTAATATACTGTATGTTCTGGGCTTTTCAACTCCCCATTTCCCAAACATTCGTTTAAAAATATATTTACCTATAATTCGGAAAAAAATTTATTTAATCACATTTTTTTTAAGTTGTTTGATTCTAACAGTCTTACAGCATCATCATCATAATCAACTGTTTCTAGCTTGTGCCCGGGTCAGTTTAGTAAAATGACTTCATCTTCCTCTTTCTTTCCACCATTCTTCCTCCTTTTATTGCTTCCCTTCTTTCCCTCTAATTTGCACACTTTCTGTTATCTGATCCTCTCATCGCTTTCTTGGCCTTCGTTGCAGTCTTTCTTCTACCTACTTCATTTTCATCATTCTCTTTAGTATCTTCTCTTTTTCCATCCTCATTCTTGCTTCCTCTACTATCTCATCTACTCCCTGTACCTCCACTCTTTCCCGGATAGCTTCATTCCTATTCCTTCATTCCTACGTTCTCTGCAAATATAAGTTATATCGTATCTCAGAGTAGTGGAGAACTTATCAAAATTGATAATTTCCACTTAAGCTATGTTAATTAACCTCAATTGCATGAGGAAATGATATGCGCCATTCGGCTTGTAATGATAACGCTAAACAGTGTCTCAAATTTTAATCAAAATTGTTTCTGCTGATTCTGAGAAAATCTCTTTTTTTAACACCCTTAGTATTTGGGTTGGATAATTAATTCTAACATTTCGTCTGGAGAACTTTATGAAAATTCTAGACACCAAGTTTAAACCCCCTAAGTAAAATGGTTTCAGCTCTAGTCTGGGATAAACACACAGAGAACTAGCATGTCTCAAGTTAGAGTTTTTTTGGACGATCACAATTATTTATTACTCTTCAATAGCTCGCGATAAAGTAAAAAATACAGCATCGAGAAATAGTTATTTTCAAATACAAAACATTATTAAACGATTTACAATCTCGATGTTGTTAAATTAACTTAATTTGATCAACTATAAACTGTATAGGCCTATATTACACGATAATATGATACTTCAATAAACAATATGAGCTTAGTTCGCTATTTCCCAATGAGAGTAAATATAATTATTACCAACGAGATGTACTCCACTACGATTTCCAATATTTTACAATGGTTCATTTAAATGAGAGGGTCGGATCACGAAAAAAAAAACGAAAGTAATATTGGTTGGTAAAAAAAAACAAATAAAATTAAAAAAAGTTTAGTATAAAATGTAATTGGGAGTTTTTTAGCTGTATAGTTGTAATAGCTGAGATGCTTTTACTGGACTTTTTACTATGAATGATTCTGCTTGTCTATACTATTTATTTATTTACTATCAGTAAAAATCCTATATACACTCTATATGTAAACACACTCTATATAATTATATATATATGTGTGTACATGTGTGTAGTGACAAAATTAGCAAATAAATGTGCACAGTTATTGAACTAATCAAGAGTAGTATAGTAATTGAAAGAATTAAAATAATTGAGGCAATAGTTTAATTTAGAAAGTATTTTAATGCAGATTTTATGACGTTGATAAATTATTAGTTGTATAAATTAAAGGAATACAATATACGTTATTAATTTCTAAATCTATTTACACTCCTAATCAAGAGTTGGGTAAAATAAAGATAAAAGTTTCTATTAATATAATTATTTTATAGTACTTGTTTGCACTATAACTAGCAGTATTATTTAAATACTTATAAAGCATAAATAAATGTATATATATATAATATAGACGCAGATGATAGGATAATATTGGATGTACCTATAAGGGGTGTAGTCAGGTGGAATGGATTGAATTAGATAAAAATAGGGATAGGGTGTAAATAGATTGACCTAATAGAACTAAACCAATATAGTAGGATAGATGACCTACTTTTACAAGTGCTTAAATGAATTTCAAGTTCCTAATGGCATAGAGTAATTATATTTATCATTTTTCTTGTTGTGATTGTTAGACGAAGTTTCGGTAAAAAAAAATTCAAGTTAATTTCTTGTGTGATGTGTATACATACAATGATTTATACACACTCACACACACACACACACGTATACAAATATATAACCATTATCATACTGTACCTACAAACTTAATTCAAATAACTTTTGGTTTTACTACGGGAACGTATACAAAATAGGCGTGTATATAAATAAATTAATTTTAAGTATATATTTTTTAAACATCAAATATTAATGTACCTATCCAACGATAAGGTAAAAAGTTCAATAGCGATAGTGAAATAACTACAGTCTTTTGCAGGCTGGCTGCCATAAATACTTTCATAACTGAAACAAATCTTGCCTGTGAGCACGTTACAAATGACCCTTGTTTATTGAACTAAGCGCTGAGCATAATTGAAGCGAAACACAAGTGTTTTATCACGTACTGGGGTTACACAGCCTACCGCATAATAGTGTTTTTGGTAACTGATGGTTGTGGGTGACAGGATGACGTATGCTACCCACACGCATCAACTGCTCTGGTACTATCACGAACAAACCTTCATTCCCTCTCTCTCTTATGACATAAAACCAGGAGATCATGCGTGGGGTGCAGATAGAAGGAACACCAGTTATTTTAAGGTGTGAGTTTACGGAACTCGAGAAAAGTGTCAGTGATTTTTGCAGTTTTTTATAGCAAAACATTTATTTTTTACAAAATAAATAAAATATTTCTCCAATAAAAACATAGTTAAGTTTTCTTCACATTGTGATATTAACATTATTATTATTATCACCACGTCTTACTACCCGTTAGGGTTATACGCACTTACGCTAATATGTAATGGTAGGGTGATTGTGAGATGAAATGGAGGACCTACAGTTTAACGTGGGATCCGAACCACGGTGGAGGCCTGGAATTCACACATTCACAAGTTGTGATTAATGCATTTTTTGGGTCAGAGGTGAAGGAAGGGATCGGCAATCAGATAAATCTGTGCTGGACTGAGGATTGAGCCCCGGACTCCAGCACAGAAGTCTGACATCTTACACCTAGACCACCAGGTCACCTGTGATATTAACAGTTTTTGAATATATCATGAGCATAAGCTCATTAGATGAGAAACTATTTTATTGAAGAGGAAAAAAACTGTCATTAAATCCCAGGACATCCTTGAAAGATATTCAATAATTGCTGATATCATTGTGCAAAGAAAATTTCTATTAAAGCAATTGGGTGATTTTGAAGCTATTTTGCGAAGGGGGTTGCATCTAGACTTGGCGTACTTAGCCGCGCTAAGCACTAACAAAATATAGAAGGAACACCAGTTAAGTAGGCCTTCAAGATAGTACCCTACAAGACCTCTGGCCTATGTGTTTTATAAAACATTCCCTCTTCCTATGAGAAGAAAACTTTTACTTGCTTTTTTAAAATAACTTTTTTTATATATTCTAGATATACATATGCTACCACGGAGTCTTTCAATCTACACCCTGACAGGAAAATTCCTACAGGACATTTTCGTGAACACCAAATAACCTGAGTTGTAGTTATTTATAGTACGTTAAAAATAACTATTAAATTTCAAACAAATAATGTTGTGACACTGTTAAACCACTTTAGAATTATTTATGAATATATGGTTTCTGTTCAAATTCTTTATATTTAAAACTCTCCGAATAGAACATAAATACACAAACACAGAGAATCTTGATTTGTCGTGACATCATATGTGGGCAACGTCAATAGGACTTAGTGAAAATAAATAATATTTTTTATCAGTACCTTAAAATAGTTTTAATATATATAGAGCATATACATATACGTGTAAAGTATATTATATATATATACATACATGTAGATTGTGGAGTACAGTCTTATTTTAATAGGAAGAACCTTAACTGACAATCATACAAATTACCAGACTTACTTTAACGTATTCACACGTCAAGTAATGTGATCTGAAGTTGTCACTTTTGTTAGATATTATAAATACCTATAAAATACCTCTAATACAATAGTAAAATGTTATCAATGTTTCCCGTAGCCCTGATAAAAAAATTAAAGTTTGATTTCTCCCAAAATAAAATAAAGTCTGAAAATATATTAAATTAACTGTAATTAACTGTAACCGTTTCGGTGGCCACATGGTTTAAGGCTTCATTCTAATAGACTGGGACTGCCGGTTATGAGATCAGGAGTTTGAATACCAGTCGAATATATTTAAGGTGTTTTTTCTTAAATGGTTACTACATTTTCCCCTTCCCTCACGCAAATGCAAATACACTTTTAAATCAACCTTCCTTATCACTTACACGTTAACATAATAAGTACATAGGTATGACCTGATTGGGTAGTAAGACGCAGTGCTAGGAATAAAACCCCTGGAACAGAAACTTGGCAGCGTGGTGACTGGAGTCCACCAATATGATGGTTGATTTCTCCCCCTTTTCCACGTCTAACTATCCATCCGGGATATCCATAGACTTATGCCAATGGGGTAGGGAGGAGGAAGGTTGACTTTAGAGTAAAATGTACCCGCAATTAAGTGGAAAGGAGGTGGGGGAACAATTAGGAATAAAAACGTTAATTTGATGAAGCTGGATTTGAGTTTCGACCGTCAAGTCTTAAGATAAGACCGACCCATTTTTCCTCATGTTCACCAGTCATGGTTGCTGTTTTAAAAGCAAAATAATTATTAGCTTTGCTTTCATGATCTTCCAATTCAAGAATCTTCTTTGAATTGCAATATATATTTGAAATATAGATAGTCCTTTTTTGGCCCACCTGCCAGATTTTATTTATGTATAAAAAATACTCATTATTACTGCAAACAACTGTAGACTATTTATAAAGATTTGTGGGCATTTATCCAAAACGAAAATTTCATTGTGTAGTGGAGATGACAAAAATGTGAAAATAAAAACAAAAAATACTTGGCCACATTCCCTTTCTCACCTCAGCCAATTTATATTTGATGTTTCTTTGGAAAGAGGACCTTAACTTATATTCTATGGATGTTTAGCTAATCTTTTTGTAATATTGTAGGGCCTATATTTTGTTGCAAATATATAACATTTTAAAAAATCTCTCAATTTAATTTCTCTCATCCTATTGAAGAGAGAAGCATTATAATATTTTTAAAAAAATAATTTTTTTCTTAAAACTGCGTCTTACTATCCGTTCAGTTTACACACTTATGTACTAATTACGCTAATGAACTTAGGAATGAGGAAGGTTATATTTAGAGAAAATATACCCACATTTTCACGAAGGGAAAGTGGAAAACAATTTTGGAAAAACCACCCTCAGTACACCCAACTGAGACTCGAGACTCCATCTCCCCATCACCTGCAGTATAGTCTACTGCAAGAGTAGCGCGTTAGACCACGCGGCCACCGAACAGGAACTAAACTCGGTATCCAGAATTTTTAAAAGGATCCCAAGAGGAGATTTTGGAACTAGATACTTATCCCTGAAGTTAAGGGGAGTGTACTGAAGGGCCAAAAGATAAAACATCGATTTTATTGAGATCCGTTTTGACGCTTTTGATTAAATATTGTATCTCCGTATTGTTAAACACTATACACAAAATAGAAACTCACATTTTTCTATTAAAGGGACCTTGAATATACTTTTAGATAAGCTGAAATTTACTATTTTGATCATATCCGTGCAACTATTTAAGATACGGAATAACTTATCACTGTAAAGTTGTAGTACTATTAAAAATAAACATATTTTAATTTGTAATTTATTTTTATAAATTCAATAATAACTGAGCTATAATTTTTAAGGAGCACTTTGAAGTATGAAATTGATTGTTATGCTCCTTTGGGGATAGATATATTCCTTTTATTATTGTTTCTGTAAGATTGTATATTATTTTATTTATGTTCTTTACTTAATTGTATCTGCAACAATGTAAATTATTTCGTTTCACAAATCTTGTAAGTTTCTAGTAAATGTATCTATTTTAAGATAAAAAAAAATAGTCTGTATAGCGCATTCTAGCATTTATTTTTTAATAGGTTTGGTAGTAACACAATAGGCTTCTTCGGTCTTTGTTTGAAATGAATTTAATGTTTTTGTACTTGAGTCATGTTAAGGAAATATTAAGGATATTCTTTAGTTAATGGCTGTTTTAACTACAGGCAAAACGTTGGAAATTATTATTTTATCAACGCTACTAAAGCCCTAAAAATAGATCTCAATTAAATTTTTCTGATAAGTAACACAATCCTTTCAAATGAGATGTATAGGATATTTAATTTTTGTATATGATTACAGCGTAGACCTAAACATAAAAATAGATTTACAATTTTAAAATATTTTCCATTCGAGTACACCTCTTTCCTAGATATTGTAAACGTATTCTTACTTAATTTTAATACAAACGCAGCAGTCAGACCTACGTCTATTAATTTATCACTTTCATAAAATGAAGTTTATCACTGATATGATAAGTGTTCATTACTGAAGGTAATTGAATCTGAAACGTACAGTTCAGTAATTTAATAAATTTTAATATAGTGTTTAAAATTAATGTGTATTTGGAAGAGTCACACATAGTCCAAAACTTTATATATATATATATATATATATATATATATATATATATATACAGAGAGAGAGAGAGTTTGTGTACATTTGGCTAGCCGTCCTGGTTATATTTATTTGAAATTTGAAATAATTATGTAAACGTGTCTGGGGATTAGGAAGGTTAAATTTAAAAGGAATCATAACAGAATTTGTGTAGAGAAAGAATAAATTTTTTTAATGATAAACACCCTCAGTTTACTCGACCCGGATTCAAACCCCGGTCTCACCGTCATCGGCAGTCCAGTCTATTTTGAGAGTGATGCCCTAGGTCCACCCACTTCAGTGGTCGAGTGGTCTAAGGCGTCACTCTCGCAATATACTGGTCTGCCGATTACGAGGAGATTGTGTTTCGATCTCGGTCGGCTGTAATGACCTGGTGGTCTAGGGGTAAGGTGTCAGACTTTTGTACTGGGGGTCCGGGGTTCAATTCTCGATCCCGGCACAGATTTATCTGATTACCAAACCCTTCCTTCACCTCTGACAAGACGTGTATTAATAACAACATGTGAATGTTAGGAATGCCATGCCTCCCCGTGGTTCGGATCCTACGTTAAATTGTAGGTCCTCCATTTCATCTCACAATCATCCTACGATTACACATTAGCATAGGTATGTATAACCCGAACGAGTAGTAAGATGCGGTGCTAATAATAATAATAATAATAATGTAATGAGTTGCGATTTTTTTTCTAAATGCATTCCCACTATCCACGTAAATATAAGTACACTTTCTATAAATTCAACCTTCCTATTCCTTAAGCTATTAGCGTAATGAAAAAACAAATTGAAGTTAAAAGAAAAAAAATGCGTATAATCTGAAATGATATTAAGGGACAGTTTTATAGCCATGCTTCTTAGTACGCCACAATGCGCTGATTTACTAAATACAGGACGACACCTACTTATATCAGAATGGAATGTGCGAGCCTGGCGTATGAAATGGCCCATCATGTTCTGATATAGGTAGGTGTCGTCCAGTATTAAGGATAGCGCGATGTTGAGGGGTACTCATTCTGACTATGAAACAGACCCTAAGATATGGTGTGTAAAAAAAAAACACACATGAGGTGTAAGAACTTGAGAGCACTGGAACGAACTGGGAGTTAAGTTTATATTTAGTAGAGCTTGAAAATTATTTTTGGATAGCAGGTGTGAACTATCACACACGTGAGTATGTAGGCCTACACCTCGAAACTTTTGAGTTAGTTCTAGTGTTAAAGGACTCATGGTTTTAAATTAACACCTGTTAACGTTAGTGACTAATTATTTAAAATTAAAATTTTTTGGCTACCCTTACTAAAGGATTTTGCCTCTTGTTTTTATCTTTTATATGTAGTTTATGGAGTAGTTACTTCAGTGAAAATATGTCACAGATGTATACATCAAAGATGGTTGCACCTGGATATTTTTATTCCTGCTGTTCAAAGACACAGATGCGTGGACTCATTCCAAAATAATCGGTCAATAGACGGATAGGTATTTGAATTCTTCAAAGAGAGACAGGATTATTTCAGTTATGTTAAGGAATTAAATATATGATATTTTTTTCATGTCGGTCACCTTAAGTGGAAAAAAGCATTTCAGATATTAAAAATAAATACACGTGGATATAAGTGAGAACTACAAAATAATATCTGTTATGAATTATCAGAAACTATTTTATATAACCTAACAGATATTTTATTTATATATTCCATGATATATGTACTAGTTTTAATAATAAATCTGTAGGGGGTCTGAATAAAACATCTCATAGGCCTAGTAATAGAAAGATTCAAGCTACTTACACTTATGAAGTCAGGTAAATTGATCTTATCTCAATAATGACGAGGCCAAATACTTACTCACATTTGTTCATTTTTATATAGTATGGATTACAGGGTCTTATAAATTCTCAAAAAAGATACATAGGCAGTCGAGGCAAGCTTGCCTAAATCACTAGCTCAATACTCAGTTAAATAACAAAATATATTTTTTTAAATTACAAATAAAGAGTTAGTATATACGTCTCTTAACATTTCAATCAGTAGGCTACTTGTAGGTTTCTAAGATATATTTACAAAGATGTAACCTTGAATTTTTTTTTAATATTAGATTAGTGACTACGCCAATCATTAAAATTCTAAGAACACTATACAGCCTATAAATTCCTGTAAATGACATAATTTTATTATTAAATTTATTTAATTTACTTTTGGGGAAAAAACATTTACTTAAAAATCAAACCAATTGGTTGCCAAAATACCTTCTAAATAATATGTGTGTGCGTTCAAAATCAAAATCTAGCTTTGTAATCGTGATATTATGATGAAATAAACACTTTTTAAGGTGATGATATTACTATCTCATGAATAATAAACTAAACAAACAGCTTATAGTAAAATAAGAAACTATACACTGATATTATCTAAATCTAAGATCGAATCAAGTTGTAAGCGATTAAAACTTGATTCCTCAAAACAATGATTTATAGAAAATAAAACTTTTCAACACAAGGAATTCCGAGAATATTCCATCGTAACTTATCAAAACTAACTGTATCATTTTTTTTAAGTTATGCGTGCCGTACTTTTTTTTTTAAAGTATAGGAAATAAAGAGAAGCAATAGTAATAATAAAAAAGAATGAAGTCACGAAAGCTCAAAAGATAGACCTTAACGCTCACGGTTCATGGATTCATAAGTTAGATAATTATAGGTTGAGTTTCATTTTTGGATGAAGCTTCATAACCTAGTACGGTTTTTCTAGATCAATACTTGAGCTCCTACCCCTTACCCCTTACCACTTCCCCTCAAACAACCTCCAACTCTTTTTTTTTTAACTCTAGCTGCGTACCTGTTAGCTCACCAAAATGTTCCTTTGAAAAAGATAAATATCAATCAAGGAATGTAGGTCATTTGAAGGCGATGTATGCATCTTAATAACAGCATTTAATAAGAGGTGATCTTTAAGTTTAAATTATTTAATTCTGACAGTTTTTATCAAATATCAAGGGAAACGAAAAGTTTGAAGAATGTAGGAGAATAATGTGTGTGTCATCTTTTATACAAATATGTTGGGGATCTCGTTGGTCTTGAGGTAAAGTTTTCACCTCAGGAACCGATTTTTGTAAGTTCAAACCACAGTTGAGGTTGATGGATTTTTCTTGAGTGATAAAAATCCTTACTACAATTTCCTTCGAAGAGAAGTAAAGACATTGGTCCCATGTCTATTGTGGCATGTAAAAGAACCCTGGAAGATATGTGAAAATAACTTTCCCGATAAAATTTGTAGGGCTTTACTATTTATTTTTACTTCCCATCGACACTAGGAGAGAAAATATTGTGTTCGTCAAAAGAACCGAACTCGAGATTTTGATAAATATCAACATTTCATGAACCCCTGAAACCAAAAATTTTTGTTTTCGCAATCTGTCTGTCTGTCTGTCTGTCTGTATGGATGTCTGTATCTTGGGCTAGAGCTGAAACTATTCTACCGATTGGATGAAAGTTGGTATCTGGGGTTTTAATAAGATCCCCCCGAAGGGTATTGGAATTAGATATCCAGCCCTAAATTTAAGGGTAGTTTACTAAAGGGAAAAAAGAGATTGTCTCTAAATTCGTTTAGCGATGATAGATTATATCTAGACAATGTTTATAACTATAAAAAAGATATGCTACTCACATTTTTTCATAAAAATTACCTTTAAGGTATTTTATATAGGGGAAATTTTCCAATTTTCATAATTTTTCCACAACTATTTGAGATACGACGTAACTTTTAATTCTAAAGTTATAGTTCTATTAAAGATACAGGTCTTTAATTTGTAATATATATTTTTATAAAACATATAGTTTCTTAGCTATAAGCAAGTATATATACTTTTTAATTCAGGTATTTGAAAATGAATTTGATTCTTATTCTCTTTGGTGGACCAAGATCTTTCTCGTTTCTCAATTTTTCTATAACAGTATTTCTAGATCCTAACGTCATAGAATAAGCTTGTAACAGTGTATATTATTTAATTTATGATCTATGTTGAAATGTTTCTACAACAATATATAGACCTGTTATTTTGTTTCACAAATTTTATTATTATTTAGCACCGCGTCTTACTACCCGTTCAGGCTATACGCTTAAGTACTAATTATGCTAATGGATTAGGAATTGGTAAGGTTGAATTTAGAGGAAGTGAATCCGCATTTGCGTATAGGGAGAGTGGAAAACCATTTAGGACCCCCCCCCCCCCCCAGTTAACTCGACCGAGATTCAAACCTCGATATCCCCATACATCGGTAGTCAAGTCTACTGCTAGAATAGCGCTTTTCCAACTACACCACCGCAGGGGGTTTTTTTCATAAAATCCTACGAGTTTTTAGTTATGTTATATTTTAAGATAAATGAAAATCTGTGCGGGCAGTACAATTATTTATATTTATATTAAAACAGGTACAATTTATTACTTTTTTTTGACATTGAAATTTCCTTTTTTTTCATTAAAATGATTTATAATTGTTTTTTTACAAGCTCTTAATATTATAATCGATTAAAATTTATATAAGCTATCAATAGTATTTTTATTAAAATTTTATAAATTAAATCTTGATTATTTAAAATTATAAAATTTAAACTTGAAATAACTTCTTGAAAACCAATCGCCTCCCCTCTCCCCTTCCCCCGACAACAGACCCTCGATCCATCCTTGAGTTTGGGTATACAGTAAAATAGGCTTACATCATAATACAATTTGAAGGGTACACGGGAAAAAGGTGGAAAGTCTCATTTTTAGCTAAAATTTAGCTATTGTTGTCGTTTGTTTAGACCATAATTAGACCTAACTAATGCACTTTATCATATTTAGATTAATTTATAAATAATTATTTGGTAAGGTCTTTCGGTGGTCTTAGAACTAAAAGTTTTAATAAAAAATGTTTGTAGTATACTTTACTCTTATTTTTTCCTGCCCTTCGTACGTGTTGAGCATGAAACATTTTTAAGCACCCTGAAAGTATTACATCTTACGTTCTTTTAACACCCAAAAGACAAAATTTTCAAATATGATTGTCTACCAGAAACAGTGTTGGTAGTCTAAATTATCCGAAACAGTGTCCCCCAATCTTTTCTCTATCACGGACCCCCTAAATACAATTTTAATTCACCACCCTACCCCTTTCTTAATCACCCCCACCATTATAACTGAAATTAAAAAACCACACCCATATTTATAGTTCTATACGTAACCCATTTTACACTAATAATATGTATAAGATAGAGGGTAAGTCAGACAGAAGGCTTAATGGGGGATAAAAATGTTCAGGCCAATTTTAAATAAATATTTTTATATGGTGTGAATATGCTAACAAAAACAACTTAACATTTTAATTGGTTTTGCGGACCCCAGGTTGGGAATTTATGCTCTGAAACACAACGTGAAGACAATCTCGCCAACCAGCCGAGGCCAAGGTTCTGTAAAATCAGAGTAGGTGGAGCGTAGGTTGCGGGACGGGGGTGTAGGTTTCAGTATTTTGGACTCACAACAACCGTTAGGGGACTCCACCCACCTGCCCCCCCCCTCTAAAATTTCAACCAAAACAAACTTTTACCCATAAACTTCTACCCTCAGGGAATACGGAGCGAATATGAAATACGATACGATCAGAAACAACCCCGACTGGGGCAGTAGTGTGGCCATTAACTCCCCCAACCCCTTGTACCTCTAAATTAACACCCCCTCCCTTTATCCGTCCCCCCCCCCCATCTCTCCCATAACCCATCTCTTATGACGCAACCAATAACTCAATAGCACGCACCAGCCCACGTTCACTGAAAATAAATTAATATTAATTATACACAGTGTACCATACAAAAATCCCTGCTCTATATGTGAGGGGGGTGGTTCCCCCGCATTCATTTTCAATCGATCATATGTTAATTCACGCCTCTCTTACCCTGGTCCACCCAGCCTTTTCCCCGGCGACTCATGACGTAAATGATATATGTTCTATTCAGTGGATGGATGTTATGCATGTGTTTAGAGCTTGCGCAAGGGAACGATATTTATATGCCCTCATTATAATGAAACCAGTGAGATTGGACTGGAGATAATGTGAAAGTAGGGTTGGATTACGTTAAATCTTCTGGCATTATATAATGTTCACGTTGTGTAAATCATTTGACTAATTATATATTTTAGTTTAATTCAATGAATATTTATTAGATTTTTAAAAAAATCGCTATCATCCGCTTCGGTGGCCGCGTTTTCAAAGCGCTATTCTCACAGTAGACTAGACTACCGATGATGGGGATATCGAGGTTCCAATCTCGGTCTGGTATACTGAGGTTTTTTTTTCCAAAATTGCTCTCCACTCTCCCTCCACGAAAATTTGGGTACGTTACCTATAAATATAACCTCCCTAATCCCTAAAACATTAGCTTAATTAGTACATAAGTGTCTAACCTGAACGGTAGTAAGACGTGCTGTTAAAATAAAACAATAGCATTTAACTAAAGATAGTTTATTTAATTTTAATGATTTTCTACCCTTACAATTTAAAATCATATTTCTCATATGCATAATCTCTGACATCAGTTTGTCAGACAATATTTTATCACAAGGTGATAGAATGAGGAGGCTGAATTTATAGAAAATGCAATGGCATACGCGGGTGAGAGAATATAAAATCACTTGGTAGGAGGTAAATTTTTTTGATATAGTCAATTGGTATCGAATAACGGCGTTACACCTCAGTCAAGAGCGCTGAACACTCACCCAACCCCAGGTAACATCTATTTACTCCCTTCTTTTTTTATTATTATTCACTAAAATCAAACAATACAGTGGTGGTTGAATGGTCTAGTACGTCAATCTTTGTTGGACTGGATTGCTGGTGACAGGTGGATCAGAGTTCAAACCCTGGTTGGTTGGTTTTAGCACAAAGATTTCCTACTCTGCTTCCATGCAAATTATGGCACATTTACTTTAAATGTATTCCTTCCTAAATCCTTATTTCATTTCCGTGGTTAATGTACTACAGGACGCGGACGAACAAAAAAAAAAGCCAATATAAAATGTTATAATCCCCTTTAAGATGCAAATAACAAAATTTTAATTTCTTAAATATATTATTTTCTAAAACATTAGTATATTAATTTACTTTCTTTCAACACTTGTTCTATATTAAATTGACGTTTGTTTAAAAAAAACTCTTGCTAGAAGGTAGTTATAGTGTAAAATTTTAATAAATAATACAGTATTAGTTGAGAAAATCCTATCTGAAGTTCTGAAATACTAATCATTCTTAACAAACATTAGAATCTTTGTTCTATCGGGCAACCCTAGCTTCGGAACAAAGCACCGACTCACTTCGTTTATTCTCCTAATTATTTATCCTTTCTATCAACAAGTCTCTCGAAGTTTATCCCTTCCCTGGTATAATCCAATTCTCCCTTCTTTTTATTCTTTCATATATAGAAAAAACTCCCCCTACATTGCTCATGCCTTCCCCACTTTTTTTTTTTTTTTTGCTAATCCTCTTCCGACCAAATCGGTATTCAAATTTTCTCATCAACATCGTATCGATTTCTTGTCAAACGATTGCCATGTCCAATAAGTTCTAAACTTGAACACGTCATTTGGTGATACAACCCCATAACCCCCACCCACCCTCATGAATTCCCCAAACTCTCATTTTTGGTCCCCCGTAATCCCAAAAAACAAGTGGTGTCCAATCTACTTTATTTAGGGGCATGATTACTGAAGATTGAATTCCTCTTAAGAAGAAAATAATCTAGTCTTAAAATATAATTTTTTCAATAATTTAATTGCATTGGTTCCTGGTACGTATCTGGACTATCCAGGGATTGATTCTAATAGAATAAGGATGAGAAAGGTTGAATTTATAGGATCCCTCTTCGGTGGCTGCATGGTCTAAGGTGTAATCTCACAGTAGACTAGACTCCCAATGACGGGGTTATTGAGGTTCAATATTGGTCAGGTTCCAAAATTTATTTCCACCCTCCCTCCACGCAAATGCTGATACAATTCCTATAAATATAATCTACTTAATCCTTGAAACCTTTATATTAGTTGGTACATAAGTGTATAACCCAAACGGGTAGTAAGACGCACTGTATAAAAAAATATATTTCATAGGAAATGTACTAGTAATCCCGCATTTGCGTGGAGGAAGAGTGAAACATGATTTAGAAAAACAACCTTTGGTAGATCCAGCCAGGATTTGAACCTCGAACTATTTACCTCTTCATCCCCCAAAATATTAAATATAATTCTGACACCTATGTCGGTGTTTCATGATGAAGGCTTCAAAGATTAGAAAACACTGCAGTTAATTTACGATATAATTCATTAAATAAAATAGTGCTAAATTATTCACGCTAGTGTGGATGCGATTTCTCTTAAAATGCCCTCCTCAATTCCTACCCCCGAAAAATGAAGCCGCCAATAAATTTGAAAAGACTAAACAGTATTGTCAAAAACTTAAGAACACCTTTTTATGATAATAATATTTAATTTAGATTATTTTTTGTAATCATGTCAAGGAAAATAAAGTATTTATTTCTATACATACTTGTCTATTAAAATGTTCTGAAAGCGTAAAGGATTTTAAAAAAAGGTTCGCCAACAATTTAGAATATCTGGGTATTTCTCTGGTTGACTCAATCCAATGAAAAAAAATTCTGAAAAACATTTTAATATGAGTCATGACATGTTTTGATATTTTGTAGTACGCTACACACATTAGGTTTTATTATAAATCACTAGTCGTTTCTATCTTTATTAATAAATGTTGTTGATTTAATATTCTTCTCTTTGATCGAGCAAACAGAGGAATGAACTGTGCCCTTCTTTGCCCTTTTCCTCTTTTATTTTTTCTTTAAATTATTGAAAGGGATGGAAGGGAACGCGAGATAAAGCCAGATTTTTTCTAGTTTTTTACGAAAAAAAGTTGTTGATAAAAATAAATAAAATATTTCTCAGGTAGATACGTTAAGAATTATTACTAGACAAATTAATCTCAAAAGTTTTTCTTAATTGTTAAGAGCTAAGTGACGTTTGAACAGAAACATTTTCTCGAAATTTGACAAATGTCAAATTTTTAGATGCATAGGCAAATTAAAAAACTTTTGATACAACCATTGTGGAAAATTAAAATAAAGGTTTTTTAATGAAGCACTATTTTATTAATTATTTGGGCCCTAAACATTTTTTTATACATAAAAACATTGACTACCGCGTTACATTACATGCCATCTTAAATCTCTGCAAGGACATGTTCAAAACTTTATTTTTAAAATGCATTTTACTGCAAAAATGGGTCAGAGGTGAGCAACATGGAACTAAAATTATATATATCAGCATTTTTGTGAAGGTGAAAGAAAACCGTTTAGTAAAAATCGCCCCTAGTTAACCCAATTAGAATTTCAATACCAACCTACCCTTTTATCGTAAAACTAGACTAGATGAGCTTTGACGTCTAGTACGCAGATTCAAATGAAGATTGCTCATATATCGTTCAGACTCATACAAGTTAATACCCTGAACATGGTTCTATAAAAATACTTCTATTCATGCTGCATGTCCTGCCAACAGTAATCAAGTGATTTTATTATCCTAACAATGTCTTGTGATTAATACAAGATATGTAACTCATCAATATGTAACTTCAACTCCCCAGTATCCTCATCCTATTTTGACGACTGCTATATGCTATAATACTATTTATATAATATATATATAAAGGCCATCACGTTCTAGTACTTGTTCAGCTTATACGCAAATGTAATAAATACGCTAATGAATTAAGGATAAGGAAGGTTAAATTAGGAGTAAGTGTACCTGATTTGTGCGAAGGAGAGTGGAAAACTGTTGAAGGAAAAACACCCTCAGTGAACCTGACTGGGATTCAAACCCGATCTCTCCACCACCGCAATCTAGTTTTTCGTGAGAGTTTCTCCCTAGACCATGGTGCCACCAGGGTAAGTGAATGACAAAATATAACTGTTGATGTGTGTCATCGGACCCATTAGATTTGTATACCCCTGTGTCTTCCACCTGCGCATCCAACAAATTCGCCACCCCCCTATTTTCACCCCCCACACCCCCAACTCCCCATTCTATATGAAAAAAAACGAGGGTAGTAGTGGAATCAAAGCGAACATCAAATATCCCTGGTGTGTTACGTGGCACGGTACAATGTTCCCTGTATATTATAACGAGATTTGGGAAGGGCCATGGAAAATGTTTTAAAAATATCGATTACCCGTCAGATGTCGTTGGATAGATGGACGGATACGGGAGGCAGGAAAAGGGGTCAGAGGGGGAAAAAAGGGGGTTGGAGGGAGATCACTCCCAATAATGTCCCTCATCTGTTCAGGTCTCTTCGGACGCGCGGGTATCGTGTTGTCTTCGATCGTTACATCCCAGACCATCACAAGGGAACGGGAAACAGGACACGAAAATTAGTTAAGTGGCCTTTTTTTTTTCATTTTTGTTTTCATGTTCTAAACCTTTTTTATCTTTTTTTTTATTAAATTGACATTCATGATTAACTTTGCAAAAGGGTAGAGGGGGGGACAGTTTAATCATAAAGAAAAAAACATTGCGTCAGCTTACAAGCGAAGCGAACCGACATAACGGCTGCCGTCTGTTGGCCAAGATAGTGCCAACTTATTTAGATAGATGGTGTCATGTGGTTCAGCACAAGAAATCCTTTGGCCAAATTAATCTCACTTTTCTAGACCGAAGCCGCTATTTTTCCTTTCCAAATAGCTCCTCATTTGTCCTCCCAAGGCTGAGTTGAACTCTTTCCAGATCCACTAATTTATAAAAATCTGGATTCTCTGTGATCGAACGTAGGACCTTTGGATCTGTAGCCATGAACTCAGACACAGAGGCATTCTTCATCATAAAGACAAGAAGAATATCCTTTAGGTTGAATATCGATATTATTTTTCATGGTGTCTTACTCATTTTAAATAAGCTAACTGGGTTCGGATGGTTAAGTTAAACTTTGAGGGAATGTTGCACATTTGGTTTGGAGGGAGGGTGGGAAGTATTCAGGAACGAACCTCCTCAGTACACCTGAGCAGGCTTCAAACCTTCGATCTACCGTCATCCCTCATCTGCAACTCATCCCAAAACGAGAATGACGCCTTAGAACAGGGGTGGGCAACATATTATTTCAATGTAACCACAGATGTGGCGAATGAGAAGTGAAATTTTCCACAAAATGTAAAAAATTGAGAAATTATATTGCTCAAACGAACATTAAAATAGCACATTATGTTAGAACAAATTTTCTCAAGACATGTACACTTTGATTACTCATTTACAACTGCCTCAGACGCAGATGATGAGAATTGCTTGTGTTGCTAAATTAAGACAATTTAGTGCGAGATTTTACAATCCTTTTGTCTGAATACAGTGGTGAAACGAAATGTTGGTAAAAGAAGTGGAGGGAACTATTGGGTGCCAGTGTTACGCCAATGACTCGTCCAAAAAGCGGAATGCTTCCAATGATATGGAGGAAATATCGAGCTACAATCAGCATAAACCATCAGGAAAAGGTTTATTTTACTGTGAGAGCTGGAAAACTCAAATTTGCCATACTCTTACGGCCAGTTTTCCACATGTGGCGATTGTTGACAGGATTGCCCACACCGGCCCTGGACCATGCAATCACCAATGCGGGCACCAATTGTGTAAATTTTGTCATGTACAAAAAATTGACACCTTCTATAATAAAGGAGACGCCTCGGATCAGTCGGTGTCATGCTGCCTACTAAGTTAAGAGTTTCCCGGTTAGATTCCGGCATTAAATATAAAATTATCTTCTGTGAAATGTGGGTTAAGTTACCCCTTTCACAGCTATGAATTAACGGCCGGGGGGCTGGATGTTGTGTCTGCTCCAGGTTTAAGTTAGTTTATAAGTCATGTGCTGATATAATCAGTCGGTTCTGAAAGTCAGTGCTACCCGCTTCAATGGTTGAATGGTATAAGGCGTCATTCTCTTAATAAACTGAACCACCGAGGATGGGAAGATAAGAGTTTGAATCCCAATTGGGTGTAACGATGGTTACTTTTTCCCAAGTAGTTTTACACTCTCCCTTGATGTAACTGTGGGTACACTTCCTCTAAATTTAACATTACTAATCGCTAATACATTAGCGTGATTAATAGATGTTCCCGAACGGGTTGTAAAACATGGTGCTAAAAAAAAGGAGCACGTTAAATAAATTAAATTAAAAATAAGATAAATTGATACAAAATAAAGTGCTTTAGAGCAAAGATGACACACATAAATATTTCCTAGGAAAAGCCTCGTCTAGGATCTATAAAGTCACTAGCTCTACTTTCCCTTATTCATACATCAATTCATATTATTTGCAGCTGTCACCTTTGATGAATATTATCAATTTCTATAGTATAACAATAATAAAATAATAATAGTTAATCAAATTTTAACTTTAAAAAAAGTTTTAAATTTCTAGAAATCTATTTCTAGGAAAATTGCACTGTAGCATAGTTTCTGCACTTATTTATCTAAACGATAACAATTTTGATATCTTTGAGCGATAAACACTGATATATCATAATTTATTGTTTATCTCTCTTCAACAGTTCCTAATATGTTTTATCCCAAAGAAGTCAAGCCCTTGTAATGCTGGTTCACAATTCATGTCCCGCGGAGGGCTCTACATTTAGTAATTACAATGATTCACACTTCATGCGAGGAAAGTTAATTCCGGCCAATTTTAATCAGTTTATAATTGGAATCACATATGTTTTTAATGAAGTGTTTACTAGGCGGGCATACTATACCGAACAATGTGAACTCGCGATCCGATATCACACGCGCTGCTATTTCACTTCTTGGGGGCGGGGGGAGGGAGCTGGGATTATTAAAATGGGATTAGATCAAGATAAATACAATCTAGTGACTGACGCGGAATTGTTACGATCCCGAATCAGATTCAGTGATTAATAAAAAAAAATATTTTCTCTCGACGAACGTACGTCCTGACTACTCGACGACTATTGCGTGAGGACAGTGGATACCTACGCTTGCAAATAGGCTTGTTTACGAAGATTGGCTTCTAGAATGTTCGAGTAACTGGATGAAATCGTCCTTCATCTTCTCCCTCTACCCTCATCTTTCCAGAAGATTTTGCCTGGGTGGCTGATAGAGAGAGACACGTAGATATTTACTGCAGAATATAATGTAAGTTAAATTTTGAAAATTATAATTTTAGATCGGATCTGATTATCTCTATTAATTGATAAAAAGGGATGTGTAAAATATAATCGATACACCATCATTGAACATTTGGCTGAGGGTCATTTATTCATCACGTCACTAAGCAAGTACTTAACTATTTAACTCAAGACTAGAGATTATTTCACTGTATGGTCAGTCTCTTTTGGACTGCAACATGACACAATAAAAGTTAAGGAAGGAAATACTCGTTTCCTGGCTTTTGAAATATCCCCTTCCCCCAATTTAAAAAAATAAACAAATATATAACAATGTCTTGAGTACCTAAATCATAATAATATTATATGATGTCCTTTATTCGTGTTTTCTTGATAGAGTGGGGAGACTGGTATGACTAAATTATCCAGCGGATACAAATTATGGGAAGGTAATATTTGGGTACGCTCTCCTGTCATTCCTTGGTTAATTTTTTTTAAGAAGTTATCATGACAATGAAATATTTGTTAGGGAGGGTCAGTTTCGTCTCAGACAACCCTATATATGTTAAATTCCCTGCCGGATGTTATAGACTCGACAACTCTTCTTGTCAAAAGACCTTAAGAGGAATGTATCCACAATTTCACTGAGGGATGGAGATAAAAGATGACTTGACGGTCTAGGGGTAAGGTGTTGGACTTCTGTGTTGGGGGTCCGGGGTTCAATCCTCGGTCTTGGCACAGATTTATCTGATTGCCAAACCCTTCCTTCACCTCTGACAAGACGTGTATTAATCACAACTTGTGAATGTGAGAGATGCCAGGCCTCCACCTTGGTTCAAATTCCACGTTAAACTGTAGGTCCTCCATTTCATCTCACAATCACCCTACCATTACAACACATTAACGTAAGTGCGTATAGGCCGAACGGGTAGTAATACGCGGTGCTAATAATAATAATGGAAGAAAACAAATTTTAAAAAAACCTTATTTTGCGTATCTAACTAAAATTTGAGCCCATAGCTTACCTCTCCATCTTGAGCTTGACGTTATAAAGTTGTCAGTTTTGTCATATCTAGCTCTAAATTTAAATGGGGAGGTCCGATATCGAGTCCCGGTCGGGTGTTCCGAGGTTTGGCCGCAAATTAATCAAAATTCCTTGTGTTTATACGCCAAATCTCATTATGTTTAGGCGTACCTATTGACAAGCTGTGTTGATGCTGGAAAATAAAAATGTACTTTCTATTATACTATTATTATTATTAATTTTATTATTATTAATAATAATAATATTATTATCACCCGCCTCGGTGGCGTAGTTGGCTAACGCGCTAGTCGTGTTGAGCTCGACCGCCGAGGACGGGGAGATCGAGGTTCGAATCTCGGTCGGGTGAACTGGGGGTGGTTTTTCCTAAATGGTTTTCCACTCTTCCTCCATGCAAATGCGGGTTCACTTCCTCTAAATTCAACCTGCCCAATTCCTAATCCATTAACGTAATTAGTACTTAAACGTATAACCCGAACGGGTAGTAATACGCTGTGCTAAATATTATTATTATTATTATTATCTCTCTAACGACAGGTCCATTACTTTCGTCAGTGAACTTAGACCGCTAATGCGTCCTGTCTGCTGCCTCCTCCTTCAGCTCCCAGAATTTTCTTCTTTCCTTCAAGTCATCCAATATTTGAATCATCCTCCTTCCTAAGATCCTCTTTACCTCAACCTTTCCTTTTATGATGTCGTGCTGAAGATAATTAATCCTAAGGATGTACTTTCTATTGGTTTTAAATAAAGGTTTTTCTGTATCAACCTATTTATCTATCGGGGATAGCGGATTTGCCATTAATGATAATGAGCATGTGTATGGTTCATATTAATATTCATAAATTACACGTGTCCTAAAATGTTTTTAGAAGTGCGCACTTTTAATCGAATAGTAATAATAGTAGTAAATAAACTTTGTAAATAATTTCAAAATATACGGACACACACCCGGACCAACTACTATCGATCCCCCACCCCCCCTCCTCTCTCTAACGGCATCCGTAATTTCAATTACTATGACACATGACGTGTACCCATACACATTGAATAATGAGGGTTCATACGTGTGGGTAGAATAATATTAGTGTCAACCTCTTCCCCCTCCCGAACCCCGCCCTTTTCATCAAAATATTCACTTCTCTCTCTCTCTCTCTGAGCTGGCTTTGGGCGGGCAAGGAGGTGTAACTAATGGACACGGAAACACATTGTTAGCCTCTCTTCCCTTGAAACCACCCCCACCCTCTTTTCCCATTCGCAAAACCTTTCTCCTAAGCCCTTCGAAATGACCCTGTCCCGTTTTTTTTTACGGGATGACTCGTTTCCGGTCAACCCTGGTAGGTCACACACACACACACACAGCCATTCAAAAACCCTTTCCTCCTTTCCAACCCGTCACCGCATTTAACCGTATCATCCCTCTAGAGCCCTTAACATTATCCAATCTACCATCGGCGACACTTTCTGACAGCTCTACAAGTAGAGCGAGGTCTTCCGTTCAACAGATGCAACATTTGAAAAAAAAAAATGAAAAAATATTTGTTTTTACTTCACATCTATACCTTTTATTCTTTTGGTTGCGTCAACCTTGGTGATCTTGGGGAAAAGTGCTCGTTTCAGTACACGATGTTCGTGGGTTCAAACCTAGCCGGGGTCGATGGATTTTTCTTGCGTGTTTAAGATCCGTAGCACATCTTTAAGTATAGTAAATCTGTCGGTCCCATGTCGGTTATGCCATGTAAAATAATCTTGGAAAGTATGTGAAAATACAAATTTTCCGGCAAAATTGGTTAGACCATTCGCCTCCACTCATCGAAATTCTCGTGTTTTGTTATAAACAATCGGTTCAGAAAGTGCACATTAAATATCTAAAAAAAGAAAGTTTTTTGTTGCCACGTCATTAAGACGTTAATCTCTCAATAGGCGGAATTATCAAAGACTGGAAAGTTTGGGGTTAGAATCCCAGTCGGGTGTACTGAGGTAAATTTTTCCTAAATAGTTTTTCCCCCTCTCTCTCTGCTTGCAAATGTGAGTACACTTTCTTTGAACTTAACTCTCTTCGTCCCTATTACATTAGTTTAATTAGTACACAGGCGTAAAACCTGAACGGTAATCAAGACAAGGTGGAATCAAATTAATGGTACTACACAATTGCACAAACGATCATATTGTGTATTATAGCTTGAAAGAACATTTGCAACAATATATTTTCAGTAAGCTACCCTTAAATAAATGTTCCTCATAAACACAAAAACATCATCTTGCTGATCACAACTAACACTCTTTCTTCAAATGTATATTTAAGATTTGTTCAACCCGCCTCGGTGGCGTAGCTGGCTAACGCGCTAGTTGTGTTGAGCTCGAATGCCGAGGACGGGAAGATCGAGGTTCGAGTCTCGGTCGGGTGAACTGGGGGTGGTTTTTCCTAAATAGTTTTCCACTCTCCCTCCACGCAAATTCTTGTTCACTTCCTCTCAATTCAACCTTCCCAATTCCTAATCCATTAGCGTAATTAGTACTTAAGCGTATAACCCGAACGGGTAGTAAGACGCGGTGCTAAATAATAATATGACCAACAGCACTATATCGTTGAAGAGTGATTTACTGATGGGACATTTTTGAAAATCCAGAATATCTTGAAAATGTTTCTAACGATTTTGTTTAAAATGTTTATATGGGGCTAAAGTGGAATAACAAACAACATTTACTTGTTTTTGGAGTAAAACTTTTTTACGGGCAGTTCAATAATTACTGATTTTTCAAAAACTTGAAATATTTTACAAATGGATTTAACGATTTGGTTCCAAATCGGTATCTAATAAGTTGTTTGCACTATAACTAAGTAATATAGATTTGTTTCACTAATATAATCATAAAATAGTAGTTAACAAATGACAGATTTTTTTGAAAGTAGCTGTAACGATTTGGTTCAAAAATTAGTATCGGAGGACTATTTTATATGATCAATAATGATGTGTCTTAATTTATTTGAAATAAATTAATTTTAGGGTAGTTTACTTAAAATAAACTGTAAAAAAAAATTGATTTAAAAAAAAACTGCCGTTGAAGATTGAATTTAAAATGTAAATATGGAAATAGTTATTCATGGATAAGAATACTTTTTAATTTTTACAAATTAATAATTTTAAAGTAGTTGGCAAATAATCAAATTTAGATTTAGTTAAATATATTTGAGCAATTTATTATAAAATGTATGTTTAAATAGTGTTTATTGTGCTCAATAAGATAATGTGTTTGTTTTTATGAGGAAAACATAATAAAGGGTATTTCACTTAAAACCTATTATTTTTAACCCTTTGTGGCTTATGCCAAGGATAAGTAATATTAGGTTGTATCCTTTATAACCCTTTGATGATTATGCCAATGATCAGTTTAATTGTATCCTTTTTTACCCTTTGTGGCTTATGTCAAGGATCAATAATATTTGGTTGTATCCTTTCTAACCCTTTTTTGATTATGTCAAGGATTAGTAATATTAAGTTGTATCAATTTTAAGTATTTGTGGCTTATGTAAAGGATCAGTAATATTTGGTTGAATCCTTTTTAAACCCTTTGTGGCTTATGTAACATCAATGCTTGTATGGAGACCTAAACAGAGTGTATGAGTGTATGAGTGTATGTGTTTCCAGGACAGCTTTTGAAATGACCGAACGTAAACTTGGGCAAGAAGTTCCGGTCTGTTTGTTGGTTGGGGAGAGGGGAAATAGGTGGTGTGGTCAGGGTGTAGCTTCGCTTACGGCGAGGCATTGAAACGCGCGGGTATAAAGGGGGGTAGAGTTGGACGAGTAATTAGTCTAATTACATGTCTCCTTGTAGGACGTACTAACCTCCTCGTCCCAACCACTACACACACATACACACACTCACGCGCTATTGATTGGACTAGCAACGTTGGCCGCCAATCAATCTTTTTGAGTGTGTATCCACCTGTCTCTCTGTATCTGTATTTCCCGTCTGTCGCGTTTCTAGATGACGAATAAAACCGAAGTACTATCCAAAATCGCACATACTTTCTCCTATAATATGTTATAGTAGTGACAAACATTTTTCAAAAATCAGTCATCAATTAACCGACCTTAAAATAATGGTTTGCCCTAAAATTAAGTATACAGAGATTTTTTAAAAATTTGTAAAACACTCCCCACATATTTATTTTGATTAAAATAGATCAAAAATATTTTTAAAATTTTCACTTTTTAAATATTTGTAAAGTAAATTTACCCTTAAATTTAGGGACTGATTTTTTTGTAAATTATTTAATAATATTTTAATATTAAAATTAATTATCATACATACGTATAGCTTGAACAGGTAGAAAGACGAGGTATATATATATATATATAAATGATAAACTAATAAAATGCTGCAAGAAAACAATTTTCGTTGTGTCTTCTGTACAAAGCAACCTTGATCGGACACATCCTTAGGAGGAACTGTCTATAGCACGACGTCATTGAAGGAAAGATTGAGAGAAAGAGGAGCTTAGGAAAGAGGATTCAAATATTGGACGACCTGAGGGAAAGAAGAAAATTCTGAGAGCTGAAGGAGGAGGCAGAGGACAGGGCGCATTGGCGGTCTAAGTTCACTGACAAAAGGAATGAAACTGTCGTAAGACAGAAGTCATAACTATTATATTCATCTTCATAAGCTAGAAAATATTCAAGATTACAATACTTTCTCTGTTATATGACACCTGCGCCAGTGGATACACAGTCTAAATGCTAGGCTAGTTTATTCTGGTTCACCAGTGACGTGGAAGGTGTTGTTTCAAATTCCAGGTTGTGTACTGATGCTTTTTTTTTAATGAAATGGTTTCTCAATATACCTTTACACAAATGCAGCTACACTTCCTATATATTCTATCTTTATAAACCCTACCTACACTATTAGCATGGTTAAAAATTCATTACATCTGGACGGATATTAAAGGTAGAGTGGAAGAGAATGCAAAGCCAAGGCCGTATTTTTGCAGTTATTATAGCCAAAATAATTCAAATCTGTTTTTCCAGTGTAGTTATTTATTTTAATCATTGAATGTGAGTATATTCATTTAACGCTTTAATATTTTACACATAGTAATGTCAATAATTCTTGAATATTTATAATGAGAAAAGTTGCGTTTGAACAGAAACTTTTTAACTAAAGTTAAAATGTCGAGTTAAAATTCCGTGTTCCCAATGACACATATTCCAGAAATGTTGGGATAAATGGGTTTTGAGTATCAGAAAAAAATCATCTACTCAAGGATTAATTTATGTTCATTAAAATGTAATTTTGGTCATAAAAACTGCAAAAAATATCTACCTTAATCTGCGTTTCATTCCAATCCACTTTAAATAAGGGAAAGTTTAGTTTTTAACATCATAAATTCATAATTATTGAAAACCAAACCACTTATTTACTTACATAAGCATTTATTGTTACTATTAAATTGTATTGTATTTAATGTTTCAATTTTAAATAATGACTTTTATTTTTCGTCGAAATTTAAACGCTTCCATTAACAAATAGTTAATTATTAAAAGTTAAAATAACTTCACCATTAGCTCTTGGAGATTAAAGAAATTTAAAATTTAAAATAACAATTTAAATTTTATGGCTTACTTAAGACCTTTAAATATATTGATGCAAATTTACAGGATTAAACATAGTAACAATATATTATTATAATCTTATTCTTAAGTCAACCATCTGAAGGTCGCTTTATTGTGATTTATATTATTATTATTATTTAGCACCGCGTCTTACTACCCTTTCGGGTTATACGCTTAAGTACTAATTACGCTAATGGATTAGGAATTAGGAAGGTTGAATTTAGAGGAAGTGAAACCGCATTTGCGTGGAGGGAGAGTGGAAAACCATTTAGGAAATCACCACCCAGTTCACCCAACCAAGATTCGAGCCTCAAGCCTCTCGTCCTCGACAGTCGAGCTCAACACGACTAGTACGTTAGCCAACTACGCCACCAAGGCGGGTGTTATTTATATTCATCTGGAGCTGATCGTGCATTCAGCTCTTGGGCTGGTTAGTGCTACCTGCACTATCTGGTAGAGAATCCTACGTTATAGGGAATTGAGGAAGTGTGGTGGTTCCTCATTGCCTTCCACACTGAATTTCTATGAGCGAGAGCAAAAGCGCCTACCAATTTTGCCAGGAAAGGTATTTTCACAAACCTTCAAGGTTTATTTTACAAGCCACAATCGACATGGGAAACTGCTTTATTTCCCCTCCGAAGAGAGTTGTGCTACGGATTGTTATCGCTTAAGGCAAAATTCTGTTGACCTCGGCTAGGTTTGAAACACACGAACATTAGGTCCTGATGCGAGAATTCTATACCTGGACCACAGAGGTCAACGTTTTTATATTGTGCAATGCACAACTAATTTTGTTTTAGTTAAATAAATATGTAAATAGAATCCTATTCCATTTACGATCATATTGTAAATTTGTATGCCTAATGTTTTTGAAATGCTCACAATATAACAGACAACAATTCAATGAAGTCATCAAATATTTGCTAAAATCCCGGTACTGACATTGTATACAGTTCTAGGTAATCCATATTAGATTAATTATACATTTGTCTATTTATAATCGTGTGTTTGGATGGATTTTTTACCTTTTTATTAGGGACGTAATTAATTATAGCCGAGGTACATAATACTTAAATACTTAATGGATTATTCAATATACACACACATATTGTGTTTGTGTGTGTGGATTTATAAAACTGTATTAATTGGTATTTAAATCGACCTTGATTTGGTTTTTGAATAATTGATAATTGAAAGCTTATCATTTTTTAATTAATATCCGAAACTGCTATGGAATCAATATTTACATGATTTCTCATCCTCTTTCCAGACGAAATCTGTATTAAGTCAGAGATACCAAGTTAGTTCATATTCCATCTGGGTTAAAACATGAGATAAATGTGTTTCTAAGCCATTTACAAGTTTGTCTTGGCCTTTGTTAATTCTTTGATGAACCATTTAAATAATTTAGGGGCAAAAAAAATCCATAAAAACTGAAAGGTTGTAATTTTCACTACAGTTCAATTTTCATAGCAGGAACCATATTTGACATCCAGAAAAGTAACTGGATCTTCTTTCATGTATTCATACCTCAAGTATGTGATCTGCAGCTATCAATTTTGATAGATATTATAAATATTACTCACAAAAATTGCTAAATTTTGTCAATTTTTACCGCAAAAATAAGTTTACATTTAAAAAAAAGCTATTCTTATGAAATTCTGACTAGATGAGAATATATTTTTACTGTGAAGCTTGAGTTCAGCGTATAGAATCAAACTTAAAGTCGTTCATAGCTACTTTTTGCCGTAAAATATATAATCAGAACGATTTTTTTTAAATCAAACTAAATCAATCGTTTCTAATATACCTAGTAGGCTAGTTGTGAAACCTATTCAATTAATGTTGTGTCTGGTTTTTGCTTATTTTTTTTTTTTCTTTAGTCTTTGCGGTTGCGTTAGATCACGTTTCTGAAAAAAGAAGGACCTTGATACTAAAAAAAAAAGAGCATAGTGGTTTCAAACGACCACATTCTTTTCTTTTTTTTGTATAAGTATTTTCACACCCTGTTTTACATGCACATAAAGATCTCTACGCAATAAATACAATTTGTTTAAAACAAACCTCTAGAAATAATGCACATAAACTTTCGTTTTGTTTGTGTGTGTTTTCGCGTGTTCGTGTTTGTGTGTTTGTGCAAATGTCCTCACCGCCTTGCATACTACATGATACATTAATTTTCTCTTTTAATGCTCACTTCCACATTTCCTCTCTGAGGCAAGATGTTTCCTAAGCAACCATGAACGTTTTAGGAAGGCTTAATACACTTCTTCCTGCATCTTTCTTTATGTGCTTGACATTGTTTTTATTACTCCAGTGTGTGGGCTTTTTTTTTATGCCTGTTTGTTGGTTTTGCAGATGTGTTCTTGGTTAAGATGAATGTTGTTCATAACGAAATGAGTCGTATATTGTTAATTGAGTTGTAACTTTTTATTTATTTGTTTTATCTTTAATAAAACGTCTTAACAAGTTTTGTATGTAATCGTATATTCACTTATCATTGTCTAGCTCTTTTTATTCCTTTTATGGTATGCCTGGACTCCCTTCTACACACACTTAATTTAAATACAAGCTAACTTGAGAGTATCCTTGATCTAATGGCCAAATAGGCCAACTGTGGGTTTTAAGGTCCCCCTATCCTTTCTTGTAAGAGCCTGATGTTACTGTTTATGATTTTAGCAGCGTGTATTACTACCCGTTTAGGCTATAAGTTTATGTATTAAATTAAGCTGATATGTTAAGTATGAGGAAGGTTGAATTTCTAGAAATTGTACCTTCACTTACGTGAAGGAATAGTGGGGAGTCATTTAGGGAAAATCACCCTCAATACACCCAAACGGGGTTTAACACCCTGTTATAAATGATACCGAGCTCTCGGTGGAGGTGTTAGAACTACTAGAGTCACGATTATCCGGCCAAAAGTGGCGGCGTTTCATTCTGGATAGCGGAAAATCCGGGTAATAGGAAATCCAGAGTGTAAATAATTTTTATTGTGGGTTTTCCTACTTTTTTTAATTCTCACAGAACATTTAACTTTGTTTTAATAGAATCTGCCCATTTTCTGATTGTCATGTAAGATATAAATACAATAATTGTAGAGGAACAGTAAAAATTAAACGATAAAGATATTTATAAAATCTTCACCTTTCAGTAAGTTACTTTATTTTTGAAATAGATCATCGGCTACAAAGTAAAAACAAGTGAATATAGAGCGTCAAATGGATTACATTATAAATTCAGTAAATGTTTTACAGTGGATATGTACTTGTTTGTTTTAAAACGCATTTTTTAACACCCATAACCAGGCCTGATAATCATGATTCTAGTGTATATGATAAAAAGTGATTTCAACACGTAGTGTGTTTGACGCTAAGAGGCAACCTACAATGCCACTAATCAAATTGTCTCTGCTTATATACTATCTTTCACACCATGGAGGCTCGCCCCGCTGTTATAATGACACAAACCGGTCAGTTCTATGACCTTCCGTTCGGCCAAGCGATTGAAAAACGTGTTTTCCAATCTTTCACACCTCACTCTCTTTGTATGAGATATTCCGACCAGAGGGGGGTCGGACGGGGCCCAATACCTTAAAGTTATTAGAGAAAAATCCAACTTTGGAGAATAGACTCTTACCAGAGTTCTCCTTCTGAGGGTATCATTGAGAGAAATTAAAAAAAAAAAAATTGGACCTAATACTTTGGTTCTTGTTTAGTGAATGTTCAGTGAAATATACTCATTGAAGTGTTTCTTGGAACTACACCACGTGGTGGGTGTTATTTGAGATCCAAATATTGTCTGGCCCCACGGAAAAGATCCAATAGTGACCTACTGTCACCATGGGGTTAATAATAAGCCTACTTTATCGTGAAAATACCATGTCTGTAATTATTTCGGCTTCATTCAAATAAAATGACACACGATTATTCAGTTCTTAGCACAGTCAGAATGAAAAGTTATCAATATTGGGAGCTTTTAAGTTTGAAATTTGGATGTTAGCACACTGCGGATATTACCTATACGGGGTTGCAGGCCAAGTGAGGCCGGAAGAGAACTTTTCCTCGGTTTTAGTCAAACAAGAAAGCATATAGAATCTTTCAGTTTCTTAAAATTACACCCTCTTTCATCATCTTTCAAAAAGTAAATTAAAAAACAACCTTGCCAGATCAGTTAGCTGGGAGTGACTTGCTGTGCACATTTGACTAGAAAGAGGGGTTTGAACATGTTGACAGATACCGAGATTTCACGACGTTATCATAGACTTGTCAACAATTCAGAAAATAAAAGGATCCCCCAGTCTTGTTGAATCAGGAAATAATATTTCAACACATAAGGATTCAATAAGTTCAATATTATGAAATTATCTAATTAACTTGAAATATATTAGCGGTGGAAACTTTTGATTTGGAATAATATGCAAGGGGGAAATATATTATCACTACACCATGTTGGGACTATACCCATTTGGGGATATTTAAAACTTACCGAATAAAACGTAAATTCACTAACATGAGAAATCCTATCTTGACTTGTATTGACGTCACAGGTAGTCAACGCACTTAACGTGCCGTTTGAAGTCAAACGTGTCATTTTCAAATTAATGGCGCAGTCCCGTATGGAAACGTTAGTCTGTGACCTTTTCTGACTAGTGGTTTTATTTACTTTTTCTTCACGTGAATTTTGGTACCAAGTCTTACCACAAAATTATCTCATTGTTTGCCCATTGATTAATTATCTAGTGAAAATTATGAATAGCCCAAATGGGCAGTAAGAAGCGGGCCAAAAAAAATTTTTATTTTTTTTTAGATTCAACCAAAAGTAGTTTTGCCTGAAAACACGAACTACTATTGTTTAAGAAAAATGATTAATAATGCCAATAAATAAAGTCAATGCTACCATGTATTAAATTGCTATCAATTTATTGCCTATTGATTGCTTTATATAGCACATAAAATAACTCTTTTGACAGTTATGTAAGTTAAATAAAGCTATTTTCATGTATTAATACGTCAAGTAGTGTAATCTGCATCTAATATTTTGACAGATATTATGAATAACTATAAAATAACACTGATAACATTTTACAATTTATATTATCATTTATCAATGCTGACCACAATATTTTTTATTTTATTTTGAAAAAGAATTAAAATTGTAGAACCCCTCATCAATGGTCTAAATTCTAAGACACCCTTTGAAATAGACTGGGACTGCCGAAGACGTGGTGATCGGGGTTCTAAACCCAACTGTGTATATAGAGATTGGATTTTCAAAAGTGGTTTTTCCACACTCCTCCACGCATGAAAATGGGTATGTATCCTCTAAATTTTACCTTCCTCATCCCTACCACATTAGCGTAATTAGTAAATATGATTATAACCTGAAAATAAGTGACACGGTGCTAAAAAATAAGATTGTAGATAAAAATAGAAGACGTGTTGTATGCTTTTAAAATCCCGTTGTCTGTTTAAAGAGCTGTATCTAAGAGTAACCCAGGGGCACTCAAGTGCTTGGTCTCTATTGACGCTCTCAAACAACTAAGATAGAGTGCCGGACCTCCCTACCACCCCCCCCCACCCATTTCCCAATAAAAATAAACTAATTAAAGGAAAGCATCCTAATCTTGTTAAGCCATGGTGATCGTATCTTAAGAAGCGTGGGATGGGTGAGGGGGGGCCCGCCATAGAACAGGAGATCCACGGGTTTTTGTGTCACGTGCTTCTGAATAAATACAACCCTTCCTTCCGTCTCCCAACCACTCCTACATCGCCCACAAGCGGTCTGGTACTCCACTCTCTCTAGATCAATACTGAGTGAAGATTATACGGGTGAAGGGGGGTGGGAGGGTCACAGTAAGGGCGTTAGGAGGGGGTGGGAGGGGGATGTGGCTTTTCCCAGCGTCGCACCTCGCAGAGATGATGCAAGGCTCGGAGAGGTAAGAGGACGGTGAGTAGTGAGAGGTGGTGGGTTCGATCCTTACGTGTGTCTAATGAGCAGGTTAAAACTAGACTTTTTAACATCGTCTCCAATGTTTATTTTTATATTACTTTTAAAGTGGGAATTGGTAAAGGAACGCGAGCTAATTACTTATTTTTAAAATATTATTTTTTAAAAATCTTTGGGGATATGTGTGTGTATATATATATATATATATATACTATATAGATTAAATAGCTAAGTATTATATTGGTTTACTACGGCTTTCTAAATATAATATAATTTTGAAAAATGACACCTGGACACGGGAATTGAACTCGGACCTTTGGCTTAGTACGCCAATGCTTTAAGCACTGAGCTCTCTAGGAGGAGTGGAAAATAACCTTGGCAAGGAACAATTCTTGGATAGCTAATGTTTAGAGCATTGGCGTACCAAGCCGAAAGTCCCGGTTTCGATTCGGTGTTTCAGGTGTCATTTAATTTACAATTTAAAGATAGTATATAAATATATATATATAATATATTAACTTCATAAGCTATTTTAATTTTAATTTTCTTCACGTGTGATATCAATAGTTCTTAAATATCTGTCATGAGCGTAGCGGAGTTTGACAAGGACGTATTTTATATTCATTTAAAAGGTTTCTGTTTGAATGCCACTATACTTGTCAGATATTAAATATATATATATATAAGTATATATATATATATTATCACTGCGTCTTACTACCCGTTTGGGTTAACGCATAAGTACTAATTACTATAATGGGCTAGGAATTGGTAAGGTTGAATATAGAAGAAGTTAACCCCAGTTTCGTGGGAAGAAAGTGGAAAACCCTTTAGGAAAAACCACCCCCAGTTCACTCGAGCGAGGATTTGAACCTCGATCTTCCGTTTTCGCAGTCTATCTCAACACAAAACTAGCGCGATAACTAATTACGCTATCGAGGTGGGTTTGTCAGATATCAAGGACGTTGACACTCTTGTAAGTGATTTGAAAATAAATCTAACGTATGTACTCAAGACATATTTATCGATTTGGGCAAAAAAAAATTTTTTTTAAATAAAATAAAACTGTAAAAAATATGAATCTTAAATTCAGCTATCCTCCACCATACTTTGAGGTGTAGTTTCTACAAGCAGGGTTGATCCAAATATGAAATTAATATTGACATAAGAATTATAGAAATTTTATAGTTCGTTACAACATTGTATTTTCCTAATTTTCATGAGCAATTTGTAAGTCGTATTTTGAATTGATATATTTTTACTGTACGAAAACTGTACGTAAAGTTGGGAAGGAGGTTAGTTCAAGCATAGGCCATATTATTACAGTTTTATAGCAAAAAAAAAAAACTCTGGCAAAAAAGGATAAAATAATGTTTGATTAGACACGTTTAGTTTAGTTTTGGGGGTCCGGGGTTCAATCCTCGGTCCCGGCACAGATTTATCTGATTGCCAAACCCTTCCTTCACCTCTGACAAGATGTGTATTATCACAACTTGTGAATGTGGGAATGCCAGGCCTCCACCGTGGTTCGGATTCCCCGTTAACTGTAGGTCCTCCATTTCATCTCATAATTAGCCTACCGTTACACATTAGCGGAAGTGCGTAATACTCGAACGGGTAGTAAGACGCGATGTATAATATATAATAATAATAAAAAAAAAAAACATATTCATTAAAATTTAGACCTAGTTCATCATGAATATCGTGACAATTCAACAGAAATATGAACACCTCATTTAAAAAGGTTTTAGCTAAATGCCACCAGGCTCTTGCAAATAACAAAGAATTGTAGAGCTTACTCTAATATGTAGAAATTAAACTGAACTTTGAGAAAATCCTCCATGACACATTCCTCAATTGAGCCATACTGAAGTGACCACCGTCTGTTGGCGAATATAGTGGCCAACCTCTGCGGTTAAAGGGTGTCATGGGGTCAGTACAAACAACCCTCCAACCCACTCAACTCTCAGTTTTTAGACCAGAACCATTAGGTTTTTTTTTTAAAAGTATCTCCTCATTTGTCCTCACGAGGCAGAGTTTGGCCCCGTTCCAGACCAACTGCATCACAGAGAATATTCTGGAAGCACCGGGGATCGAACGTGGGACCTTTGGATCTGTAGCCTGGAACTCTGACCACTAAATCCATAGAGGCGTCAAATTGAACTTATATATTCGTAAATTTTGAAAATAATGATCCCTAGATACGGGAATCTACCTTGGGTAGCTCAGTGGTAGAGCATTGGCGTACTAAGCTAAGGGCCCTGGTTTCGATTCTCGTGTTCAAAATTTACGAACAATACTGAATCGACTGATTATACCAGCACACGGAATTTCTAAGAGAAAGAGCGAAAGGGCTTACAAATTTTACCAGGGTTTTTTTACACCCACAATCGAGATGTGACCGACGGCTTTACTTCCCCTCCGAAGAAAGTTGGGCTGCAGATTTTTAACCTTAAAGAAAAATCCATCCACGCCAGTTGGGTTTGATCCCACGAACATCGGGTCCTGAGGCGAGCACTTAACCTCAATATCACTGAGGTCGACTATCCATACTAAAGATAGTTTTAATCTTCCAGGCTTTGCTAGTCATGAACAGATCTTCAAACGTATGATTTTTTCATGAACCTATCAACTTAAGATCTAGATTTTTTTTGGCTGTAAAGTTTTTTTTTGTTATAATAACTGTATAAATATGGACCCTAAATCCTATTCTATCCCACCTTAAGAAATAGCCAGTGTTTTTGAAGTTTAAATAGCAAAACATTTTTTTAACCAAAATAAATCATATAGTTCTCTATTACAAACATTGAGTATAATTTTCTCCACACCGTGATACCAACAGTTGTTGTTGAATATCTGTCAAGGGTGTCCTAGAATTTAGTGACAATTTTTTCTCTTTATTTAAAAAGTTTTTCATCTAATGCCGCTATATGCTCATGACAGAAATTCAACAACTGTTGATATCACATGTGAAGAAAATTAAACTCTATGTTTCTACTGGACCAATAATTTATTTATTTTAGCCAAATAAAGCTACAAGAACCCTGGCCTCTTCCACTCCCAACTGAAATCTCATTCATAAACTAAACATACGGAAAGGAAGTGAAAGAATTATATTCACGAACATTTGCCGAGATTCCAATTTAAATCCTTGGCCCCTCCACCTGACTTTACGGATCGCCTTTCAAACGGCTGGTACAACGCCAACCTCGGTAACCGTTGTAAACTTCATGTCAAGCGAGCCGTCCACACAGACTATACAAAAGTCCTGTCGCTCCGGGACTAACATCCAGGACATGGCTTTCAACCTCTCTGCCATGCCTAGCACACTGTCTAAACATGGATCACCACGAGCTTGAACTGTTCATACATTAATCCACTGTTTGTCCTAACTTGAGTCCTCTCTTACTTTGTAAGACACTGTTTACATAAACAACCTTATTGTGAACAAGATATAGTGGTACAGCTTCTTACAGCCTCCACCAGGTTCGCTTCTGTTTCAAGGAGCAGGGGAAAGTCTTGTTCAATGAGATAGCGGAAATTCATAATTAGTACATAAGCGTATAACCCGAACGTGTAGTAAGACATAGTGCTAATATAGACATATATATTATATTTATATATTAGCACTATGCATCCATTGTAATATATGGTATATATATATATATGTGTGTGTCTATTTTATGTATGTTATGTATTATGTATGTTATGTAATGTATGTATGTATGTAATGTATGTATGTATGATGTATGTATGTATGTATGTATGTATGTATGTATGTATGTATGTATGTATGTATGTATGTATGTATGTATGTATGTATGTATGTATGTATGTATGTATGTATGTATGTATGTATGTATGTATGTATGTATGTATGTATATATATACATATATATTGCCCCAGCTCCCGTCACGATCATCGATCTTTTGATACAATAATGATTTACCGGCCATTTATTAAAAAACAAAAGTTTCACAACCACAATCTTCATTTATTAATTCACATGCACAGTCTTTAAAACATTTTACAGTGCATCCAAAGTGTGTCGACACACCTCGTCTACGTTGATTGATTCCAATCCAACTCTTAGCCAACACCCTTTAGCATGAAAGCTCCATGATATAACTGAGCTTTATGATACGAATTAGCTCTATCAATTAACTGACCTTTAGCATAGGTGTCCTCTTTGGCCCTTGCTCTTATGGCAAAATGTTGAAACATATAAATTAAATACGTTCTTTTAGTTTTACATTACTTTGTGATCTTTCGATTATAATAATGATAACTTTACTTTAATATATTAAATATTTTCTTTTAATTCTACGTTAATCTGTGATTATAATAAGTAATAAAATTAGTTCAATAATATATATACAAAACTAGGGGCTTGGGCTAAATCAATCTTTAGCTTAGTTTGTAATAATGTACAATGTATGTACTAATGTATCATTGTCCAGGGACGCCCGAATGCACTAATTCTACATCCTTTCCGTGGAGGCTCTTTCCATGTCCCAATGAGATGAGTTGATGGTGATAGTGGATGTGAGGATTTGGAGCCATTGAAGATATTTACTTAGCTTGAGACTAGCTAACTAAACCCTGGAGATCATTAGGGTGATTTCTCTTTCGGGAGAAATACCCAAAGTACCAGCCGGGAACTGAGCCCGGGACCTCTAGGTCAGATTCCAGTGGCTCTGACCATTATACAACGAGACCGGTTCAGCTATTAAATGAATAGGTGGAAGCATATTCGACTCGGGAATGATGGATAAATTTAAAAAAAAACTCTAAAACAAGTCCACGAGTGAGATTTGTAAGTAAACGAAATGAGGAGAGAGAACGAATGCCAAAGGGAATAAAAATTGGAGTAACCGAGATAAAGAGACAGAGAGAGAAAGTAACAAGGGATGACGATACAAGTGGAAGGTCGATATAAGAGAGAGGCACTCGCTGATAAATCCCTGAGTTTTCGACATGGTGCGCGGTCTGATTAATACGGGAGGATAATCCACACGGACGGTAGAGTTTAAGGGCCTTAGTTAATGTAAAGGGGTCCCGATGTACTGAGGATTTATGAAGCCCAACTACCAAACTTTGATCACGGTTTATGTTTGTTTTGTTTTTTTTACCACAAGCCAACCCTCCTTGATAAACGAGCAGAGATTCATAAAAGAGACGACAGGAAAACAACATCGCAAATTATATTCTTGGTGATTAGACCTTTATAGTTCAAAATATGTTCTGAATACGGTCCAGAATACATTTCTTTAAAGCCAGGTCCACATGCAACGTTTTGATACTCAGTTATGACCGCGTAGTCAAATATCTGAAAAAAAAAAGTTGCAGTTCAGTGGTGTCCACACAGTACAGTTTTCAGCACAGTTTTACCTACTCAATTCTGCGGAATCCATCTTAGAGGAAGTGCTAGTTTGGTCAATTTTTGAAATTTGTTTAGCTCAAAGAAGGAAAATTAAATGTCCTAAGTTTAATCGATTATTATAAGGTCCAGACATTTGTCTTTTGAAAATACACAAATTCAGGGATGTCCTTATGAAACTCATGTGAACGATTTTGAAGATCATTCATCGATAAACAATAAAAAAAAATGATCGATATAAAGATACAATTTTTTTTAACTCCACGATCATTGTTCCTGCACCAACATAAAAGTAAAACTGAGCAGCATGTAAAGGAGGTCCCGATGTACTGATGAATTATGAAGGCCAAGATATAATATATAAGATATATTAGTGTTTCTATGGAAACTTTATCTTTCTATTATGCTTTGTTCAGCCACTAGACTATAAAAAGTAAAAATCCTATATAGCGGCCTATTTTTTAACATTATAGACTTAGCACAGCCTGGACTTTTTAGGACTCAACAGATTATTCCATGATGCCAGTTATATAAGCTCTTAAAATTTCAGCCTAATACTCCATTTTTCCACCTTAATACTATTTTGTACTTGACTATTAGCACCGGTAACATTTTGACGGTAAGAAAAGGCCAACGCTACCGTAAGCTAACTAAAGAAGCATAAGATGATGAGAGGCGTCCACACAAACTGACGAGTCTGTGCAGGTCACTGAAGAATATGGTGTCAGCCTCAGTTCTTCGTCTCCGTGTACCATCTGCGCGCGGTTCACATAGTTACTCAGTTTTCCGATCTACAACGCAACGTTTTGCCTGCAACGTTTAGAACTGCGAAGGCAAAACGTTGTACAAAACCTTGTGTAGCTTTTCAATTGAGCTATTGGACAGTTTCATGTTGCATCTTGCATACTCACTAATTTGAGTACGGTGTCTTGGAAGGTAGCGTTGAGTTAATTTCAGTATTTTTACGATTTTAATAACGAAAAATCCTTTGGTCAAAATAAATAGAAAATTTCTTATGTACAAAACTTTAATTATTTTAACTTTTTACATATTATTATCACAACAGTTCTCAAATATCTGTCAAGGGCATCGCGTAATTCAGACATAATATAATTAAATGTAGATAAAAGTTTTCTTGTTGAATAATTAATTACACGTTGCCCATGACAGATGTTTTTAAGAAATGTTTGGGTTACTATGTGTAGAAAATTAAACTAAATGTATTTACTGATGCAATATTTTTGTTAATTTTTAAATACAAACATATCCTTAGTTCCCTTCTACGCTATTGTAGCACATTAAACATGTCAGGCTCACCGTAGTAACCTACGAGATTTGATTACTCCAAACATGTCTGTTATGTAACTCATAATTTTGTAATTTCCTCCACTCTGCATTATTTTCATCCCTATTTTTACCAATTAGTTTCCTAACCACTTTGTTTTCAAACGCCCTAAACTTGTTCTGGTTATGACAGGTCATGAGATCATGATTCACTATCATCAATATATGGGTAATTAACCCTCAATAACGCATACATTTACTTAATTTTAACTTATCTCGTGGGATATTTAATTAAATAAATAGCTTATTTTGCTTTTGTCGTACCATGACATTTATTTTCCCCAATCTTTGTTTTAAACATTATTAAAACATAATTAAACAGTAATTTTAAATACATTTTACTGTTTATTTTTTAAATTTATAATACTACTATTATGATAGCTCATATTAAAACTTATTAAACTTTTTTAAATAGTTAAAAACACAGATGTAAACATAAAATAGCCAATATTTAGTGCTTTTGGTTTTCATCAGACATATTATTTATATTTTACCAACTTCGGTGACCGCATGATCTAAGACCTACGCTTGCGATAGACAAAACTGATGATGATGGGAAATGGTGGTTCGATTCCAGTCGGTACACTGAAGATGGTAGTCCTTAAATGGTTTCCTACCTCTCCCTCCACGCAAACACAGGCACATTTCCTCTAAATTCAACTTTTCTCATCCCTAACCGATCAGCGTAATTTGTACATAAGCGATTTAGTAGTAAGATCCTGTGCTATAATAAATACAAATTAGAGTTTTAACTAAATGATTAAATAATAATAGAGTTAATTCATAAAAATTAATTAATAGTTTGATGAAAACAAAGCATATTTTAATAAATTACCATTTAATAACTGAATATACTTAAAAAAATTAATACTTTGAAAGCTCACATCAACACGTATTAAGTGCTAGTTTTTAATCACAAAATAAATAAACGCTGGACACTAAAAAATGTTTATTTCATACCCCTTGCTGCCATAAAAAAAATATAAATTATCATTTGAACTTAATAACTTTTGAAAACAGGAATTGAGTACAGTTTACATAAAATATTTCATATGGTTTCCCAGTGTCACTCCATATTAATCGTTTGACAAAAAAATAGAAGTTTGTGATAAATGAGCTCTTCAATTAAAATATGACAAAAGTATAACGTGTGTTTATTTTATCCTTTCGGAGTACTTCTAACTAAAGCTTTGCTACCCTCAAACCTCCTTTCTCAACACTTTTTATACTAAAGCGAGTTAAAAAAATTGATTAAAATTTAATCAGATGACTGTGCACAGCTGTCATCTGAATTACAAATTCCATTTACATCCTCCCATCCCCTATTCTTCACCCCCCTCCCCCCTTTACAATCCTATCCTCGTTTACATATACGCGCTTTAGTGCCCCTTTGGTTTTTGCGGATGGTCTAGATAAAGGGTCACCAAATTTGGAAAAATAAATTTTCTATGACTTGCAACCATATACATACAGGTTCATTTTGAGAGCTAGGAATGTATTATTGTATCACCATAGCTATGTTTTCTTAGGATGATAATAATTATGATTAATTTGATCACTATATAATAATATTATATTTTGACTCGTATATATACTATCAGAAGCTATCATTGGTTAGGTATATATTATAATAATATGTGACGCTACAAATTTAGCAATATATAACTAACACGATAAATATATTTAGACTATATCTTTATTATTTATGTGTTTTATTCTTTTACGAGTGTCTTATTTTAAAGGTATCTATATAATTTTATAATATTTACTAACACAACAAATGAAAACTACATTTTTATTTTGACCTATTCTCACTACACGTATGGTTTATACGTTGTGTAATATATTATTCATATATTGCAATATTCTTTTTGAGGCTGAGATAAATAAGGTAGATATTTAGAGGAAATGTGAAAAGAAGGGAGATTAGGTAACTATGTATGAAAATACACTCTTTGTATACCTGACCTGGATTTGAAGCCCAATCTCTGTAATCATCGGCATTTCAGTCTGTTTAGAAAGTAATCCCTAGACCGTTCAGCCACTGAAGCAATACAATTATTTTACTAACCAATGAATGTAAAAAAAAAAGTAGATGGGCTTAGCCTAGTATTGGTTGGTATGAAAATAGAATAAAAACAAAGCACACTTTATTTTTCGGACGTTTGGCATTTTTTTTTCAAAGAACATTTTGGATCTACATCTAAATTAATAATTGAATTGGGTCATGCATTTTTTTGTTAAATTCGAGAACGACAAAGTTCATAAACCAGGTTTTTTTTTAGCACCGCGTCTTACTAACCGTTCGGCTATGCGCTTATGCACTAATAACACTAATTATTTTAGGGATTAGGAAGTTTATATTTAGAGGAAGTGTGCCCTCAATTGCGTGGTGTGAAATGAAAAACTCTTCAGTACACCGTACTATATTATAACCTCGATCTCCCTGTCATCGGCAGTCAAGACTACTTCGAGAGTAGCGCGTTAGACCACGCGGCCACTGATGCGGGTTGAACCTGATAAATACACAAGAAATCACCTTATTTGGTCACCATCAGATGAATCAAGGAAAGTGAACCCAAATTTCTAGAATATAAAAAATCCAGCCCCCCTCTCCCCGTCCTATTCATACAATTCTTCGTGGAAATCTTGAGTAGATCAATACATTCCTTGGGGCAGTACGAGACGACACGCACTGTTACGCATGTTATTGCGTTCACGGTGCGGGAAGGGTTCGTGAGTGAGTTTTTTTGGGAGCTAGGGGGAGGAGATGGTCGGGCTGGGTCAAAAGGGTAGTGAAGGGTGAAAAGAGAGCGGGGAGGAAACTCATTCCCTTTTGATTTCTAGTTCGGTTGTGTTTTTTGTGAGTATTTCTGTGCGTGTCGACACTGAGCGAATGAAACTGTCACTTGGAGCGCTAGCGTCAAACTCAATATACAAGGTCCGTCTGGAAATAAAATTTAATCATTTTATAAACGGACCTTGACTATAATGTTTTTTTTTAACCTGTCACTTAAATGAAACTACCAAAAGTAGAAAAGTAGTAACCTTGGTTCCATTTCTGGTGTATTACAAAAAGAATTTACTTCTCATTAATGGTATAATCTATTTGAAAAAGCCATTCATTTTATTAATATAAGGTATTTCACTTGCACTTTTTGAACCAACTTATTATATCAGTACAATACTTAGAAACTAGCTTAAATTTAGAGTAGACAGCACTGTGAAATGGGAAAACCACATTTCACCAACTATAAATATTTCGCCCATGCTAGAAATCAAACCCGGGACCTTTACCTTAATCAGAAGGCTGACAGGCTATCAACTGAATTAAGGTATCGGACACCAAATGCAAAAAATAACACTACAGAACTGACACTACCAAAAAATGTCAAAACTAAGTATATACCACGGTAAAGATTGTTAAAAATGTGTTCTTTTAATAGTGATGCATCACTTTTGAAGAAATTGGTTTAAAATTCCGATTAGGCCCAACATTTAGTTAAACGTGACGCCACAGTATTATGGATAATAATGTATCGGTAGTTTTGATAAGTTATGTAACTTGAAGGCTACCAGCATTTTTGTACTTTGTATGAATAAGAAACGTTATTAATATGAAATACACTTACATTTGCCTAAGAAGAAGATGGAAAACCACATAAGCGTAAATAAACCCTCCAATTTTTTTTCTTCTTAAATATAACGTTAACAGGACACTGTGTTAAATAAACAATTAAATAATACAGATTATTAAACCAATTTTCAGGATGCCATTCTTTGTGACTTTCAATAATTAAAGGTCTATACTTTGTTCACTTATTATTTAATTGCTTTTAGTAATGAATTGAAGATAGAGCTACATTTCACAAATATATATTTTAATTTTTTTTATAGAAGCTAAATCCCAGATCTTAACGACACAGCCGTAGCATTAGGGTAAACAAATAACCTTTCTTTATAGATGAATTTTTTAAATAAAATACCAAGAAATTGGTGATTTAAGGTGAAAGTGCAGGGGACGCAGGAACGGAGTATTTTTGCAGTTTTTTTTTAAGAAAACATTTATTTGATCAAAAAATATAAATTCAAATATTTCTCCAGTAGAAAAGAAGTTTATTTTTTTCATATGGTGATATCAACAGTTGTTGAATATCTGTCAAGGGTGTCCTGGAATTTAATGACAACTTTCTCTTAATTTAAAAGCTTCTCACCTTATACCGCTATGCTCATGACAGATAGCCAAGAACTAATAATATTGCCATGTGAAGAAAATTAAATTCTTTATTTCCACCTATGAAAGTGTTCGATTTCTTTTGGCCAAAAAAAAAATTGTTACATAACGTGTTGACTTTTATCACGTCTTCTACACTACCCCTAATTAAAAATTATGGTCTTATTTTGAGTAAAAAAAATCAAAGTTTATTGCCCTATTGTTCTCTCCTTTTCTTCGTTACTTTCTACCAACAACCTATTAGCACAAAGCAAAACTGTAAAAATAGGATGTCATAATTTCTCCAAAGAGTGTATTTGTGTGCGTGCAAAATCACTCCATGTTTGCATTTTGTAATGTTGATAGCATTATAATACTACAGTTGTACGAGGAATGGAAGAACAAGAGGTATGACCCGCCTCGGTTGCGTAACTGGCTAACGCACTGGTTTCATGTTAAACTGGGTTCGAATATCGGTCCGGGGTGAACTGCGGTGGTTTTTCCTAAATGGTTTTCCATTCTCCTTCCACCCAAATTCGGGTTTACTTCCTCTAAATTCAACCTTCCCAATTCTTAACCCTTTAGCGTAGTTAGTACTTAAGCGTATAAGCCGAACGGATAGTAAGACACGGTGCTAAATAATAATAAAGCGGTATGAAGTTGTTTGTTCCATTCTCAATAGAAAGCAAGTTTGCTTCTTCATTCCCAGAAAACAGCTGGAGGAAAGGGTTTTCAAATGTGTACTTACTTACACAAATATGTCTTTTAAAATGAACAAAACAGTTCATTAAATATACTAGTTTTTTACAAACTGTGGTGCTTATACCCACAGGGGGACGTGAGGGAATTCAGGAAGTTCACGTGATTGAGTTATATGTGAGATAGAACATTTTTTGCTTCGGAAAATATTACCTTTTTTAATTCAGAAAAAGTTCCTATTCGGAAAACTTTTATTGATCTATTTTCTGAAAAAAAAAAAAAGGCGCTAGCTATTTTAATTTGTACAAATGTAAACGAAACTGCACAAGTTTAATTTCTCCAAGGACGTCAACACCAGAAATCTTAACAAATGAGTTACGATAAATCAATAACAGCAATTACAGTTCTCTTCTCACATTCACGTATAGACTGCAGCACTGCAGCGCTTGGTGGTTCAATGTGTCACTATAATTGGGCCTAGTGTAACCAGATATGTTAATACTTAACGTCTTTTAGAATCGAAGCCTTAATGAATTCATACATTCCCCTGGTACACACTTTCTGGTATTAAATGATATGAACATTTTTTCCCAGAAATCTAATCTCTAAATGCATTATTTTTTGTTTTTAATGTTTAAAATTTCTTCTCTTCTATTTCCCCCTCCCCCCATTCAATCACAACCATAATATTTAATGTATTTACGTATATAATTTTTTGGTGTCTTCGTCTCCCAACCCAGCCCCACCACTTACTTAGTAGGTGGCTAACCACCACGGCAAAAAAAAATTCAATCAATTTTCATCCACACAAGTGTCAAAAATGTCTGGGGAAATTTTATTCTCCACACATAAATTATAGAGTTTTGTTATTCCAAAAAAAAAAAGTTGATAGTAGTATAAGTCCTATAATCAAATGAACACAGATTTTTACGCGATTTGATGGAATTTTACACGTATTTACTCCTCTCTCTCTCTCACACACACACACACTAGCATGTTTTATTTCTCTTATGAAGAGCAGGAAGGGGTGCTTTACCTAGTAGATGTACCCAAAAGGGTTATGTGGCTGACCAAAAGTTTGGGAAACACTGATATAGAACACATACTATTTTGTAGGCAAGCTCTAGCTTATATCATGTCAAGAATCAAATAATGTGAGGTCCTTAATTTAACACTTAAATAAAAATAAAGTTTTTGAAATTCTTACAAAAGTGAAACCTCGTTCATCCGGCCTAAAAGGGACAGGGTGTCATCCGGATTAACGAAACTCAAAATAGTCCGGAAATTATAGGATTTTTATAACGCCGTGGTTTTCCACTCTTCCTCCACGCAAATGTGCGTACACATACTATAAATATAACCTTACTTATCCCTAAAGCCGTTAGCGTAATTTAGTTCATAGGCGTATAACACAAACTGGTAGTAGGACACGATACTGAAAAAAAGTTTTTCAAAATATTTAATGCTTAGATTTTTTTTTTCGTGTGAAAAAATTACATTTCTTTGATTCATAGGAATATTAAGCTACGGAGAAACTTTATTTTTAAAATAAGAAATGAATGTTCGTGTAAGACAAATAGGTCAATAATTAGGTTTTTAATGCTCTACATTTTCTACTGCCCTACCTCGTCAGTTTCCTGCATGAAGTTACATTTTCTACGGTAGCCAGGACCATGGAACTAATACACTTTTATTACTACCCTACCATCTGTAGTTACAGAGCATTTTCAAATCGACTTTGCCCCCTTAACCCCCATTTTATTTCCCTCACAAGCCATGAGCTTTTCATTAGCAACAAAAAAAAAAAAATTCTTATGTTTTAACAGACCAAGAATTTCTAAACTAGACAAGAAGAGGAAGCTATTATTTAATAATTTGAGAGTGTGCATAATTTATAATAATTACAAACAAAATCATATGCGTGAAAGATATTCAACTGTAATTGTATATTAAGTACATAATAATTGATAAGGGGGTTTCAGGAGTGTAAAATAAAAAAGGGTTGAAGAATAGTAAGCATTTTTTACTTTAATTTATTAATATTTTTTTATTAGAGAATAATATTTAGATGCTCTTTTTTTTTCATACGTGTGTTAGGTCGCGTGTGTCTATTAGGAAATAATTTGTTACATTTCTTATGAGTTATGACGTTTCGGATTAAATGAATAAAAACGACCTTAAGTTCTCTTCTCCTACCGATATTAAGTAGTTCGTAATATTTTTTGGTTATTTCTTTCGTAAATCAGATCTTCCGTTCTTATGACCAAGAAATTTCATTCCTGTTTTCTGAAATACGATTTTAGATAACTACAAATGTGAGATGTTAGTATTAAAAAGATAGTTGATTATTTAATATGAATTAAATATGAGGATATAAGGTTATCTTCCCAACAATATCTAAACGTAGCATATTGAATTGTCCGCCTGAAGGTGTATAGTCGAAAATAATCGTTATTACGAAGAAAGAAGCACGAATCAATGTGAATTAAAATGTCTTTTGAAGATGAAGGTTTCTTTGAGAGATGAAAAAAAAAAAAAAAAGCTAAAAGAGATAGAAAATTGAAATGATTCTGAAGCTCCTCATTTTTTTTTGTTTCTTGTTGTTGTAATGTTGTTTTATTTTACCGTGCGCAATAAATGCTGATGTCATATTCTCTCTCTTAAAAGAGTGTCGTTAGATTGTAAATAAAATAAAAAGCTCCCTCCGTTGTTCTTATTGGTCAGTTTCTTTGAGACAATGACAGAACGTTAGGACAGCTGTCTTTTCATTACGATAGAAACCCACGCGGAAGGTATTTGACGGGAGGGGTATAATGGGGTGTTGTACGTGGATAGTAGACATCAAAGGCTCAAATACTGGACAAATGTACTAAGATGTATTTTTATTATAACTTAGCACCGCGTCTTACTACCCGTTCGGACTATACGCTTAAATACTAATTACGCTAATGGATTAGGAATTGGGAAGGTTGAATTTAGAGGAAGTGAATCCGCATTTGCGTGGATGGAGAGTGGAAAACCATTTAGGAAAAACCACCCCTATTTCACGCGACCGAGATTCGAACCTCGATCTCCCCGTCCTCGGAATTCGAGCTCAACACGACTAGCGCGTTAGCTAACTACGCCACCGAGGCGGGTGATGTATTTTTACATTCAAACAAATGTTGACGTAGTTACGTATTCTTATCAAACATAGTTAAGGTGGAGATGTAAACCAACGCTGATAAGGTCAGTGTTTTTTGCAGTCTTTACAGCAAAACTTTTTTCTCGTAAAATAAATAAAATGTTTCTCCAGTTTAAACATAGTTCACTTTTCTTCACATGGTGATATCAACAATTGTTGAATATCGGTCAAGGGTGTCTTGGAATTTAATGAAAACTTCTTTTCTCTTCATTTAAAAAGTTTCTCATCTAATGCTGCGATGCACATGACAGATATTCAACAACTGTTGATATCACCATATGTAGAAAATAAAACTATATTTGTGCTGGAGTAATTTTGATTCATTCTGGCAAAAAAAAAAGTTCAACATTAAAAACTGTAGAAACCCTGACCTTTCTTGCGTCCCTACACGCGCCCTTAAAGTATCTAAGGTTCTAAGGACCTGTGGACCGAATATCTAAGTACCCTGACAGAAATTTATACTTATCTTGTCCACAACACATTAATAGCTGGGACACTATAATATGTATAGTTTATTTAACAAATTTTAAATTTAGATTCTAGTTCAAGAACTATAAACACAGTGTATAAAATGTTTAAATTAATATAATATTAACCGGATTAAGATTCACTTCAATGGCCGTATACTATAAGGGTTACAAACGCAAAATATTACTTTTGATGACGAGGGAATGTGGCTGTCGATATTACGATATTACCCGTTCGGGTGTACTCAGGGTGATTTTTCCTCAATGGTTTCCCTTTCTCACTCTTCACGCAAATGTGGGTACACTTCCAATAAATTCAACCTGCTTCATGCCTAACCCATTAGCGTAATTAGTACATAAGAGTATAACCGTATGTCTAGTGAGATGTGGTGATAAAAAAAAAGGATTACGCTTAAAAGAATAATTTTATGTCCTAGTAAAAAAAAAAGTTATTCAGAAATTGGTTCTACTGTAGAGCTATATAGAATATGATTTTAAATTTGAAATATATATCATATCATTTTGAGGATTCCACTTATGGTTCTTTTTCCATGTATGTAAGAAGAACTTTTTTTGTAGCAGAGTGTACAAATACATGGTTAGTTTAATCTCACGCTAGGTTGCAGCTGATTAGAGAGGATTAGTATCTAGTAAATATATTCTCGATAGTGTTAAAAATGTTTTCTTTCCTTTTCTTCTCTAAAAACTCTGCCAATTTCATAACTGGTTTCCCTCGTTCCCGCTGGCTTTATTAGCTCTTATAGCAACTTTGTATTACCCTCAGAGGCTATAGCAAAGAGAGGAAATTGTGAGAAATAAAAATAGGAATGAAATTAAAAAAATGTGTTGCAAGTTCATCCATCTCTTTTTAAATCTACCAAACAAGTGGATACGCCAACAAAATCGTTAGTTTTGTCTCACCTTGTACTCAGTGAAGGTGAAGTTCGGGGCTCGAATCCCAAAAGGCCTTACTAAAGGTTTACCCCCCTGACACAAAAATAGTGTTTTACTCTCGCTCTACGTCAATATGGATATGTTACTGTGAATGTGCTGAATTTGTTAATTTGTAAAATAACCAGTGAATGTATAGAATCACCAAAAGATTGTTTATTTAGCAAATAATAGGATGTATCTCAATTTACCAGTTTCTTTATAAATTTCCCAGTACAATTGGTGGACGTATGAAACATGAACAATATTATCTACATTATGGTGATTTTATAAATATCTAGTTTATGTGAATAAAAATATAGAAAATAAATCCAAACTAGCCTAATATAACCTAGTCTAACCCAAAATAAGCTAAAATAAATAGTCTAAGCTTGTCTAAACTAACCTAACTTGCCTAAACTAGCCTAACCAAACCTAATCTTAACGTGACTTATTAACATTCACTGGTGGTTGATTGTAATTTTGTAAACTCACCGGTGATTTTGTAAAATGTTCGGTGAGTATGTGAAAATAGTAAAGATATTTTTTACATTCCTCCAAGTGAACCAGTGGCTTTGTAGAATCACCGGTGACTTTACAAACTTATCACATTCACAGTAGCATATCACGCTCTTTGACTCAGGGTCGGCAATTGCCAATCATGCGGCAATTTTCAGTCGACCAGATAAGAAAACAATAGTCACTTAAAGTCGATCAGTTAGAGTCTTTTAAACTCTGCAAAATATATCAAGTACATTCAAATAATATATTTTTGTGCAAAATTCTAGAATAAATTAAAATAGTTAACTATATATAAAAAAAGTATTATGGCTGTGCGAGCAGGCTTTTTTTGAATTTGAGTTAGAGCATTCATGTTACAAGAATTATTTCAAATTGATCTCTGTTAATGGATACATGCATATACCATAATTATGTAAAAACATAGGGTTTTTTTTTGTGAAAAAAAATACAATCACGCAAACTCGAATTAAAAAAAAAAATTAATATATTTTTTAAGTTTATTAAATAAACAAAAATAAATATTGAGATACTCTATCTAAAATGAAATGATATCCTAATATTGAATTAAATTATTCAACTAGGAATCTTGAGAAAAAGATCGACAAGTACCAAGTAATAACATTTTTAGATTTTTGTAAAAATATTGTTGATTGAGTTCTCGTATCTACCTCAACTTAACCCAAACTAGAATATTTGAGTACTCACACACCCCTAAATTTTGTTTCAAAATACGTTACGTTTACGTTCTATAAAGTTGGGTATATAAATAATCAAGGAACGATAAATTTAAGGAATAAAAATAATATATTGTAGAAAAAGAATCTAAGGTGGAGTGAAGAAAGATGGGTTATTTGCAGGACCTTTGAAAATGTATTAGTCAATTTTGGCGCAGAAAGGTGTCTGACCCTTGGACAAAGCTCCAACTTCCTCATCTCTACCCAAATAGAGAAATATTCAATAGCCTCGACGATGAGCAAGATGAAAACTAAATATTCTTGTGTCACATATTTCACTGAAATAAATATATTTTGTATACAGATTTTTTTTAGTTGGTGAAAGGGATTGTATTTACGTCTTACTACCCATCCGAGCTATCCTAATTTATCTACACTGATGGCGTAGGAAGATGAAGTAAAATGAACTTACCATCATTTGTGTGAAGGCAAAGTATGAAACCATTAATGGAAAAACCACCTTCATCACAGATTGTCGGGATTTGAATCCAAACCAACCTCTCTGTTACTAGAAAAATTGTCTAGACAAGTTTGACGTTAAGCACTTGAGCCTATGGATGCGTCTTTTTTTTTTACCATCCCATTATTTTCTATATTCGAGGGGTCGTGAAAGAATTAAAAAAAAAGGTAAAACTTTATTACACATTTCTTCAAATCGACATAGAAATTTGATCGAGACCGCCCAAATCTACCGACCTAAGCACCAGACAGGACTCGGTAAATAAATTGGAACTCCTCAGGAAGAAGCGTATGTAAAACATTTGGTGCGACTTCTTGAAAAAGAGAAAACGGTAAAAAAATACCAGGAGGAAAATGAAACTGGTAAATAATGACAGCAGGACATACATATAGGAATGTATTAACGATCTTGCCTTGAACGAAGATTGATCACTTATTATGGCTTTGTCATGACTAGAGGTTACTTATACTGCATTTACGGTAGGAATTACTCTCTGAAAGGTCTTTTTTCCTACCAAAATTCTACTATATAATAGCTTTCTGGTAGGGAAAAAGGCCTTTCAGAAAACAATTCCTACGCTGAACAGACTTTATGTGCTAAAGAATTTTTGACATTAATTATGCTCAAGGTAGGTGTGTAGGAATCATAAGCTAAAGGCAGTATTTTTAACTGTTTTTGTATCAAAAAAATTTTTAGTCTATAAAACTCAAATAATGCTACCGGAAAATATAAGAGTTTAATTTTCCTCACATGGTGATATCACCAATTGTTGAATATCTTTCAAGGTTCTCCTGGAATTTAATGACAACTTTTTTTCTTCATTCAAAAAGTTTCTCATCTAGTGCCGCTTTACTCATGACAGATATCCAACAACTTTTGATATCACTATGTGAAGAAAATTAAACTTTACTTCTACTGAAGCAACATTTTATTTATTTTCGCAAAAAAAAAATTCTTTGCTATAAGAACCACAAAAAATAAAAAATTGGTCTTTTCTCACTTTCTCACTATACTTCCAACTTCAGTCTTTTAGTAGTTCTCACGAGAGTAGCTCTCCTTCTTCGACATAATTATTGATCTAAATAGATCATTTGTATATTATTAGTTTAACATCCTTTCAAGACTACTCCTTTATTAATTTGAGCATAATGTTTTATTTATTTGTGAGGCTAAATAAAAATGGCTCATTTTTGGCTAGTAGGATTGTTATCTGGGGTCTAGGTTTAATACAGTCAAATCAACACAGCTCCTTTTGGAAAATACAATCAATTTTTTATTTAGGTTGATATTGATAGCATTTTTATATATTATTAAATAAAGATACTGTGACATGACTTACGAACACGTGAAATTATATGTAGTACATTTTTTTAGTTGTCAGATAAGGTTCTTCCTATGAAATTTAGACTGTAACGTGGATACTTAGTCAAAAATGTGTGGGCCCAAGTCTAAAGGCACCAATAATCTTGATAACGGGGTTTTAACGAAGAAAATTACTATTTAATCGATGACCTGGTGATCTAGGGGTAAGATGTCAGACTTATGTGCTGAGGGTCCGGGGTTCAATCCTTGATTCCAGCACTGCCAAACCTTCCTTCACATCTGACAAGATGTGTATTAATCACAACTTGTAAATGTGAGGAATTGCCAGGCTTCTACCGTTGTTCGGATTCCACGTTAAACTGTAGGTCCTCCATTTCATCTCACAATCACCCTACCATTGCACATTAGCGTAAGTGCATATAGCCCGAACGGGTAGTAAGACGAGGTGATGATAATAATAATATCTTTATTAATTTACTGACTGGTGCCGCTATCCTATACGTGAATATCTATTCACAACGGCTTAATGTACATTACTAGATATATTGGTAGTCTGAGCTGGTTTGTAAGTTTGGGAATGGTGTGGTCCTAGAAAGTGTACCTTTAATATTCTCATATAAATATGTTTAATCACACCAACGATGAGTGCGTGAATCCGTTGGGAAATTATCATTGTTCGTTGACGTACCTGTTAGAATACCTATTAGGGTTAGGTATTTGGATTTGATGTTGGTGTTCTGTCAGAATAAATTGTAGTTTGATCATTGGATCCCTTTTCGGGTATCTGAGTTTGTTCATGAGTGCCTTGTTGGAGCTATTTTAATTTGATCAATCATGCACCACCCCTCCACTCTGTATCCTCCAAGAGAACAAGTGCGCCTGCGCGTGGAAGAAAGCAGTTTCACCCTGACCTTCCCCCCCCCCCCCCTTCCCATGCGTGTGTTTGGGCGTGAACCCGGGGTCCCTGCGTCGCACCCTCAAATTTACTGTTCGTGCGAATTGCGGCGTATGTGTTTTGTTAACGGGGATGTGTTATCAACCTAAACTCGTAAAAAAGAAGTGTTTTGAAAACGGGGCGGGGAAGGGTTGTTGGTGAGGGTGACGGGATTGGGGGGAGGGAGGGGTTATTTCACAGATTGGTTGGCTATTTATTATTGCTATGCTAATATTTTGAATAGGTTTGTTTGCTCGAAATAAATTCTGGTTGACCAATTTCATATTATAATATTTGGCGTTCCCTGGTTAAAGGGGAGCAGGTCGGTGGTGAGTTAAGGTCAATATTTTTGTAGTTTCTATAGCAAAAAAAAATTTTTTTTCGGACGAAATAAATAGATATTGCTTCAGTATATACTTTTTATTTTCAAAAAGTATCAACATTTCTTGTTTATCAGTCATAAGCAACGCTGATTTTGACCCGGTCCTTATATCTTAAATTTAAAAAAATCTTTTTTTAATATACACGCATGATAACTATTCAAGAACCTTTTTATTATTTGTTTTAGCACCACGTATTACTACCCGTCCAGGTATTACTCCTTAAAAACTGTTGATACTATTATGTGTATGAAATTAAATTTAACATTTATTAGAATTAATGTTTTATTTATTTTAGCCAAAAATGTTACTGTTATAAACCCTGAAAAAATTATTAACTTATCCAACCTCCCCTTCTACACTACCTTAAGGGCATATTCAACCGAGGAGTTTCATTTTCACATTATTCTTAAATAGAATACAGTCCAATTTTCACAGGAAGTGTCTTAACTGCAAGAGTGAAGAAATATACTTTTTCTAGTTGGAAGGATGGGGGGAGGGGTGTCTGCTAGATAATTTTACTATAGCCTTAGCCAATAAAAGATTGTATTCGTATGTATTATGTCCTTCCCCCCATGATGGTCCAAACCCCGCTAATCCTCCTTTTATATGCCCTTGCCTTTCTGACAGAAAAGCTACTATATCTACTCTCACGTATTTAAATTTCAAGTCATGAGATTTGAACCTGTCACTTTTGTTAAACATTATCAAAACCTAAAAAAAGAAAAACTGAAAAAAAACAGTAATATCCTATAAATTCTGGCCACATGAAAATTGTGATTCTACCATCTAAAAAGGCACTTCATTGGATAGTTGGACTATACTAGACATCATCCAGTTTTCTTTCGTCCATGGGTTTGGATGGCGTGGGCATACAACGTTGGAAATAGGAGGAGAGGGGGTGGTGGTAGGAGTGAGTTTAGCGCTGAATTACCACTGGCTAGCGTGTTTTAAGCTCCCACCCGAGGATTAAACGAACAACAAAAGAGTAGTAGCTCCCGAAAAAAAAAAGATATAAAAAATAGTAGAGAAACTCGGTCGTAGCATTCTCATTGCTTGCCACTACATTGTACACTTGGTGAAATATTTTATTTTTATATTTATTAAATACCCGGGGGAGGGGGCGGGGCTTAAAGGTAACACCTAATTGAAGGGAAATATGTATTTCAAAATGTGATTCATGACAAATTAGAATATGAAAAGTATCGTGTCTCCATAGAGTTAAAAAGTTTCATTTTATGATCGACAATATCTAATTTTTAAAATTCATGAAAGATGACCTCAGCCTTTTTTTTTCAAGGACGTTTCACGCCAAATTTTTCAGTTCTTATGAGATCTAATAACATGGTTGAAAACATTGATTTAGCTTTTCCCCTAATAATGAAAGCGTTTATTTTATAACGTGTTGATAACAGAAAATGCTAAAGATAATTGAGGATTGATAGTTTTAATGGTTCTCACTTCTCAAGTTTCAAAACTTCCATAACCATGAGAAAGATCACATTGTGAGGATATGTTAGTTTGGTGTGGCACCTATATAGTAGGGATACACGTAACGCTAAAAAGGTCAGTGTTTTTGTAGTTTTTATGATAAAACATTTTATTGATAAAAATAAATCAAATATTGCTTCCCATGATGACCTCAAGAGTTATTTAATATTTGTTAAGAGTGTTCTGGAATATAGTGACAACTCTTTCTCTTCATTTAAAATTTTTCTCATCTAATGCCGCTATGTTCATAACAGATATTCAACAACTGTTGATATCACCATGTGAAGAAAATAAAACTGCGTTTGTACTGGAGAAATATTTTATTTATTTTACAAAAAATAAAGTTTTGCTACAAAAATTGCAAAAAATACTGACCATTTTTTCACGTTCCCTGCATCAGCAACTTAAGGTAGGATGTAAGAGACCGGGCGTTAAGGCCAGTATTTTTGTAGTGTTATAGCAAAATAGTTTTGGTTAAATAAATAAAAAGTGAGTTCAACACCTTCAGCTAGGTTATCAGAGTGACTTCTATGAAATAAGCTCTTGAGTTTGATTCTTGATATGGCTGAAAGATGTTATAGATGTGATGTGATTAAAGTGGGTTTCCCTTTCACATGATGAGTTAACGGCCGGGGGCGGGATGTTGTGTCTGTTCTAGATTTAAGTTAGTCTATATTCATGTGCTCTTATATTGTTAGTTTAGAACGTGCACGTTATAAACCTCAAATAAATGAAAAAAATAAATAAAATAGTGCTTTAATTGTTATGTTGATTTTATATTTCTACGTATACTGATACTAACAGCTCTCGAATATTTGTCACGGGCATGGTGGAAATTTGACTTCCTTTAAGGAAAAGAACATATCACAGTCAAATGCCACCATATCCATGAGAGATATTCAATAATTTTTCATAACAATTTTATTATTAATTCAGCGATAACAGACCTTCAAGATCACGTGCTGCCTTGAAAAGTTGCCTCCATCTAGGTCAGTCTAGTGCAGAGGTGGCCAAACAGTAGATCGTGATCTACCAGTCAACCATATCCAATAGTTTGGTTGATCACCTGTTCAATCGATTAAAAAGATTCAGAGAAAGAAAATTAGAGAGAGGGTTTGCAAATTTTTCTTAAATCAACTTTAGAATAAATCTAAGCTGTCTAACTAATGATCATTTCCAATCCTGCCTTCATTTATGACAGAGTAATAAAGAACTCACATTCAACAAACTCTCCTATCATGAATATGTTTATTAAAAAAATACTTTTTTCAGGAGAATTATGGATTATATGGTTTGATGAAAAACTCAGTTTCAATGTGTAGGGGCTATAAGTTCTTATATGCAATCTAATTTTACAATTAAAACAAAAAATAGGATATCGATTTTCTACCAATGAAACAAACAATAAAAGCCTAGGTTAGAATTGAAAAAAGATTTTCCTTTTCTAGAGTAGATCCTTAGATCAAAAAGTCTGGCCATTCCTGGTCTAGAGCCTTTCTCCTCCAATATCTGGCTTCCCCCATATATGTGTGGAAAACTGAGCTAAAATTGTATCAACTGAAACAATATCTTAATAATTTTTGAAAATATATAAAATAATAATATTATTATTATTATATATTATTAATTATTATTATTATTATTATTATTATTTTTAATACTATAAAGCCACATGGCTGACTCACTCACTCACTAACATTAATGTTTACCCCCTTCAAATGAGCTAGAAACTTTAAATATGGCAAACTTATAGCTTCTAGCTGGAACCGACGTAAAAATTCCAAAAAGTTAAAAAATTAATTTAAACCCTCGAAAAAAATTTCAAAATGGCGGAGAAACTTTAAAGTCGGTGCGTACCTTTCTTTGGAGGTCTCTTGTGGCTAAACGGTAAGACCTATCAAAAAACGGCTCTGGAATTACATTAGTTTCCACCCACTTGCAAATAAAACCCACTGGGGGCAAAACGAGATTTTTTATAAAACCTTAGAAAAAACACGCACTTAAACTCTTTCATAATACCTTAAAGGGGCCGTCATTAAATTAAGTAAGTTTTCTCTCCACACCTCTGAAAGAGAAAGTATTGTGATCGCCAAAAAAATATAACTCAAGATTTTGATAAATGTTGAAGTATTATGAACCCCTGAAACAAAAAATGTGGTGTTCGCAATGCTGTCAGTCTGTGTGTGTATCTCAGCCTAGAGCCTAAACTATTTTACCGATCAGGTTAAAACTTGGTATCCGGGGTTTCATAAGGCCCAGACTTTGGGTTTTTGTAAATAAATGTCTAGTCCTAAAATTAACAGTAACTTAGTTTACTGAAAGGCTAAAAGAGATAAAGTTGATTTTGATCGAAATTTACTGTAATGGTTTTGTTTAATTTTATATCTAGACACTGTTATTATTATAAACAAGATGACAGTTCTCATATTCTCATAAAAATAACTTTGAGAGCACTTTACATGGGAGAAATTTCCCAGTTTTCATAATTTCTCCTTTCTCCTATTGGAAATACGAAATAACTTTTCATTGTAGAACTATTAAAGACATACATCTTTTATTTGAAATATATTTTTATAGAAACAATGGTTTCTGAGCTATAAGCAAATATATATACTTTTTAATCAAGGTATTTGGAAATGAATTTGATTCTTACGCTCTTTGGTGGACATAGATATTTATCTTTACTCAATTCTTCTGTAACAGTGTTCCTAGTTACTATGCCATAGATTAAGTAATTAGTAAGGGTGTATATTATTTCATTCATTATCTTTGGTGGTTTTCCACTCTCCCTCCACGCAAATGCGGGTTCACTTCCTCTATTAAACCTTCCCAACTCCTAATCCATTAGCGTAATTAGTACTTAAGCGTATAACCCGAACGGGTAGTAAGACGTGGTGCTAAATAATAATAATAATTATTATCTTTGGTGTAGTGCTTCTACAATAATGTATAGACCTATTATTTCGTCTCACAAATCTTACAAGTTTTAGTAAATGTATATTTTAAGATAAAGTTAAATTGATATATTAGTTAGATGCAAAATATGAAGTCGATATCTAATTAATTTCTATAAATATAAATAGTTAATAGTGATCAAAGTTGGGTTCGTAAATGAATGATAGTGAAGCATTTCAAAATTTTTAGATTTTTTTTTTAGATTTGATCTAACCATAAATGTTGATTCAAATTTTCACATAGGATGGATTAATAACCCTCTTCCCCCTCGCTTCCACCTCATAATATTATATTGAACCCACCCAAAAACCCTAACGTAAATTACGATTTGAACCTTTATTGATCCTACATTTTTAAAAGTATAGTTTCAACTTATTAGAAGCTTTCTAATGAAAGAGATATATGTTTAAAATAATAGTTATATTAAAAAAAAGTCGGCTTCCTTAAAAATGTAAAACAAGATTAATTTTTTTTTACTCTTGACCATTTCAAGCTAATATTTCATTTTTATGTACACAAAAGTCTCAAGTCTATAAATTATGAAGTTAAAAGAAAAAAACTAAGATAAGAACAAAAACATTGATCTTCAAACCCTCTGAAATTTCTTTCTTTATTCCTTCTTTTTAAGTCATACACTGTATGGAGTGTCAAAAATTCACCTTGACATCCTCATTAAATATAAGTGGACTTATGGGAGGTAGGGATATTATGAACTGGTATATTTTCACCTTAAAAAAAAAGAGGAAAAGAATTTCAACTTGAGACAGTGTGGCAAGTTAGTAAGAAAGATGAACAAAGTAGACACGCAGAAGTAAGAGAAATGATCAAATAAGAATGCTAATTAAAACTTAAAAAATAGTCGACTTTTTATACATATTTTTTTTAGTCGTAGTTCATATACGCGGGCACAATGACATTGATGCATGACTTTAGCTTTATTTTTTGTCTTTTTTTTTCTTACCTTAAACAAAGATGAGCACCGTTGATTTCATCATAACCGTTCCAGTAACGTTTATCAACTTTATTCGGTTAAACTAGCTCAGGGTTTCTTTACTATGTATTCTTCCTCACTTTTTTCCACAATTTATCTCCCCCCCCCCTCCCCCCCCCCATATTCCGTGCTAGTTCTCAAAACTAACACCAGTTGGGTTTCACCACTAGAAAAAAAAAAGCCCAAAATCTAATTTATTCTATATTATTTTATCCTGTTTCAAAATGATATGACACGTCATCACCGTATAGCTAGTTTGATTAAAAAAAACACAATATTCTAATTTTTGTCAGGCGAAGTTTTTTTTTTTTCTAGTTTGTAAAATAAATTAGATATCCTTTGCACACGGGCGTCAAATGGGACAGTCAGTACCTTAAAATAAGGTCAATTGTTTTATTAATAAAATTGGAACTCAACTTTCGTAGACATAAATAAAATATTATTTAAGTTAATGTTTATATAAGATTGTCCCGGCACAGATTTATCTGATTGCCAAACCCTTCCTTCACCTCTGACAAGATGTGTATTGATCACAACTTGTGAATGTGAGGAATGCCAGGCCTCCACCGTGGTTCGGATTCCACGTTAAACTGTAGGTCCTCCATTTCATCTCACAATCACCCTACCATTACACATTAGCGTAAAGTGGGTATAATCCGAACGGGTAGTAAGACGCGGTGCTAATAATAATAATAATAATATATATAAAATTAATATAATTTTCCCTTTACTATATTATTCGTGTTGATTAGCTAGTACTAAACTCTTTTTATTCTCTAATTTAAATTGAAAGTGGGTTCGTTCTGCTTTCCTCCCCTCCAAGCTAGTGACACCTATGCCTTAAGATATTATAATAAGTAGTAACGTGTCTATAATATAACACATCTAGGGGGAAATTTCAAATTAGTGACGGTCATTATTAAAATTAAAATTTGACATATTTTTTTCCTTTTGTATGAACTGTATTTATAACATTTTTAATACGTTGAAAAACTAATATGAGTCATATGATTTTATATCATTTTTATTTACAGTCTCTCTTCAACGTGTAATGTTTATCTTTTTTTCCTCCTAAATATTGTCGTCTGAAATTTTTAAATTATAATTTCTCTTTACTATAATTTTAGTTAATCTCTTTATTTTTTAATAAGAGTTGTATTTTTACCTGTCATATGAAATATTTCACTTTTTGTTTAACTAAGCCTTGTGTAAATTACTACTCACAGCTTTTATGTGGTCTGCTGCGTATTTTTATGTGGCCTGCATCCATAATTACGAACAAAATTAAGGGTTGATAATGACATAATTAAAAATATATCCTTATGGAAATATATATACAACATATAATCAACACAAATCAATGCGTTAACTTCAACTTGAGATTATGGGAATGCAGTGTAATCCAATTCTAAGAAAATTGCAGCGTCACGAAGAAATTTACACATTTTACGATAATTCTTTTGGTTCTGATAAATTCGTAAACGTTAAAATTTTGCTCAAAAAGAATTGTTATTTTCGGATTGACCTATATGTGAACACACATGATATTTAATCTAAATAAAATCTCTTAGTGATTAAGAATTGCCAATCCACATTTATAAACAGTTTTAAACATCTAAGCTAAATTTACATTTGACATTAAAAAAAATTATGGAAGAAAATTTTGAAAAAAATTGTATTAACTATACAGTTTTGTTTTATTGTAGAATCACTAACTTATATTTTTTTTTTGTCAGACTTTTTTATTTTCTGTACGTTTTTTATATATTTAATAAATTACATCTGCCAAAAATACGTACTTTTATTTGGCGCCCTGTTATTATATTTGGCCTATATTCTCAATGATTGCCTCCAGACCTAGTTTAGCTAGTATTCTAAAGATGGTTCGGTTTAACATTACATAATAGTTAACCAAATAATCTGGCCTTTAAATCTATAGAGTCTACTTAATTTTCACCAAAGTTTTTTTTTTTCCAAACTCAGTTGAAATTAACAATATCTACTTCCTCTCACTTTAACTCATCCGACATTTTGTGTAACAAGTTATCGTCTTTTTAAACATAATTTTCAAGCCAAAAGAGAATCGAAGCGGAAATCCCGCTGCGAAAATCCGGATGGCTTGGAAAACCTTTTGTCAAAAAAAAAAGTTATCAGTGTCCTTTCTCATTATTATGTAAATGAGTTATGTTAATATTTGAAAGAAAATGTTCTATATAAAAAGACAGGTTGTTCATTATGAATGGAGTACACTCTCTATAAAGGATGAATACGATACAGGCTCTGAGATACATGGAGGAAGAAGAAATGTCAACTATTTTCACTGCTCTTCCATTCCCCTCACTCTCTTTTATCCCCCCCCTTTTACCTTCAGATAATACAGGTTCATTTGCAATTCTCCTGCTCCATAAAAAAAGGTGTTGTTTCACTCATTAATTTAATAAATGCATAATTCATATCTATGCGAAACTCGACAGCAAAGAGAAGACACTTTTTTTTACGATGTACACAAATATTTAATATAAAATTCCTTTCAACAAAACTTAAATTTCAATTTTTTTTCTATTTAACCATGTACACGTGAATTAAGGGGAGCCACTTAATAGAGTGGTGAAACTCATCCTATACTTTCACAAGTATTGTAATATTTAAGAAGTGTCTCGTTTTTTTTTCTAATGAAAAATAATATTAAAAATATAAATGTACGAGTAAAATACATACCACTGCAATATTAAATCCTACCCTTATCATTTTATAAAAAAATAAGTTATAATTACACAGGTTGTGCTGAATTTTTAATATAAATTACTCATACATCCAGTATAGTTAAAATTTATATCCACCATTTTGTTTCAAGGCGGTGACAAGACATTACTTTTTTGTCATTTATCTTAGTTTAGTTTCTGCGTATCAGATATTCATTGTACCAACTTTGAAAGGTTTTTAGAGACATACATATTTTATATATATATATATATATATATATATATATATATATATAATATATATATATACGTATTATAAAACACAACCTATGTGAAGAACGTGTAATTATCTAGCCGTTTCTGATTTTACGTTCAGGTTGTACAATTATGTCTTAATTACACTAAAACGCTTAGAGATTAGGAAGGCTGTATTTATAGGAATTTTACCAGCATTCTCGTGGAGGGAGAGTGTAAAATGAATTTGAAAAAAATTCAGAACACACCCAACCGAGATCTGAGCTTCGTTCTCCATGTTATCGGCAGTCTAGTCTACTGCGAGGTTGATGCCTTGACCCATGCAGCCACCGAAGCTGGTCACTTTATATTGCTACATATATTGAATACAATTATTATTTGAAAGAGTGGTTTAAAATGTTGACCTATATTGGTTAGACCATTATTAGTCAAAGATATAAATAAGTAAACTACACTTGATTTTAGGGTTAGATCTATAATTATAAAAACCTCAACTGGTTCGGGGGGAGGAGGGCTTATTAAATCCCTAGATACTAATTTTAAGCTCAATCGGTAAAATGATTTCGGCTCCAGGCCAAGATATAGACCGACAGACGGCATCGCAAAAAAAACACTTTTTGGTTTCAGGGGGCCATGAATTTCATAACTGAAATAAATTTTAGTTTATATTTTAATATTTTGGAGTTTCTTACACACACAATATGTACTGAGCCCATAATAGCGATTCACATGAGGATATCTAATATAAGTAGCTTAAAAAGATCATTCGAAATAAGCTCCAATGTGTCGTTTTTTGACAATTTTCAAAAAGTACAAGACTTCACAACACAGTAGTAGAAACAATTAACAAGAACAGTTACAACAACAACAATTTTTTTTAGAGAAACCGGTTTTACAGTTACAACAAAAGAATCTCGTAATGGTATAATAGTGTTTTTCTTTGTCTAGGGGGAGTTATGACAGGTACAGTACATAAGTACACAGTCAACGCCAACAACTCTCTGACCAAAACAACTACCATTTCTCATGTCCTTTACATCGGATATAGAGTAGTACCACCATTGGAAGAGGCATTTCTCTGTTCCTTTACATCGGATATAGAGTAGTACCACCACTGGAAGAGGCATTTCTCTGTTCCTTTACATCGGATATAGAGTAGTACCACCATTAGAAGAGGCATTTCTCTGTTCCTTTACATCGGATATAAAGTAGTACCACCATTGGAAGAGGCATTTCTCTTGTACCTTTACATCGGATATAGAGTAGTATCACCATTGGAAGAGGAATTTCTCTGTTCCTTTACATCGGATATAGAGTAGTACCACCATTGGAAGAGGCATATCTCTTGTCATTTACATCGGAAATAGAGTAATACCACCATTAGAAGAGGCATATCTCTTGTCCTTTACATCGGAAATAGAGTAATACCACCATTAGAAGAGGCATTTCTCTTGTTCTTTACATCATATATAGAGTATTACCACCATTAGAAGAGGCATATCTCTTGTACCTTTACATCGGATATAGAGTAGTACCACCATTAGAAGAGGCATTTATCTTGTTCTTTACATCGGAAATAGAGTAATACCACCATTAGAAGAGGCATATCTCTTGTACTTTACATCGGAAATAGAGTAATACCACCATTAGCAGAGGCATATCTCTTGTCCTTTACATCGGAAATAGAGTAATACCACCATTAGAAGAGGCATTTCTCTTGTTCTTTACATCAGAAATAGAGTATTACCACCATTAGAAGAGGCATATCTCTTGTCCTTTACATCGGATATAGAGTAGTACAACCATTATAAGAGGCATTTATCTTGTTCTTTACATCGGAAATAGAGTAATACCACCATTAGAAGAGGCATTTATCTTGTTCTTTACATCGGAAATAGAGTAATACCACCATTAGAAGAGGCATATCTCTTGTCCTTTACATCGGAAATAGAGTAATACCACCATTAGAAGAGGCATATCTTTTGTTCTTTACATCGGAAATAGAGTAATACCACCATTAGAAGAGGCATTTATCTTGTCCTTTACATCGGAAATAGAGTAATACCACCATTAGAAGAGGCATTTATCTTGTCCTTTACATCGGAAATAGAGTAATACCACCATTAGAAGAGGCATATCTCTTGTCCTTTACATCGGAAATAGAGTAATACCACCATTAGAAGAGGCATTTCTCTTGTTCTTTACATCAGATATAGAGTATTACCACCATTAGAAGAGGCATATCTCTTGTCCTTTACATCAGATATAGAGTAGTACAACCATTATAAGAGGCATTTATCTTGTCCTTTACATCGGATTTAGAGTAATACCACCATTAGAAGAGTATTTTCTCTGGTCCTTAACATCGGATCTAGAGTAGAACCACCATTGAAAGAGCCATTTCTCCTGTACCTAAATCTTATATAGAGTAATACCACCATTAGAAAGGGCATTTATCTTGTCCTTAACATAATACACAGTAGGCAATTATCACTAGAAAAAAAGTTTCAAGTGTCCTACGTGCCATTATGTAAAGTTGTAACAACGTTTGGACATGACAAATACTCGTACCATCGTGTGAAGAATCTTTTAGAACCTTTAGAGTTTCACTTTCTTAACATAATGATTATATCAGCCCATGAATTATAAACTGACTTGAATCAAGGACAAACACAACACCCAGCCCCCCGTCGTTAATTCATCACTGTGTAAAGGGAAATCCTCCTTTCACCAATGATAATTTTTTGACCATATCAGAAATCGATCTCAGGAGCCTTAATTGAGACACACTTCCGAATTATTTATGGTCTCAAGACTTAACACTCTTAGGAAACAATTATCATTAATTAACCAATATTCATTTTAAAAAAATCACTTATATTGCAGCAATCAAAATCTGATCCCAATATCGCAATTGTCAAGGTAACCATACAAAATTAAAAATGGTATGCAAATACGTTTTCCCATTAAAGTTTAATCTTGTATCTAAATCATTGATTAATCTGTTTAAGATAAGTTCATCTTACAGCCGATCATTCAGGAAGTCATACATAGGTAATAGTTCTAACCAGAAATTGCATCTAAGTGATACTTCATTAAATTCTTCAATTGACAACAACGAAATTGGGACAAGTTTAATAGATTATTCATTTAAAAATGTTTTATTTTTTCAATGTTATATTTCTTTTAATTATGATAAAATAGTTTCACTGTTCTCAATACTACTGTTTTTTTTTAAACATAGAATATAGTAAACTGCACTCCCATGTGACGTCTGGTTTGAGCTGTACTACCTATCTTAGGTGTTATCCGTGGGGTGAAACGTGCTCTTAAGATGGGGTGCTAGTGAGCGCGAGTTTAGTGCATTAATTTTGCAGTTTTTATAGCATAAACATTTTTTGGTCAAAATAAATCTAATATTTCTTCTATAGAAAGATAGAGTTTAGCTTTCTACACATAGTTTTTGAATATCTGTCATGAACATAGCGCCATTTAGTGACAAACTTTTTAAATAAAGAGAAAAAGTTGTCATTAAATTTCAGGACACCTTGGACAGATATTCAAGAACTGTTGAGATTAGCATGTGCATAAAACTAAACTATTTGTTTCTATAGAAGAAATATTTAATTTATTTTGGCCAAAAAATGTTTATGCTATAAAAACTTCAAAAATACTGCCCTAAACTCACGTTCACTAGCACCCCATCTTAATATACTCCATTCACGGTAGGAATTACTCTCCGAAAGGTCTTTTTTCCTACCAAAATCCTACTATATAATAGCTTTCTGGTAGGGAAAAAGGCCTTTCAGAAAACAATTCCTACGCTGAACAGACTTTACGTTTGGTTCAAGATGTATAACCTACCTACGCAAGGTGTTATCAATGGAGCGAGACGGGCTTCTAAGACGTCTGACTCAAGCTGTATTATCTAACTAAGCTAGGTGTTTTCCTTGGTGTGAGACGGGCTCTTAAGACGTCTGCTTAAAGTTGAACCACATACCTAAGCTAAGTGTTATCCGTGGGTTGAGGCGGGCCTTTAAGCTCATATTTCCGAGTCAGGCTTGAATTTGCTAATTCATGCTTAACGTTTCCTGGCTTCATTTATTGTCAATGTTAGTTTAGAAAAGGTAAAAACTTTCCCCACCTAGAATTTAAATGTCCTTCAAATATTTTAGTTAACTTTTTTTGTATCACCATGAAACGTTTTATTGTTTCATTATTTTGGCACTCATTCATGACATCATATCCTGTGATATTCTAGTACACGTGAATAAGTTCGTTAAGACATGCGGACAATGCGAGGCCAAACCCACTTAGCGGACAATTCACGAGTTAACATTCACTTTGACTGGTTCTGTCTCACTCCTCTTATTGGACTAAATTACCACGCATTTTAAATTTACTGTCACACCCCAAATAACAGCTTTCGGATGTTATAGTCGGAGTGCTCTAGGTAGAAATGAAACGATTTATTTTCTCAATTATCCTGGTCAGATAGTATGGTTTGTTTACTATATTTTTTTGTACCACATCTTACTACCCACTTGGATTATACGCTATGTAATAATATTAGCACCGCGTCTTACTACCCGTTCGGGTTATACGCCTAAGTACTAATTACGCTAATGGATTAGGAATTGGGAAGGTTGAATTTAGAGAAGTGAACCGCATTTAATGGATAAACCTGGAAAAACCCCCAGTTCACCCGACCGAGATTCGACCTCGATCTTCCGTCCTCGGCAGTAGAGCTCAACACGACTGGCGCGTTAGCCAACTACGCCACCGAGGCGGGTTATACGCTATGTAGTATTAAATAATGGGACAGGGTGAGAAAGTTGAATTTAGACTAATATACTGAATTTGCGTGGAGAGAGAGAGAGAGAGAGAGAGAGAGAGTGGTAAACAATTTAGGTATAACCACCCTCAGTACACCTGACAAGGATCGAACTATGGTCCCCCCCTTCATAGGAAGTCTAGTGTCCAGTCTATTGTGAGAGTAGCGCCTTAGACCGTTCGGCCACCAAACGCTCTAATATGGAACCGAATATGTTGTTGGTTTTACCAATTTCTTGTGATGAGATTTTATAGTCTTAGTGTACTAAGAAGGGTTTGAAAAAAGTTTTGTTATACCACTTCTCGTGGTTGACCCTATATATCTTTAAAAAAAAAAGTAGTAACTTTTTTCCTAACACATCTAAGGGAAAGCTCATATTAATAAAACTCTAAATTAAAAATAAAATTCGACAATTTTCTCTCTCGTATTAAGTCTATAACATTTTGGATCCGCCGGAAAATCAAAATGAGTTTTGTGAGTATTTATAGCATTTTACCTGCTTCGGTGTCCGATTAATTAAAGGCGTTTCTATTTTAATAGGCTTGACTGCTGATGGGGAAATTGGAAATCAAACCCCAGTAGGTTGTAATAAGAGGGGTGTTTCCTTAATATTTTTCCACTCTCTCACCACGCATATGGGGGTACACTTCCTTTAAGCTCGACCTTCCTCATCCCTAACACATTGGCTTATTTAGTACATAATGGTATAACCCGAACTGGTAGTAAGTTGCTGTACTAAAAATTATAAAAAATAAAATATTAAAGATTCCACAAGTAGGTCCTAATTGGCTAATGGCTTAAAGCCTTGCACCTCAAAAACATTATATCTAAAATATGTTTGTCACTAATAGTCAGCCTAATATTAAAATGTGATTTTTTTTAGCACCGCTTCTATCCTTTGGGTTATACGCTTATGTACTAATTACGTTAATGGTTTTAGTTATAAGGAAGCTTATATATTTATAGGAAGGGTACCTACATTTTCTTGGAGGGAGGGTATAAACCCTTTTTGTAAAAACCACCCTCAATGCACCCGACCGAGTTTCAAACCTGGATCTCCCCATCATCGGTAGTCTAGTCTACTGCGAGAGTAGCGCCTAGGACCATGCGGCCACCGAAGAGGGTAAAATGTGCTAACTAAAAGTATTCCTAGAGTATAGTTTTCAAAAAACTAAGGATTAATTTCAAACCTTTTAAAACACAAATTAATATCTTAGAATAAAGTGTTCACGTGTTCTTGTCTAGAGGAAGGAAAGTTGATATAGTAGGGCTAATTTTGTCGCCTCTGTAATGGGATAGCTTCGAGACGCCATGCGTCGCGACGCATCGCCCTTAAAAGGGCCCCGCCCACCCCTACGAGAGAGACGGTGACTTCAAAGAGAATCGTGTGCAGAGCACCTAACGACCATCGGAAGAGCTTACAAGAAACACGAGTTGTTTCATCAAACACACCGCCCTGCTAATTAGGTCACGTGATGTTAGAGTGAGAAGGTGGTGATGAAGGGGAGTGAGGGGGGAGGGAGGGGATCTTAATTGTCGGTTGTTGCAAGAGAAAATGGTTCGTAAAGGGGGGTATCGGGGTTGAAGCTTTGGGCAACATCGTGCTTTGACATCTTTTTTTTTTTACCGTGTGGCAATTTTCGACTCTTTTATCTGCTATCGATGTCATCAGGTTAAGTTGCAATCAATATGACTACACTTATAATTGTTTTATCTACTTCAATGCTGGCTATAAATAACTATAACAATCTACTTTAAATAAGCAGGATGGACGTGAATATAGAATCTTGGAATAAATATCAACATAAGAGGCAATATAAATATAATATAAGATACAAATGGTAACTAAATGTTAACATTACTTCTTATAATCCATTCATTAATAAGATTCATACACTGTGTTAAGTGTTAAACTACTGGTCTGGGGTCTGGTTGTCAAGTTCATACTATATTTATAATTAGTTTTGAACCACCAATAAGCAAGATTAAAGCTAAAATAAAAAATTTTCAAGAAAAATTGAGAGACAATTTTTTTTAAAGGATAGGAGTCTCTAATCTCAAATATCTTGAAGATATTCGAGGATTCGGGGCCTATCCCTAAATACCATTATAACTACATTTATGTGTCGAAAGAAAGGAAAACCATTTAGTAGGAAAAAACACCATCAGTATAACAGGTCTGGGTATGAACTCAATCCTCTCTCTCACTTACCAACCAGATTGTATGAGCTTAACGTCTATTCCGCGTGCTCATTGAGGAAGTTTAACCAAGCCATCGCATTCATCTCTTTAATAGCAGGAAAAAGTTATTTTTCTATTACATTTTTATTGACATTTTTCCAGCGTGGCTATTGTGAGTGTACAAGGATATTTTTTTTCATTGTGTCTTACTATCATTTCGGGTTATAGACCGATTCCTACTAGTTAGTTTGATGTTTAAGATATGGATAAGGTTGAATTTAGAATAAGTGTGCCTGAATTTGCATGTAGGGAGAATGGAAAATTATTTAAGAAAATCCACCATCAGAAAACCTGACAGGGAATCGAACGCTGGTCTCTAGAAGTCAATTTTATTGCGAGATTGACGCCTTAGATCATGAGGCTACAAAAGAGGGTCAAGGTCTCTTTAGATAAGTGATTTCGTTGAGAGGTTTTGAATATGTTTCTAGATAAACTATAGGGTTAACGATCGAGATCCAATTTAGACAAAAAAAGCGCTTAATAAAGAACTTATGACGAAACACCGGTGAATAAAACTGCATAAAGTATTCATTTGTTCCATTAAATATGCATTTGGATCCAGTGATAGGCGGGGATAGCTTTGGGAACAGATTAGAACATCAAGCTAAGCCCCATCGACGTTAGACATGTCATTAATTATTTGATGCTATTGAAATGGAACGAACGGCTTGGAAACATAAAACTTCAAAGTGAGTTGAAACTTTTTCAGGTCGTTCAATAAAAGAAAAATTGCACAATTTTAAGCTATAGAAAGTTATTCGATGATTTAAAATCATTACAGTTCACGAAGTATTAAAGGGTCAAAATTGCAAAATTTTTGCAGTTTTTATTTTAAAACTTTTTTTTGACCAAAATAAATCAAATATATCTCCATTTTAAAGTCAATTTTTTTTTCACATGGTGATATCAACAGTTGTTGAATATCTGTCAACTTGTTATCTTCATTAAAAAAGTTTCTCATCTAATTCTGCTATGCTCATGACAGATATTCAACAACTGTTGATATCATGTGAAGAAAATTAAACTTTAGGCTTATATTTCTATTGGAGCAATACTTTATTTATTTTGGCCAAAAACTGTTTCACTCTTAAAATTTTTCAAGCAAACAAAAAAAAAAAACATTGCCCTTAACTTACGTTCCATAAAATCCCATCTTAATCAAACTAAGGACCACTAGAATCATATCCTACCACTTTAAGCACTTTGACACGTATATCCTTATTTTGGTTGGAAGAAGAGTTTAGAAAATTCAAACATATTTGTTTGCATCTAACATTGATAACATTTTACTATACTATTTGTGTTATTATATAGGTACTGATAATATATATCAAAAGCGAAAGCTCCAGATGGCACAAATTGATGTATGAATATATTAAAATTGTTTTAGTAATTTTAGTAACTAACTTCCACTATTCTTCCTACCAAAATCAGGGTATAGATGGACTCCGATGTTCCACGATCCAAGTTAATATCAATCAATCAAACAGATAAATCAAGGTTTAGAGTTAAACAAGAATGAACTACCAATTAACTCATGATTCAAAGTCTAAATTTGAACCAATATAGATCCGAACTCAAACGCGGCTTGCCTACTAATTTCATCATAGAACGTAGTTAACTAGTTTATTAGGTCCTTTGCTGTGATTAGAGCTAAATGAATTAGTGTGGGAAAAGGACGCAGAAAAAAATAGAACAAATTAGATTTTTTTAAAAGGGAAAAAATAGATTTACCTCTAAAAGTGTCGTAAAACGAAAAAAGAGACAAAGATGTAATTTGCAAGTATACATTGGCATTTTGTGCGTCACTCAAAAAGAGAGATAAGGAGAGATTCTGACAACAGATATTTATTAGCGAGTGGGTTGACACTATGTTTGAAACTGTGGTTTTAGAATACGTCACAGCACTGTTTCATGTTAATTAGCGGTGACATTGGCAACATGGCATGACGTTAGGTTTGCAGTCAAATCATTGGAAACGCCTTATCTGACAGCTAGGAAATAGTTACTAGATTTACTTTTACGTATTTATACGTCGAGTCACCCCTTTGGCTGACGCATGTTTAAGGTGTCATTCACTCTCGTGCAAGACTGACTTACTGATGACGGGGAAATCGGGGTTCGAAAGCCGGTCGGGTCTACCGAGGGTGTTTTTTTTTCCCTAAATGGTTTACCACTCTCCTTCCTCGCTAATGCGGGAATATTACCTCTAAAAATTTTCTCATTTCCTCATCTCTACCCCATTAGAATAATGCGTAAAAACTAAACAGGTAGTAAGACGTGGTGATAAAAAAATGTATAATTTAAAAACATTTTTGAAAATTGTCTGTAGGAATCTTCGTGTCAGTATGAATAGTAAAAAGTCCGTAGAAACATGTATTTTTAATATTGTAGAGGAAAATATAAACATTTTAATTATAATTAAAAGTCAATGCTGTCCTGGCATAAAATAATATGGGTAGTGAATATACTCGTCAGTGGAAGAGGGTAAATGCTATCAGCAAGTCATCAATCAAGAAGCCTGGCAATGTGAAATGCTAATTTTATTCCCTCTATTCCTACTTCTTACATTGGTGTCTTTAAGTGTGGTAGTACTTAAAAGCACCAAGTTAAGAACATCACACGTTTCGTAAAATAGCTTTGAATTCACCAAGTCAGCAACGTAGTTAAGCACTTTTTTTAAATACAATAATTTTAAAATTGATTCAAACATGTTGAGTAAGTGAGCAGATCTTTTTTTATAAAGAACAAAAATGAATTATTATTTAAACATTTTCATTATAATTGAATACAAAAAGCTCGATACATTTCTGTGCTTCATTTCTCTAGACCACAACTAATGTTCAGAACGTATCAAGTTCTTACTAAGGTTGCCGTATTGGTTAACACTTGTGGAAAGAGGGGGGGAGGGAAGGGGGTGTAAGAATATTTCGTTCTCAGGACAAATTTTCAGAGGCATTCGACCGGCACAAATTTAAACCGCAAGGGGGGGAAAAATGTTGTTGGTCAAACAGATGATCTTTGTGGCTTTACAGTTTCGTCCTGAAGTTTTATTTTCTTAGTCGTTTTTGTTGATGTGTTTTTATTTTGCTCTGAATGGTGGTGTATAGACAAGCCTAAATACTTGCTCTGGTTACCTTTTGGTAACTTTACACTTGATGAAGGTGTACTTCGATGGGCGTATTGAGTTACGTCTGTACACACCTCATGAAACTCTGGGCTACTTTTACCGTCAAACTTTCATGGGAAGAACCTTATCTGACAGTTAGGGAAGCTACTAGATCTACTTTCACGTATATATACAGGTCAATTTGTGTTAATGGTAGCTGCCACATTATATATATATATTCAATGCCGAGAAAATAATATTAATATAATATTAAAATGTTATAATTGCTGGCCACAAAAATAAAGTAACCATTTATTAAAAGGTTCTCCTCTGAAAATTGGATTGTTCCTTGGAAATCATTAATGATATTAACTGCCACAAGATATATTTGGGGACTATAACGCTTGTACGAATAATTTAGCAAAAATGGCAAAGTTTGGAATATGGAAATGGTCTTTAGGTTAGGATGAACCCACATTGAGCATCATTATCTTACATTTGACAAAATGACACATGGAAACGGGAAACGAACCGATACCCTTGGATATAATACCAATACTCTACAGCTTAGATCTCCAGGACTCCTTGCTCGTAGTTTAAGACAGAGTCTGTGATGGACGTGTGGAAATCATCAGCTACTATAAGCCATTAGATATCACAGCCAACGGCAACATGTAGGTCGCTTCAAACCGTGTTAGCACAATATAAATTGTACCAGTACATGAAAACAAATAGCTTTGAAACAGATTAGTGATTTTACCATTAATAGATAATTTCGATCTTCCAAGTTTCATTATTCATAAACCCATCTTTTATCGTGTAAGGTAACAAGTTTAATTTGGGAGGGTAGTTAACGTGATAAAAAGTAAATGTTTTTGCAGTTTTCATGTCAAAACATTAATTTTTAGTCAAAATGAATGCAAAAATATTTGCAGTAGAAACGTAGAGTTTATTATATATAAAGTAATTTCAAGAGACCAAAAGTTAATGATTATTTGTTATAAGCATTATGAAATTTGATGATAAACTTTTTAAATTAAGAGCAAAAGTTGTCATTAAATTCCAAAACCCTCTTGATATATATTCAAGAACTGTTTAGTAGTTTACTATGTACTGAAAATTAAACTAAATGGATTTAATTGATTAATACTTTATTAATTTTGTCCAAGAATTTTTTTAATAAACACTGTAGAGGTATGGATCATACTTCACATTACCTTTCAGCCCACCTATTGAATTAATGCACAGGTTTTTTTTTGTTTATAATTCAAACGCACACACATCATCAATGTTTTCCTTAAATATACTAACATTTTTTCCCCCACGAAGTAATTAGCACTTTTAATTCTATAATTAAGCTGGGAAGTCTTAATATTATGGAACAAAAAAAAAATGTCTACACCATTGTAACTCCTACAAAAGACTTCACACGTTAATTCCATGAAAAACTAAAATCGCTAATTAACTCTTCTAATTATCACCACATGTATTTATATTTTCCCTTCTACTTTATTAATTGCCATAGCCTTCAAAAAATGGGGGGTGGGGGGTGGAGGGGCTGGGGACAGTGGGGGGGACGAAGTCTTTTGGAACATCTGGGCTTCTGTTTGCCCTTCGTCTTCTCCCAAGATGCTATATCTCAACAAGAACACTTTTTTTTACCCGCCCTTGCATTTCTTCTCTTGATCTTGGTTTCTTCCCATTTGCTTCGAGACTCGTAAATTTTCTCAGTCCAAAAGCTCTGGAGTAGTTGGCTGAGGCTTGTGTGGGTTAAGCCCCAACCAAGTTTACTTCCCTCCTCCTTCCCCTAGCCCCCTATTCCGTTTTCTCTCTGCCATCCCTCTTTAGACCTCCCCGTCATTTTTCCTCTCCAAAAGTGTCCTCAACCTCCCTTAACCTTCTTCTATTAGGACATTATTTTTTCACTGACACTTTCTCGTTTTGACATATAGTTTTAGTTTAACCTTTTGGTTTATGTTATGTAAAAAAAAATATTCTCTGTGGCTTCCGTTTTAGTAATAAATATCACCCTATACAAAATCTCAGAAAAGTTTTTGGTTTTTATGTGAATAAAAATTTTTTTTTGAAAAAATTTATGTTGAATGTCAGATTGAATTGCATGTGTTTTTTTTTTACTTACATTTTTGAAAGACTTAATACTTACCTAACCCGTGGGCACGTGGATCTGAGTGTCAAAAGCTCATTTTTTTATGTTGACATGGAGGACCCGGCATTTGAATCCCGACAAAGGGATAAGAGGTTTTTTCCTAAAGAGTTTCCCACTCTCCTTCCATGCAAATGGAAGGTACAGGTATTGATAATATCTATCAAAAGTTGAAGCACATATCCCATGACTTGATGATATGAATACGTGGAAAGTAGATCTAATAATTTTTTTTCAAGCTGTTAAGTAAAGACTCTTCCTATGTAAACTGTACGATTGAACCAAGACACTTCATTAAAACGAGAGATTTCATGAGTTTTTATTTCTCCCCAAAAAAAAAAAATTAATAACAATAAAGAGACCAACAGCTTTTTGTCGACTAAGTTTAACGATGACAATTTGTTGGAATCCGCTGAAGACTGTATCGGTTACTATTCCATTTAGAGGAAGAAAAGCAGAAAGAGAAAGGTGAAAAATTAAAATGGTGCTACAGATAGGAATGAGGGAGGGGAAAAAAACGCGATAAAACAATAATCTTAAACGAAACGAAGACAACGATGGGGCAACGGAAAAGTTTTTATTTATTTCTGGAAATGAAAGAAAGAATACACCTCTAGTCTTATATTAGGTTTTCTTTGGGGGTGCGCTATAAATGCGTTATATTACTACTACCTTTACGAAGTTTGCGTTGAGGCCCAAATATTATTACGCTCAACTTCAACCGGAGCAGCGTTCTGTATGCTCCAAAGCAGAAACATATTCCGATTTCAATTCGAAATAACGTTTCTCACAAGCAATTTTTGTATGATCTGTTAATAATGACGAGATATATTTAAAATATCTCTACGCGAGTCGTCTTGACCATATATATTCTCCCCCCCCCCTCTTAATTAGATGCTAAAGATGTAATTTTAGTTATTATATTGTACGTTATGTTCTGGTTTATAAGAACTGGGAGAATATAGTTTTGTTCACGTTAATACATCTGTTGCTTGCAACCCATCCAACCCTTTCCTCTTCCCGACTGTAGGGAATTGAACTGTCTCATTCATACACCCAGTTCTCGGATATTTTCCGGTACATTTTTGAAGCGTTTCATTTTCTTTTCTTGAATTGGAGAAAATAAAATTGAAAAATAAAAATAATAAAATTATTGTTTGGTGTTTTTTTTTTTTGTGTAAGTTTTTATTGCTACGCTATGGTTTGAAACATGTTTATGGTTGAATTATCTTCAGGCAGAGATGTATTAAACGTTTATTAAAATCACTAAGCAATGCTCCATTTTCTCAGAGATGCAAAACTTTTATTTTAAATTTTAAGAAATGTGCGATCTTTGTTCTTAGTGGGTAGTTTAGCTTCTACTGAAAGTCTCCCTTCCTTGTTTTCCCATCCACATATTATTTGTTCCTCTATTTTACTATTGCTTCACCACTGTATTAAACATATATAGGCCTATTGTATTTACTTAAGAGGATGATTAATGAAATTTTTATTTTTATAATCCACTCAATACTCTGAAAAATGTGGACTCAGAGACAATCTTGGACATAAGGAAATACATTCATCATGGATTTAAGATCCGGGAAAACGGTATCGGCTCCGGGCAGCCCCTCCGGATCGAACCTATCCATCATCCCTCTCAACGAAGAAATCCGACTCACCGACCAGAGCCAGAACTCCGGCCCAGCCCCAGATTCGTCGCACAAGGGGAATCCGTCATCTCATCATCAAACTTCGTAGTTACAGCCTGGTCACCAGCCCAGCACGAGTCATCCAATTCCGGAAAGACGACGAAGAAGACACTACAATGCCGAGAGACGACCTACAAATCGCACAAGCGCTGCAGGAGCTGACACAAACTGTCAACACTAACGAAGAGCGGTTCCGCAATATTGAGACGATACTAAACCTCATGGCCCCGAGAGGTATGCGGTCAGATTCCAGATACCTCCAGGAGGAGCAGAAGCTTGCCTTAACGGCACGATTAACCCGTCTTAAGGCGTGGGATCACTACTGCCACAAGAAACACCACTCCTGGACGTCGATGAGCCACCAGCATTACAGGTTTCCTTAGCCCTGAAGGCCAAGATGTCAGAATTACCTCCAGGGAGACACCGCCACCAAGCCTGCTTTCTACTAGCCGTCACAGCGTATTACCCTAATCTAGCTCAGGAGCTTCAAGAACAGTAAATTCACAGGATAAACACTTGTTTATCCCTAAACAAAAGGATGGACCACAGCAGTAGCAGCTGGGTGGGGCTACGCCGGAGCAGCCATATACCCTCCAGGTTTTGTGCCACCGCCACCAGCACCACGAACCGTCTACAACTACCAGCCCTCGAGAGGTGGTGGTGGCGGCTCAACCAACACGTAACCGGCGTCGTGGAAGAGGCAGGGAACTTAATGCAGCTCATCAAGAAGAAAAGTAATCTCATAACTTTAATGCTGAAATGTCCTGATGTATTTGATAACTAATTGTATCTGGTATTGAATAAAGCTGCGGAAACCCCTCTCTCACTCCACTGCCTTCGGCTTTCCACTTACCCCTCGTCGGAATACTTAAAGAGTATAAAAGTGAGGGGTGATGGGAGATCGAAGTCATCGGAAGTGAGGGAGGGAGCCAACAACGGTCTTCGTCCTCGATATTGATGCCCGATTCGGTGATGAACTCCTCTAAGGAAGTCTTTGGCTGGAACGTTATCGGTGATCAGTTCCGATGCTCGCTTGTACCAGTTCCTTAGTTCTGATCAGTCGGTAGGGGATATCCCAGGTATCAACCTCTTCATATCCTTTTGTGGTCTCGGCAGAGACTCGTCCGATGCGTGAAACTTCTTCTTCTTTTCCTGCCATACGTCGAGCTTGAGGTCTATGCTGTGGCTGGATCTCGATTATTTTTGCATGGTTCAGAAATTTCTAGGTCTGTTCTGTAACGTCATCGAGGGGTATCGTCTCCAGCCATGCGAAGTCCTCTTCCCAGACGGGGGTTGGAAGCCCTGTGTCGTTGTAGGCTCTGGCGAGGTTATGAATAAGCCAAGAGAAGTTTCTAGAAAAAAAAAAGACACAATACTACATTTAAATACAGATTATTAGTTTTGATGATGTACAGGCTCCTTAATTATATCCTAATAACTTCTCTGATCACATGGTCTAAGGGACTACTCTCACAGTAGGATAGCCTGCCAATGAAGGGTAGATCGAGGCTAGAATCTTGATCGGGTGCTCTAAAGGGGTTTTTCCCAAAATTGTTTTCCACTCTCCCTCCACGCAGATACTAGTACACTTCCTATAATTATAACCTCCCTCATCTCTAAAACTACTAGCACAATTAGTGCACATGCGTATAGCCCAAGACGGTTGTAAGATTAAGGGTGAAAAAAATGTTGTTTTTTTTTGTTTTGTGGGTGTTGTAATGAAAGGTTTGGAATTTTTTTATTTTTTTAAAATTACAATTTTTTTATTCATTTTTCGAGCAAAGGGTTATTTAAAAACATAGCCCACATACTAATATAACCTAGTTCATAATATTTAGGAGTAGGCTACACACTGAAACCTACGCACCCAGTAATTTGAAATCATTGTGAGTAAACTACTGAATTAATCTCAAAATATTTCCTTATTAAATTATGTTAGACGTTTGCTTGGGAATAATACTGTACACTTGATCTGTAGCTATGGGGGAAAAAAACTAACACTTTTCTTTCGATACAAACTTTTTGACTAAAACGTTTTTGTTTATATAATTTTGTCTTAATTGTATCTTGTATCGTTATTGAAATAAACAGTAATTTTTTTTTATAATTTATGAGATTTTAATCTACAATCTCATGATTTGATTATAAGTTTCTTTTACTTTGTTCGTAAATGAACTAGACAGTAAAAGGCTCTAACAAACAATATTGTTAATATTTCATTTACTAACTTTAAGCTTATAATATACGGAATAGGAAAAATTCTCTTGTTGCTAAAATGTTTTTTATATTTGCTGATATTAAGTCTAAGCATTTTAGAGATATACCCATAGACTATAGAGATCTCACATCAATATTTTCGCCTTTAAAAAACTAAAAAAATATTGATTTCACTGATTAACCTTTCGTTACATACACTTTGTCATCGTTAATTTACTTTTGATACGAATGTTATCACTATTCATCTTTGTTTGTATACTAGGACAAGTAAAGTATTAATCTTTTTATATCAGTGCTTCTTTCTAATTTTTTCAGCATCGTGTCTTACTACCTGTTCGAATTTTACGCTAATAGTTATTTTCTTTGGTCAACAACCCGAAGGTTGGTTTGATATGATTTATATCCAACCCGAGCTGGATATGTACTCAATCCTTCGGCTGGTTAGTGCTGTCCGCTCCATCTGGTGGAAATCACATGTACTAGGTAAGTTCAGGAAGTATGGTGGTTCTTCGTTGCCTTTCACACTAAATTTCTATGATCGAACGTTAATGGGCTTATAAAATTTTCCTGGAAATGTATTTTCACATAACTTCCATTGTTCTTTACATGTCACAATCGACATGGGATTAACAGCCTTCCATTCCGAAGGAAGTTGTGCTACGGATTTTTATCAATCAAGAAAATTCTGTTAACCTTGGCCTGGCGAGCACTTTACCCTAAGACCACTAAGGTCGACATATTTTAATACAAGGAATGAGTAGAATATCGTTACTTTTCCTCCAATATCACAGCGTCCCTCTAACCACTCAGCCACGGGGAGGACGAAGAGTATCATCGTGAAAGAAAGCAGTTAAAGCAGTAGAAAAGTAGAAAAAAAAAAAGTAGAGCAGTGGGCCTACTACTTTTGACCAGCAGACTTTCAAAAACGTTTACAGCGCTCTACGTGGCATCTCATTTCATCAAAAGGGTCTATTTCCTGTAGGAAAGGAAATCGTGTGTTTGGAATAATATAAAAATATGGGCTAGGGGAGGAGTTGGGGGGGGGGGGTAAGGCAAAAAATGAAATTACCCTGTATTGACATTCTGTTTGACTGGGAATGACACGACCCGCTTGCATTGTAGAAGGCAGCATTGCACCTCTCACAATGCCGGGCTCAAAGTACGTCACCATTCAGAGTTTCCTTCTAACAACTGTTGTAGCTGAGCTGACACAGCCTCATCTCCACAAGACAGGGTATGGCGGATAAGCGTAAGTCCTTCTCCCCTTCCCCTACCAAAGGTATTGCGGGCATTTAATTTAGCATAGACATATATATATATATATATATATATATATACATAATATAGTTCTGCTTGAAAGGAACTTTTGGAAAACCCGCTTCAGTGGCCGAACGGGCTAAGGCGTCACTCTCCCAATAAATTAGGCTGCCGATTACGGGGATATGTAGGTCAGAATTTCAGTCCAGTGTACTGAGGGTCGTTTTTCCAAAAATTGTTTTCCACTCTCCCTCCATGCCAATGCGAGTACACTTCCTAAAAATATAACCACCCTAATCCCTAAAACCATTAGCGTTGTTAGTATTCAAGTGTATAACCCAAACGGGTAGTAAGACGTGGGGCTGAAAATTAACTTTTAGAAAATAATCAAATGTAAATACATTTTATTAAAGTCTCAATTGATGACATTTTATCATCATATTAGTGCTGTTTTTTAGGTAAGTTCTAATACTATAGGAAGGGCTTGACCGCTAGGAAGGTCACCAAATACAATATCACGTCTTCATACGTCAAGTCATGTGACCTTCAGCTGTCACTTTGATAGATATTATCAATACAAATTAAACAACACTAATGAAATAGTAACATGCTGTCAATGTTCACAGGAGAATATTTTTTTTCTAAAAAGTCGTTCGTCTTTTGAAATTGGACTATAATGATATTATTTAGCAAATGTGACAACTGCATATCACATTACCTTAACTGAATAGAATAACTAATGCCACTACATCTTTTATGCTAGAAAAAAGTGAATTGGTAGGCCTGTTACATATCTCTCATGTTTGACATCGAAAAAAACTAGTCAGAGACGTAAAATTATTTTGCAGTTTTTATAGCAAAATTTAGTTTTTGGGCAAAAATAAATAAAATACTGCTCCAGTAGAAACAAAGTTTAATTTTCTTCCGATGATGATATAAACAGTTGTTGAATATCTGTCATGAGCATAGCGGCATTAGATGAGAAACTTTTTAAATGAAGAGAAAAAAGTTGTCATCAAATTCCAGGACACCCTTGACAGATATTCAACCACTGTTGATATCACCATGGGAATCAAATTGAACTATAGCCTAAGTTTTTACCAGATAAATATTTTATTTATTTTGGCAAAAAGAAAAAAAGTGTTGATACAACTACAAAAATACTGCCTAAACTTGCGTTCCATACACTCTCATCTTAATTCACTTCCGTACCGTTTGACTGTCTTAAAGCCAGAGTTTCCTTCTTTGATTACCTCACGGGATTTCATTTTTACCGCTCGAGACTCCAGGAAAACTGCACTAATAATAAGTCAGTCCTGGGTCTGTATTTCTGAGTTTATTCTTGACCATCTCGAGTGGGTTTCTTCTCAAAGTTAAATGGGGAAAATCATTCAAGATGGCCCTGAATGTACTCAGGAATACATCCTCTGGACAGTTTCTCTTGTAAAAGAAATTGTGTCATTGTGTCTTTTTTTTAAAGCCAGTTCTTTCACAGATTTTTTTTTTTCATACAGTGGGAAATAACAACAACTAAACCAATACATCTATCGATCTATTCTAATAGTAGAACGTAATAAAATGAAGCCAAAAGTCTTACTCAGGGGACGAGTGTGATATATATATAAAAGAGGTAGCCAATAAATTATGAAGCGTGCAGGGGGAAAGTCACAATAAACACATTTTCTAGAACAACATCTTCTATTTCTCAAATTCCATAAGGACTCCAGAAAATAATTTTATTTAACTAATTTAAATATAACAGAGACCTCTATTAACCATATGGCAGCATTAGCTCACTTTTAATTAAAATTTGACTGTACCCCCTTTTCCCTTATACCATTCATAAGCTACGTTGCGCAGCCCTCAGTAAACCCGTCTGAGATTTGAACCTTAGACCTCCCTATTCCCTGCAGTGCAGGGCCTGACATTTAATCCACGTGTCCACCGATACTGAGTCAACCCTGTCAACTCATTTAATGACTATTAATATAAAATACCTGCCCACCAACCTTGTAAAGGCCTTTGATTATTTAGTTCAAAATGGGTATGTGGGAACTATTTTACATGATAAATAAAAAATATGTCTTTATTTTGACAAGTATAAATAATCTAGAAGCAAACTAATAGATAACTGAATTTTTAAAACTTTGGTTACCAAAAAAATTGCTTAAATAATTTAGTTTTCTCATAAATCACTTTTAAAAATTTCATTTTTAAAAAGATCTTTGAATAATTTGTTTAAAATTGATATCTGGCGATTATTTTACGTAATTATTAATAGGGTATATTTATTTTTCTAAATAAACTAATTTAAGGACAAATAAAATACAAATAAAAAATTTTGAAAATTTACTTCAATATTTAGTTCTAAATGAGTATCTAATCATTGTTTTTCTTGCTTAGTAAAAAACTATTTTCTCAAAGATAAGGTCTTAAATAATTTGAGGATAGTTTAAAAATAACTTATTTTTAAAATTTTGAGAATTTTCGAACGTTTCTTTTAATTCTATACATTAAGAGTATTTATTGTAATTATTACTAGCACCGCGTCTTACTACCCGTTCGGGTTATATACATTACGCTAATGTGCAATGGTAGGGTGATTGTGAGATGAAATGGAGGACCTACAGTTTAACGTGGAATCCGAACCACGGTGGAGGCCTGGCATTCCTCACATCCACAAGTTGTAATTAATACACATCTTGTCAGAGGTGAAGGAAGGGTTTGGCAATCAAATAAATCTGTACCGGGACCAAGGATTGAACCCCGGACCCCCCGCACAGAAGACTGACACCTTACCCCTAGACCACCAGGTTACTTTTTATTCTAATTAACATAAATATAATACGTTTGTAGTTTTTCTGATCAAAACTTATTTAAAGGGTAGGCTAATTTAATGAAAAAAACTACTTAATATTGTTCCAATCTATAATATTATTATTATTATTAGCAGCACTGCGTCTTACTACCCGTTCAGGGAATCTATAATACACCAAATGAAAAACTTTAATCGATTGTATCATACCATTTACTTTTATGAGTGAGAAAAGAGTTTATAGATGACACTCATCAAAATGGAGTTGAGGTGGAAATAGTTATTTTCAAAGTGGCGGACGTCGGCAAGTTTCCAAACACACACACACACACAGTAAATTCGAGCAAATCTACGGACCTCACGCGTATCGCTAACAGAGACCATTCAAGAGGCCTCCTAAAAGACACAAAAGAGGCGGTAACCCTAGAAGACATTCAAAACTACCACAAACCCTTTTGTATAAGGAGAAAACATTCTAGGGGTATAGCTTTACAAGAATAAGAAAAGATTGGTAGAGTGAGATGGAGGGTAGGTAAATGTGAAAGGGGGGTGGAAGTGTCACAATATACTGAGGCTATGTCAAAGCATTTTTATAAATGAGTTTGGTATTCATGTCGTTTGTGTTTTGGAGGGTGGGAAGGACTATACTGCCCCCGCCCCCCCCCCCCCCATCAGCCCCATATTTTTTTAAACATAGGTTTAACAATTTCTTTTACACTTTTTTATTAGAATAAATTTTGCTTGGAAACTTCTTTTATATGTCATGTGCTAAGAAAATTATGTTTCTATAGAAATTTGTTGTTTTTTTCCTTTCTTCTGAAGTTGAGTAAATGATTTTCTGTCATTCTTATATTATTTTTTTCTTTAGCATTTGAAATGTTTTTTTTTTGGGGGGGGGGGAAGAAACATTATTATATACGCTGTGATTTGGGCTTGAACAACTTTATTTTAGTCAAATATTTACTGGGCACTTTCTAAACACAGGTTTATGAACACAAAAGCAATAAGGTATTTACAAGTTTTTGTATGACTGTATATCTGAAAATCTTTTCTTACTACTATGGTCACAACATGATTTTGTTAAGAAAAAAGGCCTTTCACGTAGAAATCAATTTATAGATAAACCTAAGACAGCACACCAAAAAATAAACGCCAAACCACACAGGATCTTTAAAAAGAGTGGATTTCCCGATTAACTATAGCTTTCGATTCACCGGAAATTTTTTTTTTTACTAGCCATGCTGATTTGTACGGGAGACTTGGTGTTGTATTATTTCTGAGTTAATATATAAGTCTGGTTTTTCTACAGTCATTTTGTTCAAGGAAATATCTTAAACTACTTCAAAGCTAGATTAAATTTTTTAACATTACAACCAAACACGCATTGGTGTAGGCTCATTTTGTTTTTATTACCTTTTTATTGGGGGTTCATGACTCTAATCCCAGCCAGGTGAACTATTTATAACTTTTACTAAGTAGTTTTTTACCCTCCTCTAAGAAAATTCAGATACATTTCCCTGTTAAAGGGGCCTCCTTAGTAAGCTAGAAACTACCGCGCAGAAGTTCAGCTCTATAGCAATATTTAATTCTAGGACGTATTATTTCAAATTGTTGTCCAAGCCTAAATTTCGTTGGAAGATTCCAGCTCTATATTTTAAGTTTTATAAACATATTTTTTTTTGTGACATTCTAACTTTAACTCATATTCAATGACTTTTTAATCATACGTATTTGTGGAGCTATAAAACTATGCTTCTTGTAAAAGGACTCTAGAGTTGACCTTCCTTTAACAAATACAGTAATTATTTGATATTCTCACAACAGGAAATGTTAAGATATTTGAGAAATGGCAGTGAGCTTTCCTCTTTACCTTGTGATAAGAAGTTTCGTAGTTTTCTTTCTCCTCGTTCTTATTTACATGACAAAAAGTAAATGGCGAAAATAAAGTACAAGCCTTGACAGAATAGACAAGTAGTTCCAGAAAACGACACATACAATTGTATTTTAAGACGTGTGGCTTGAAAGCGATTGATTCTTCATCGCTGATTGAGGCGGCCTCCTTAAGTATATTTTACTCACTCCTACCTACCCCATTACCATGATTAAAGAGCACATAGACAGAAAAGGTAGTAAACTTTGTGTAAAAAAAAACATGACAAAGGTTGTATATCTCGAATGTTCCTTATTTTGGCTGGAGAGACACCAAAATAGAAAGCGGCTAGTTTTAAAAAATAAAAATAAAACACTTTGTGTTCTTTTATTTGTGTTATTTGTGGTGTTAAAAGTTGAGGCAGCCTCTCTCATAAAGTGTTTTTTTTTTTTAGGTTCCACTCTAGTATTCATGATTGGACAGGCTCTAGCTACATCCAAGTGGATGAAAGATTCAGCTCACTATAAAAAAACTTATTTTACTTTCTTTTTTTTTACTTTAAGTCTTTAACGTAAATTTTTCAATCATTGCGCCTTCGTTTTATATTTTGTTTATCCCCGCTTGCAGAGCCATTGGTTCTAAAAAAATGTTAATAGAAAAGTCCTTATTTGATTGTTACAAGTTAATAGATCTACTTTAATACGTCAAGTCATGTCACTTTTGTTAAATACTATCAATACCCAGAGATGAAAATTCTCTGCAGTGGCGGCTTGCAGTGGAGGGGTTAAATGGTAGAGGTGGCACCTTGAGTCTATTGTACTTCAAAATATAGTGTGTTAAGGTTAAGGTGGGGTGCTAGGGAGCGCCAGCTTAGTGCATTTATTTTGCAGTTTTATAGCATAAAATTTTTTTGGCAAAAATAGATAGAATATTTCTTCTATAGAAACATAGAGTTTAGCTTTCTGCATATGCTAATCTCAAGAGTTCTTGAATATCTCTCATGAGTATAGCAGCATTTGGTGACAAACTTTTTAAATGCAGAGAAAAAGTTGTCACTAAATTCCAGGACACCCTTGACAGATATTAAAAAAACTTTTGAGATTAACATGTGCGTAAAACTAAACTCTAAGTTTCTATAGAAGAAATATTTGATTTATTTTGGCCAAATAAATGTTTATGCTATAAAAACTTCGAAAATACTGCCCTAAACTCACGCTCACTAGCACCCAATCTTAAGAGACTAATGGGTTATAAGAAGGGGTGGGGGAAATAGGGTTAGGGAAGGGGTAGGTGGGGATAGGAATCATGGAGGATGAAGGGGGGACAGAAATATTGGACCAGCCTTAAAAATATTTTAATTAACTTATCAATAGTAAAAATTGAAGTATGATATATGAATATAGCGGGTCTACAAAGGCTCTCATTTATTTGTTTCTTTACTAATTTTTTTTGCACCGCGTCTTACTACCTGTTCGGATTGTACGCCTTTGTACTAATTACTCTAATGTGTTAGGGATGAGGAAGGTTGGATTTAGAGGAATCGCACCCGTGGGAGTGGAAAACTATAAAGGTAAAACCGCCCTCATTTTACCCAACCGGGATCGAACACCGATCTCCATGTCATCGACATTCTATCCTATTGCTAGAGTAGCGCGTTTTGACCATGTGGCCAACGAAACTCGTTTGATGGTGTTTCTGGCTTTACCGCCGTTAGGAGTAAGTATAAACGTTGACATTTGGGATATCTATATCTCGATTACATTGTAGTTTAATTTAATCAGTTGAAATAATAAAAGAAAATTTTTCGTTTTGGAAAATTTTCCATCCCCCATCTCTATCAATACCTATAAAATAATATTAATAAAATAGTAAAATATGATTAGTTTTGACCGCAAAAATATGTGTTTGTAGTTTCTATAAGGCCCTTTCTATTAAAATTAGACTGTACCTTGGCTACTGTTATATCATCAGGGGTTGATGTAGCATGAACTATATTAAATAATATGTAGGCACTCAACTTACAAACTAACTTAACTCTATAACAACCAGTAACAGTGATCACGCATATAGTATCAGCTAGTATGGAACTACTGGCTATGGGAAGAACGTGGTTTAAATCCCAGCCACGTCAACGGAGGTGGGTTTTTCCCTAAAGAGTTTGTCAATCTCCTTCGACCCCCAAAACAGAAATAATGGTTTTTGCGATGACTTCCATCCATCTATCCATCTGTTTGTAACTCGGACTATAGCTAAGTAAGTATCTAAGGTTTTCATAAGATCCCCCCCGCCCCCCCCAAGAAGTTTTAGGAATTAAATATATAGCTCTAAAATTAAGAGTATTTTACGAAAGGAAAATAAGAGAAATAATAGATATTTTCAAAATCCACTATAACGATTTCGATTAAATTTTGTATTTAGACACTCATTAACATTACAAACTAAATGGCAGCTTTAATTTTTTCATGAAAATGTTTTCTAGGATATTTTACATGGACGGAAATCTCTAATTTTGATCAAACCTCCGCAATTTTTTGAAATACAAAATAACTTAACATTGTAAAGTTGAGAAGTACTTTTAAAATTACAAAATATATTTTTCTGTAATATATACATTTCTTGAGCTATGAGATAATATATAGAAAATATATTAATATCTTTGAAATTGTGAAATTGATATGCTCTTTGGTGGAGTGTTTCTGCAACTGTGTGTATTATTTCGTTTCCCAAATCTTGCTAGTTTTCAGAAAAGTCTCTATTTTAGGATAAAAGAAAGAAAAAGTTGGTGGTATGCACCGTAACACTTATTATTTATTTTTGCCCTATTTAAATTGAACCTATTTTTAGCTCTACATTCGTGTTGTACGCTTATTACACCTGACCGGAATCGAACCATGATCTCCCCATTATCGGCAGTCTAGTCTATTGTCAGAGTAGCGCCTTGAATCATGTGGCCACCAAAGCGGGTGACGAACTATTGGCTGATTCAAGGTGTCGTATGATAAATTTGAGGAAACATCGCTTACAGAGTTGCCAGATTACAACGGGTTAGACTTCAGATGGTGGAGACTACGGGTTGGACACAAGACATTCCTCTACGAGTGTGGTCGAGTGGTCAAGGAGACAAACCACAAGTATAGAGCACACTTGTTCGACCACTAACAAGGCCTAGGAGGATTGTACTCCATTCACGGTAGGAATTACTCTCTGAAAGGTCTTTTTTCCTACCAATATCCTACTATATAATAGATTTCTGGTAAGGAAAAAGGCCTTTCAGAAAACAATTCCTACGCTGAACAGACTTTAAGTATTATTAATGTTCGGGATCAACTTATAACTCATCCCTAACACATTGGAGTAATTAGTACAAATACGGATGAGCCAAACTAGTAGTAGGACGCAGTGCTATAAAACACAAGTGTTAATCGGTTTATTAATTATAAAAAATATACTACAATACATGATCAAATAGTAAAAACATATTTAAAAAAACCACTCAAAATATGTTGTGATGGTATCTCCATTAAAAATTAATATATCTTTGTGAAATACATTAATACAAAAAACGTAATAAAATGAACCATTCTTTCAATCATTGGACTGTAGTTATAGTGTAACACTATATAGATGCACCCTCACAATGAAGAAAAAGGAAGGGTGCTACGATGTATCACCCTTGGAAAGAGAGTAAAAAAATAGAGAACCTAAAAAAGAAGAAAAGGGGGAAAAAAAAACTTTTTCGAAACACAATCCCGGTTGACCGCAAGTGAAGAGGGCAAGGCAGGCATAGAATAAGGGATAGTGTCGGTAAGGGGTTATAGGGGAGGGGTTAGGTCATGGCATGTATCCCAGGCCCAAATAGACCACCAGTCAAGATAAATCTCATAGTCTAAGGGTGTAGGTGTTTGCCGTATTCTTCTCTCACCCACCCTTAACCTCTCTTAAAACCATGTATGTAGTCTCATTATAGTCGCTATAAAGTTGGATGATCATCTGATTATCACAAGTATAATTAATTAAAAAAAATTATGTATCTATTATTTTCTATATATCAATCGCTCCTTCGGTCTTTTAGGAATGGTGGTAATTTATCATGGTATTTGACAGGTAACATTATAAATGACGTGTATTTCTCTTAATAGGAGTCATAGAAGGGAAACGAATAAAGGAAAAACGTGTATTTTGTCCCAATTTTTATTTGAAGAGCATTTTATAAAATAAAAAGTATATATTTTGCGTCTCAAATTCTTAACAGTTTTATTTGATAAGTTTTTATAATACGTATCAAAAATAACTTTTATTTTTTTGCATTGGAGCTAAACAACCCGTTCGGTTTATAAGCTTATGTGCTAATCACGCTAATTGTTCCTAGGGATTAGAAAGGTAAAATTCATAGAAAGTGTACCCGTATTTGATTGTTGTGAAAGTGGATTTTTGTTGTTGAAAAAAAAAACACCCTCAGTACACCTGACCAAGATTTGAACCTCCATCTCTCCATCATTGTCAGTCTAGTTTACTGCGAGAGTAGCGCGTTAGACCGTCCGGCCACTGAAGCGGCTGGTAAAATTGACAGCTATGGATAATGACTCAACTTATGAATACATGAAACAAGATTTAGTAACTTTTCTTGCCTCTAGATAAGGTTTTTATTATGAAAATTGGACTTTTATGTTATTCGGTGTATTTTTGATAGTAGTCATTTGTATGGCGCAAAGTTCTTAACTTGTCAAAATTTTGACAGGAATTTTTTGTGAAAGAAAATATATGAAACGTTCTTTTCCCCCACTAACTCAAAATATAATAATAGTAATGAAGTTGTACTGTAACCAAGAACCCTTAGGCATCAGTTCTAGAAGATTCCTTACCCCCACACCCTAAGGATCTAAATGTTTGGGGTGTTGTTTCTTAGGAGGGAATTTTAATTGCAGCTTTGGCAAGAGATTTATGAGTGATTTGGAGACCAATTTAATTGCAGATGAAAAAAATATATAAATCTATCTATAGTTATAAGGATCTTAAAACCGGCATAGGTGGGTACCTAAAATAAGGCGTCATTTTCATCTGTATTGTTGGCTGGAAGGTTGATATTCGAATCCCAGCCAGGTTTATTGAGGATGGTTTTATTTTATAGATCGTTCGTTTTTTAATCTTCCTCCAAACAAATAAGGGCTTATTTTCTCTGAATTCTACGTTCCTCATCTCTACCACGTTAACGTTATTAACTTTCATATAACCCGCTTCGATGGCTGCGTGGTCTAACATGCTACTCTTGCAGTAGACTAGACTGTAAATGACGGGGAAATCGGGGTTCGAACCTAAGTCGGGTGTATTGAGGAAAAGTTTTTCCAAAATGGTTTTCCACTCTCCCTCCATACAAATATGTGTACATTCCTTTGAATTTAATCTTCCTAATTCCTAAAACCATTAGCGTAATTAGTACATAGGCGTATAACTAACCCAAACGGGTAGTAAGACGTGATGATAAAGAAAAACTAGTGCTGTCAAACTCGATTCCTCGATACCTCGATACCCTCGATTCTTACTGGTATCAAAATAATCGAGAATCGATCTTAGTATTACGATTCTCACTACTTAGATCCTTTTCTCAATAAAACTGTCAACAAAACAAAACGATTACATTAAGAATAGGTAATAATCGATTATAACTCATATTAGTTGAGTTGCCATTACAGTTAAATGCCGGAAAATTGTAAATATACCTTGTTGCCCCAAATATAGTACGAACCTAAATATAATACGACCATAACATTTTGAGGTGTTCTACATTAAAAATAAATGGTCTCAAATATAATACGACCTGACATTATGACAGTAACAAGAGGTAAAAACTTAACAGCTTTGAAACATTTTGTTTTAAGTAAAAGATAAGTGAGACTGTCAGAATACATAAATCGATTCCAAACAAACAATCGATTTACAATACGTAGACTAGGGATGGAAATTTTCCGTAATATATCGATGTGATATATCATTAAATTGATATATCACAACGTGTATATCGAAAGCTACGATATTTCGATCAAGTTAATATGGCCGTTCTCTTGTAATTATATTCTTTGTCTGTTTTTAATTTTTAATGTTTTATTCAGCCCTTTGAATAAGACAAGTTTAATAAAAATAGAACCAAAATTGACGTAGTTGATAAAAAAAAAAGCAAAAAACGTTATATTTATTTTAATTCAATAGATTTAGAGCGTAGTCCGATATATTAAATATTTCCAAAACTTCATCACTAATTTCTGGTGAGCCAACGTGCGTAGATCAGCTATGGCGGTCGACTTAAATTTTTGTAACGTGTGAAATGTTCTGTTCCGTTATAAAATCCGCAATTTATTAATTTAGAGTTTATTTGATTTTTTTGTTTTGATTTTCAGTTTTGAAGACTTATAGTGTGTTTATTAAATATCTATAAGAAATTGGAATTAAAGTTTCAAGCGACCATGCGTGGATTGTGATGGTCGAGTCCAAGTTTCCAAATGAGGGGGAATAGGTTATCAGACACGTTAGATTTATTTTCTATACAATCAAAATTATTATCAAATATCTAAAAAGAAACATTTTTGACTGTTTTTACAAAGAAAATCTAGATTATTTGACAAAAATAATAGTTACAGAGAGTTTTTATTTTCATGTGGGCCTACTTGAGTATTTTAAGTTGCTACGAATACAGTACCTACTTAAGTTTTTTTGTTTCCAATGTCATTAATTCAAAACAGTGCACTTTCATTTAACGATCCTATTAGGTGAATTGAATAGACTTGTGTTCTTAACAACTGTTTATTATAACTTTTTAATTTACAAATGTTTGAGCCAATGATGCTTTAATTGTAGATAATAATACATGTCCACTATAAAGTAACTCCTAATTATATTATTATTTTGATTATATGATTTATTACTTGGTAATATTGATATTTCTCTCTATTAAAATAAAAAAAGTGTTGCTAAGAACTTTTTTTTTAGTTTTTTGGAATGTTATGATGTTGAATATTTATATGAGGTTTTATGCTTGGAAAAATAATGAAAAAGGAAATGTTCAAGAATTGGAATCGAGAGTCAAAAAATCGAAGTTAAACTTAAGAATCAGAATCAAGAAAAACAGGTATTGTGACATCTCTAAAAAAAACTTTAATACAGCCCGAACTGGCAGTAAGACGTGGGAAGAAAAACTTTAGTAGATTTTGCTAGCGGCCCTATTAATTGGAAATGTATGAAGAAATAATTAAATATGATTTCACAATGAATCAATGACCGTATTATTTTTTTCCCAAAGAAGATCATAATTATTATTAGGTTTATGATTTTCGTATAAATAATTGTGTTATGTTTATAAGTTTTTCCTCAGCGTAAATACAATATACACTTACTATGAGATTTAATATCAATAAATAGTCATTAAAGGTAGTTAGTACCATTTAATACAATGTTGCTACTAAAGTTGAAAATTCTGTTTCTCCCCTCGTGTACACAGATTATACAATACCAACCTGACGAATACAAACACGTATTTGATTATGAGCACAGCGGAGTGTGAACTCAATACCTCTTTCATGTCTTTTTTTTTTTTTAAGAACCATCTGTGTTTCCGGAAAACATAGTGAATGACAAAGTTAAAAAAAAAAAATTCAACGAACAATTCCACAACCTTTTCAAATTCCTTACGAAACGGACTAGCCCTGAAATTGCATTGATACAAATTCAAACAAAAGTATTCTAGACAATACTTTATTTATTTTGTCTTGAGCATGTTTTTCCATGAATAGTCTTTCTTTTAAGTATTGTTGCTGTGGGGAGGAAGGAGGCGAAGTTGGTAAACAAAAAAAGTTGTATTTTCTTCTTTTACATTTAGTGTCATTGCTGTTTCTAGTATTTTCTTAAAATTGTTTAGCAACTCTTGAAGAAAGTATTACTGTGGATTCACACGTTCGCCGAAAAACTAGCACAGAACAGAAACGTGGTCACGTGGCGAGCTCTGAGCCAATCACAACATTTCCGCTTAATCAGCGCGAGCTGTTCCGCTAAAGTTCAATTCGTCTCTACTTCATCCGCTCTGCCTGAGATATTCGGCACAGAAGAACCAAACAAATCTCAGAACCAAACATCTCAAATCAATGCGCATGCACATTTGACAACGCATGCGCTCTCTACAGCCAGAAGCTAGCAGACAGCTTCGTTGGCCGTTGCGAGGAGATTTGAAATAACCCGTTAATGTAAAGCGTGTGTATCAATGTATTGTATTGTGTCACGACACAGCGTAATAATTTGATAACCTTTTCATCTGGAGAATGATTCAAGATATATGTTTATTCAAAATAAAATAAAATATGTTGATAATCAACTGTTTTAAGTTAGCTTTGCAATGAATCATGGGCCAAGTATTAATTACTGCACCACTCAAGTAGATTCTGCTTTCTATTTCCGGCGAATGTCTGAATCAAGCTTTAGATATAAGCTCTAAAGAATAAGGGCTAGTATTTTATTTCATAGCGGCAGATTTAATCTATCGTTTTATTTGTAGTTGGGCCTACAATCATGGACACGTGGATGATATACCCCACCTTCTTCTTTTAAAATAAAATAGCCATTTATTTGAAAGCATGATTCAGCTAAGAAAATTAAAATCAAAAATTAAAAAAAAAAGACACTTGAATTCTTTTTAATATAATTATTTTTTCATCAACTTACGTAATCTGCAACGGTTGTTTATAAGATTTTTTTCACGCGTCTTAATACCTCTTATAGTTTCACCAGCTACAAATATTTCTTAGGGATTAGAAGGGTTTAATTTATAGCTATTGTGCCTGCATCTTCATTTGGGGAGAGAGTAACACCATTTGGAATTTTTTTAAAACTTTACAACTGACCAGTACTCAAACACAACCTCTCGTCGGCAGCCCAAATTATTGCATTAGTGGCGCCGTAGATCGTTTATAGGTAATGTTAATGAAGAAAATACTAGGGCCTATTAATATAGTAAAATATATCAATGTTGACTGTAAAAATATATGTTTGTATTTTCTAAAATACCCCTCCAAATCAGAATCCAACAATGAATGTAACGTAAAGTTAAGTTGATATTTTCCTAGGGTGTGGATGTGTGTGTATTCAGGATGAGTATTAATTCATGGATACGGAAAGTACCACTTGACTAGGCTGGTAGGTCGAGAATACTCTTCAAAAAATCCGGTCTTCCCACACCGTTTGAGAAAAACTACATTAAATGTTGGAGAGGGTTGGTGTGGCAATGCTGTGCCTGAAACTTACATCAAACATATGTGTTAATTCACAGTAGGTGTTACGAAGGTTGATTCTTGCATGACTGTGCACTGCTCCAATTGATGTATGGATTCGGTGTGGACGTGGCGAAGTATGTCAACGTCAACTGTCCTAACAGCCGCATGGATTCGTGCCTCATTGTCCTCGGATGGGTGTAGTGGATCGTCAGGTGGACACCAGTGCTTTCGGGTGACCTCATAAGAAATAAAATAAAATCGAGTGGTGTGAGGTTCGGTTGCCGATCCACTGATTGAGGGTGGACTTCGCAGAATTTGTGCCCCAATTGTGTGAAGGGGCATCATCACATTGATAACACATCCTCTGTCGTACAAGAATTGGTACGTACTATAGCAGCCCACGTAAAACCATGTCAATGAATACGCAGTATCTGTGGGAATTCAAACGGTTTTGTAGCAAATAGGGGCCCCACAATCGCATCCTCAACATTGCTGGCATCAAACATTAACGTTTTCTGGAGAAGCGATCAGCACACAGCCACACGCCGTAGGTCCTTCTCGATTGTCAAATGCTCCCACGGCCATTGTCATATCCCAGTATTCTACACGTGTGTAGTTTATTGTTACTTGTACAATACTGACCTCTCATTTGTGTCTTCGTCTAATTGCCGGCGACTATGAAATTTCAGGCACAGCGTTGTCACATTACTTCTCTCTAACTTTAATGTCGGTTTTCTCATCAAATATAAAAAGAACAGATTTTCTGGAAAGAGTATTTTCTACTTATATCCACCCATCAAATCATGTAGTACTGTACGTATCCACGAATTACTACTCACCCTCTATATATGAGTTGAAACGCTTGACTTCTCGATTCCTCGAACCATTTATTATTCGAGATTCATAAAACTCTCAAAAAAATAACCCGAATAAAATTATTATGAAGATATCAAATAAAAATTTCAAGCAATTGGTAAAATAAGTAATTTATAGACTTGTGAGCTTGGAAAAATAACAAAATCGCAACAAAAAAAAAGCTATAACTGTATTAGCATAATTAATTTTTTAAAAAAGGGTTGTCTTTGTTTTTTATGGCGGGATGGTCATGACAAATAAAATATATTATGTAAGTGGCACCAAGCCTTTAACAACTTTTTTAAATTACATTTTAAATATTTTCATTTTATCAAACATTTTTAGAAAGTCGAATATTCAAATTTTGATTTGAGATTCGAAAAAAATTAATTAAGAATCGGATTCGGATTCGATAAATATAGGAGTAGATTCATCTATAAAAATATTTGAATAAAACTCACATCGATATTCATACGGTTTAAGGTGTCACTTTTTCAATAGACTGGGTTGCTGGGGACAAGAAAGTTGGAGTTTGAATCCTAGCTGGGTAGGTTCCCCTAATTTGTATCGTACACTCGTCCCACGCAAGAGTAGGCACATTTCCTTTTAAAAATGCTACCCTTTTCATCCTTACCACATAAATGTAAATATTAGGATAGCGGCTTGTGAACAGGTAAATTAGCATATAGATAAAAAGTTATAAGAATTTTGGGATTTAATAATAACTCATAGCCAGTTTTGTTAATTTATTGTTATATCTCAAGTATATTCTATTTTTTAAAGATTATTTTATCCCCATAAATTTATTTGAGAAGTTTTCCCTCCAAAATTGAGAGTAACGGTACCTTTTTTTTCTGTTTTTTTTTTTTTTTTTTTTTTTTACAAAACGTTTGAAACAAGAGTGTACAATTTCTCCTCCTCCCCGCCCTTCTCGTATTCTCTGTCCAATGTCCCTTCAATTCGATGCGCCATTTCTTCACGGTCCCCTCCCCCCCCCCTCTTTTCAACCAACAGTTCTCTTTTCGGCTTTCGAGTTGGGTTTTTTTTTGTCCTTTCGCTCATTTTCCCACGAGAGACTGACCCCTCTGTAGGGGGCTGACAGCCCACAACCCCCCTCTTTTCCCTTACTAGTTCTCCCCTCCCCCCCCCTTTCTGCACTCTCTGGAAATGTCCAGTAAGACACAACCAAGTCCATCTCTGTTCTTTAGAACACTAGGGCATTTTAGAAGATACAAACACATTTTTTCTGTTGATAACATTTTATAATCTTATAATTGTCATTTTATAGATATTTATAATGTCTATCAAAAGTGACAGCTCCAAATCACTTGAATGTACCAATGAAATTATATATAATACATTTTCTACTTTGCAGATAAGGTTTGTCCTACCTGCTTCCCAAATTTTTTAAAAGCGAACTAGCCATTGCAGATGAAAAAAAAAACCATTCTGGAAACCTTATAAAATATTTTACACTAATATTATGAACATTAAATAACGACAGCTATATTTTACAAGTATAAATGCACCAAAAAACGGGAAACACTATGTTCTGGCTTCACCTTTGCCAAACATAAAGATTTAAAAAAAGTGGTAATCTTAGTTACTGCTGCTATTCTATATTGTGAAGAAAAAAATAAAGAATATTATAAAAAATGTTTCCCTAAGCCTGAGATAGCTATGGCTGTGCACAATTTGAAAAACGCTGGCCTTAGGCGTCACTCTCGCAATAAACTGGACTGCATTTAATGGGAAGATCGAGGTTTGAATCCTAGTCGGATCTACTGAGGGTGGTTTTTCCACACTCCCTTCTCTCAAATGTGGGTACACTTCATCTAGGTACGGCTATAACCATAATTAACCAATATAATAGGTTAGATATTTAGTCCACGGTGAAAAGCGCATTTGTACTATTGCCATTGTACTATTGTCAGCACAAGAGACTCCAGAGTCGAAGGTGGCTGTGTTATCTGATAACTCACGATCTTAATCGATCACTCATTCATAGCTGACGATCTCCACACGTCCATCACAGAGTCTGCCTTGAAATATGAGAGATGAATTACCCTAGACATGTGATGACTACTGTATAGCTCAGTGGTTAAGGCATTAACGTACTAAGCCAAAGGTCCCAGGCTCAACTCTTGTGTTCAGTTTTCATTTTTCTATTTAAATAATATGCCTCATCCCTAGTATAATTAGGACACATGCTTTATGCATTTAGTCTAAACGGGTAGTATGATGGGGTGCTAAAAGAAATAAAAGTTCCTATTATGAAAACTGGACTGTAGAAATGGTGTTGTTTGAGCTAGGACTGGTGTGAGAGAGAAAATTGTTTTGGTCAGGACTATACAGGGCCCTAGTAGAAAAATTGTTGATATTTGTTTAGCGGGAGCTTGGATACAAAATAAAAATAAATGTTATGGTGCACCACACAGACTTTCTCCTACTTTTATCTTAAAATAGACATTTACTAAAAACTCTCAAGATTTATGAACCGAAATAATAGGTGTATACATAGTCGTAGAAACACTAGACCAAAGATCTTAAATGAAATAATATACACTTTCACTTACTTACTCTATGGCATTGGAACTAGGAACAATGTCACATAAAAATTGAGAAAAGAGAAACATCTTTGTCTTCCAAAGAACTTAAGAATCAAATTTATTTTCAAATACCAGAATTAAAAAGTATATATATTTGCCTATAGCTAAGAAATTGTTGGTTTTATAGAAATATATTTCAAATAAAATAAATTTATCTTTAATAGTACTAAAATCTATAAGTTATTTCATATCTCAAATAGTTGTGGAGAAATTATGAATATTGGAAAACTTTAACTATGTAAAGTACCCTCCAAGTCATTTTCATGAGGAAAATGAGAGTTTACATCTTGTTTATTATGATAAAGAATGTTCAAATATACAATTTAATCCAAATTGTCAAAGCGAGTTTTGAGAAAATTAATTTTTTCTCTTTTTACCCTTCATTAAACTACCCTTAATTTTAGGTTTGGACATCTTATTCCAAAAAACCCTCGGGGGACCATATTAAAACCCCAGATCCCAACTTTCAGTCCAATCGGTAAAATAGTTTCGGCTCTAGCCCGAGGTACAAACAGGCGGCATCGCGAAAACCACTTTTTTTGGTTTCAGGTTTCATGAAACGTTGACATTTATCCAAATCTTGAGTTTGATTTCTTTGACAATCACAATACTTTCTCTCTGCGAGATGTCAAGCAAAAGGAAAAAAGGAATCGTATCCACGACTTACATTCCTCTTGTTGAGGAGATATTGGAGTTGAACTTCAAACCTCTTTGAGAAACTGTGGTTGGAATGGAGTTTTGTGACTCAGCGAGGTGTTATCGATTCGGAGTTCACTATAGATTCAGTTAAAAGCGTCAATAAACACTATTTTGGATGTAACGTAATTTTCTTCACAAAGTTATTCAAACTATTTTTTTTTAAATATTGATCATGGATATCGCAGAATTTGAACAGAAACTTTTTAGTTTAAACTAAATTTCCTTTTAAAATTTCGCAATCACTATGACACATATTCTAGGACTGTTGAGATTTAGTTTGTGTAGTATATTTACTGAACTAATATGTTATTGTATTTGGCCTGAAAAGTTTTTTTTGTTATAATCATTGCAAAACTGATGAGACCTGATTCGCGTTCCCTTTTATCCCAACTTAAGAGACCGTCTGACCTCGCCTACCCTCCCCCCCCCCCCCCCCCCACACACCACACATAGTAAAAGAAGGTAGTTCAGCTCAAATCAACCATAACATTGTGATTTTCTACAATATACTTAAAAAATGCACGGTGGAATCAAAAACCGTGAACACATTTTACCATCCTTTAAAAAAAAAAACCAATTGAAAAATTATACTTTTAAAATTAAAACACTATAAACTTGATGTCAGTTTGGCTGTTGTTAAGGGGAGAGTGCCAAAAACTACACCTTGTTGATATTTCGTCCTACCGTGATCTTGCATACAAAATCCTGATTAAATGGTCTTGAGATAATAAACGCCTGTGGTAAAACACTTTTCTTTTTTAAATGCCGAATCCATCTTCTATTCGAATACCTCTCTTTTTCTTTTTTTCTCTAACAGAAACATTCTAAATTTATTGCATCAAGTCAAGTTAAAACATACTAAAAAAAAAAAAGTTTAGTAGTCCAAGTTGGCAAAATCCTGAGAACAGTGTGATGTTGAGATTGCAATCTTCAGTTCAGTGAAAATGAAGCTATAGATAGAAGAAATTGAATTGATTGAACAGATTAAGGGTAAGGAAGTTGTCTACCTTTTACGTCACGTAAAATTTAGATAGGAATTATTTACGTTTTACTCGGTGAGTTTTAAAGGTGTAACATTGAAACCAAGAACATACAACCTTAATTTAAATAATTCTGAAAATAGTCTTAAGTCGTCACAAAATTATTTTTTTTATCTTAAAGTGGTTTTTTTTAATCTTCCACATTTCAGTTTATTTGTTTAATTCATGAAAATGGCCTGTAGAAAGCTTCTTGCCAATATTTATATTACAAAAGTAAATGGAAGCATTTGTCTATCCAGAATAAGAAGCAAGAAAAAGGTAATCTTGAAATTCTAGTTAATGTTGTCAAGGCGCGAATAGTAGAATTGCTGTTTATACTCGTCAGAGGAAGAGGGGAAATATTATCAGTATATAAACAAGAGGCTTAGCAGGGCGATCTGCTCATTTTCTTCCTTCTATTTCATTCATTGGCGTCTCAAGTGTAATAGTGCTTAGATTGCTTAGGTGCTTCAAGTTAAGGTGGGGTGGGAGGGGAAGTGAGAAAAGGCCAGTGATTTTGCGGTTTTTATAACGAAACATTTTTTTGTCCAAAATAAATCAAACAATTCTCCAATAGAAACATTGAGTATAATTTTCTCCACACGGTGATATCAACATTTGTTGATTATCTGTCAAGGGTGTCCTGGAATTCAATGACAACTTTTTCTCTTCATTTAAAAAGGGTATCATCTAATGTTTCATGCTCATGACAGATATTCAACAACTGTTGATATCACCATGTGAAGAAAATTAAACTAAACCTTGCTACTTGAATAATATTTTGTTTCGGTAAAAAAAAGTTTTGCTTTAGAAATTGCAAAAACATTTCCTTTTTCTCGCTACCACTACATCACAACTTACGATTTAACCTGCATCGCAACACAGCTTCAAAATCCCCAAGTACAAGCTTAAAACCCCACCTCAGTGGTCGAATGGTCTAAGGCGTCACTCTTGAAATAGATTAGATGTCTGATAATGAGTTGATCAGGGTTCTAATACCGATACGGCGGTTCGAAGTGAGTTTTTTACCTTAATGATTTTCCTTTAACTCTCCACGCAAATGACGGTACATTTTCTTTAAATTCAACCTTGCCCATTATTACCCCACTAGCCTAATTAATACATAGGCATATTTCTAAATGGGTATTAAGATTTGTGTGAAATAGAATAAAATTAAACTTGCCTTAAAACCAATTACACCTTAAAAAGCTTTCACTTTCGCACCATAAATTCTCCAATTATTTGTTATTAATGAAGGATAATGCTTAGACATCAATTAGATTACTAAAAGAACCCTAATGTTTTTTATAATTTCTATACTACACTCTTACCAACCACAATCCGTTATTTTTCTTTATTTTCTAAAAATGCAGGTGCAAAGATAAGACATTATTTCATTAGTCTTTAACTAAAAACCCTCTTTTGGAAACTACATGCTTTTCATTTTACTGCAAAAGACTTTAAATCCTTCCTCTTATTTCACAGCGATGGAATGATTATAGTGTTTGGAATGGGGGGGGGGGGGAGTGGGCTGGTAAAAACCGGTCAGGTTTTGTCACCCTCAATTGAGGCAGGAGAACAAAGGTGATTACTAGTTGCCCTTGTCAAAACTCCTCCTGTGTTCAAAATGTCGTAAAAAAGAGATGCGGACCTGTAGATAGACCTGCCCTAATAGATCTACGACCACTCCTGTATGGCGCCAAAAGCAGATTTACGACTCTCCCCTTAAAAGGTTGGCTATCTCTTTCCCTCTTTTACCTTAAAAAAAAAAGATAAACATCAACAGACGACAAAAAAAAATAAGAGTAAAAATATAGATTTAAAGTGTGTAAACACACTAAAAAAATGAATATGTCAAAACATTATTTATTTTGTGTAATAATGCCACCAATTACAATCTAAATTGTAGTCTAATTGTTTTTCTTTAGAATAATTTGAAACTGAACGTATTTAAACTGAAACTCATGGCTTCTGTAAAACAAAACATAGTAAAATATAATTATCATTTTGTAAACAGTTTTATATACCTCCATTTGTTTTATTTTCTATAAAAACAATTCGCTCCAGAATAAACTAATTTTTTGCTTTCAATCAACATTCTCGTTATTGTTTTGTTAAGGGGGGGGGGGGAATGTGGAAGCTTCTGTATAACTTAGTTAGAAGCAAAACGTTTTTTATGCATTACCAAACAAATGAGTGGGTAGAATGCCTGACTCTGGTTTGGCTGGTGTGGTTTAAACTTCTGGAGTATGTGGGTGGTTAATTTATGTGTTGGTTTCATCCTTTCTCGAGTAGGTTAGTGAGGAGTTGCTTAAAAATTACCGTTTCCTTAAAATAAGTGATAAAAGGGAGTCCCTTTGCAGCTTTTATAGCAAAACATGTTTTGGGTCAAAATAAATAAAAATATTGCTACATTAGAAACCTAGAGTTCAATTTTTTTCGCATGGTGATATCAACAGTTATTGAATATCTGTCAAGGGTGTTTTTGACTCTAATGACAACTTTTTATCTTAATTTTAAAAGTTTCTCCTCTAATGCTGCTATGATCATGACAGATATTCAACAACTGTTGATATCACCATGTTAAGAAATTTAAATTATGTTTCTACTGGAGCAATATTTTATTTATTTTGGCCAATTAAAAGTTTTGTTATAAAAACTGCAAAACTTGACCTTTTTTCTTGTCCCCTACACTCCCACCTTAAACTAAGATAGTTTAAATAGTCCATATAACCAGGAAACTAGATACAGCTTGTGATGAACCAGAAAACGTATCATAGTGCGGTTTTCTGCGTCTTCACATGACGACAGAAAAACCTCGACAATTTTAAGGTTGTTGTGTATTTCTGTTTAAAGTAATTATAAATAAATGTGTTTATTTCTTATAGATATGGTTAAACTTTTCTATTTGTCTCAAATTCACTGTCTTATATTTATTAGAATACATAAAACTTAAAACCTTTCCTCAATCCGACAACTGGGTTGAGTTTTATTACCTACCAAAGTTAGGTGATATCCGTGGTGTGATACGAACTATTAGACCTCTGGTTCTATCTGTATAAGATACCAAAGCTAAGTGCTATCCGTGGTGTGATACGATCTATTAGACCTCTGGTTCTATCTGTATTAGCTACCAAATTTAGGTGCTATCCATGGTGTGATACGAACTATATTAGACCTCTGGTTCTATCTGTATAAGCTACGAAAGTTAAGTGATATCCGTGGTGTGATACGATCTATTAGACCTCTGGTTCTATCTGTATAAGCTACCAAAGTTAAGTGATATCCGTGGTGTGATACAAACTATTAGACCTCTGGTTCTAGCTGTACTAGCTACCAAAGTTAAGTGATATCCGTGGTGTGATACGAACTATTAGACCTCTGGTTCTAGCTGTACTAGCTACCAAAGTTAAGTGATATCCGTGGTGTGATATGAACTATTAGACCTCTGGTTCTATCTGTACTAGCTACCAAAGTTAAGTGATATCCGTGGTGTGATACGAACTATTAGACCTCTGGTTCTAGCTGTACTAGCTACCAAAGTTAAGTGATATCCGTGGTGTGATACGAACTATTAGACCTCTGGTTCTAGCTGTATTAGCTACCTAAGTTAGATGCTATCTGTGGGTTGAGATAGGCTCTTAAAACATGTTCATTAATAACATGACGTATAAAAGAAAATTATAACAAAAAATTGTTCCAGTGCTTGTCACGTTTTCAAAAATGTACTAAGAGTCAGTAATCAAAAGAAGAAAATTTGTAGAACTTTAAATATGGTTTTCCGTTTAACCACTAAGGTTGTCTGACCTAGTTTACTAAAAAAAAAACTAATTCTTATGCACTGGTTCAGCCTATTCTCATTTTTACACTTACGGCTCAGAAATATGTAAGGCAGTATTTAAACGAGTATGCCAGTATTTTTGTAGAGAGAGATTGATTTAAAAAAAAATTAATGTACCCTAAGTAAACCTGGGCGGGATTTCTCACCGAAGGGGAGCATAAGCTAATATAATTTAGTTTGCATTTAGGGTTTTTCACTCTAAATAATTTCCTACTTTCCCTGAACGCAGATTCCTATACATTTCCTCTAAAAATTATACCTTTCTCAACTCTCTACTCAATATGTGTAATTAATTCTGCATCATGTCGGAACAGGTAATAAGACGTAGAGTAAGTAATAATTATTATACACATATGTATGTGTTTATGAAAAAAATTATTGGGTCCAAGCTATTTTTTTTTGACCCTTACGTACAAAATAAAATACGTGACACACGATATTTCGGTCGAACCATGAGTGAGAATGGTCCCAATGGTATACTACAGAAGGAAAAAATAAAACGAAATGTTAGTAAAGGGAAAGAAAAGGGGTGCTGTGGATGGTGTAGAATATAGAAGGGAGGGGGGAAAGGATAAACGTTGAGTTTTTTTCCTCTTTACATACAGTCTTACTCTACAAATATCGTGAGGGGAATAAGGAGGGTAGATCTTATATGCCCTCTGGAAATTTGTAACAGGTTTGTGTGTTTGTGTATGTGTGTTTTAAAGCACTTGCACCATTTATATTAATTTCACAAAAAGTTTTCATTAATATTGCCATAACCACTGAGCATTGTTTGAATGATTGTTTTTATTTGAAAAACTCGAGCGGACGCACGTGCTAAAATTGTCAGCTCAGCATCTATAAAGTAACGAACTAGAAAGGTTGCAAGGGAATGCTGACAATTCATAACAATAATTGAATTATTTGGCCTGGAAAGGGGCCATTACGGGGTATAAAGACTATTATTTTTTGTCATAGGGGCCGTCACAATTCCACCTATATCGAAGGCAGCTACGCTGCCCGACGCCATATCATATCAGACTACATCTTCGGGTCATCAATAGCACTTGTACCTAAAGGCCACCCGTCGAGCCAAGGGTCTCAAGATCGAGTTATGTAAGGGTCACGCGCAGTGTCGGTCAATTCCATCGATATATACTGCATTCACGGTAGGAATTACTCTCTGAAAGGTCTTTTTTCCTACCAAAATCCTCCTATATTATAGCTTTCTGGTAGGAAAAGAGGCCTTTCAGAAAACAATTCCTTCGCTGAACAGACTTTAAGCTTCCACGAGTCTTGCCAGTTCTTCCACGAGCGTGGGCGTCCAGTCTCTTCATTTCTTTATCTTCCATCTAACATCACATTTTGTATTATCTTTTAGTAACTACTACCAAACCAAAACTCGTACACCTATATATTATTTCGAACCCACACAATTACCTTGGATGCAACATTACCCCTCCTGCAAGATATCCTGACAAATCAAGCCCACCAGGGTAGGTCATGACAATAACTAATTTATGTATTTTTATTTTGTCACTGCATATCATCACTTGTTAGGTCTATACTCAAATGTACACTAATGTGCTAGGGATGATGACGGTTGAATTCAAAATAAGTGTACCTGCATTTTTGTTGATAGAGAGAGAGAGTTTAGTTAAAGCCAACCTCATCATATCCGACCATGAGTCAAATTCCGAACTCTTCATAGCCGGTAGTCCAGTCTATCGCATGACTCCTTAGACCATGTTTTTTAGTTGATAAAAGGTCCTTCCTGTTAAAATTGGACTGTAAATTAAGAATCTCAAGAGTGAATGTTTTTCCCATAAAATAAAGTAAGAACAGATCCTAGTAGTTTTCTTTCTGGCATCTACATGTAAAAATTACATGTGGTGGGTCCTTCCAGATTTTTTCTTCAACTTTCCGATACCTTAAATGGCTTGAATTTGGTATGAAAGTAATGGAGCAAGCTTTATGAGAAAAATCTAAAATTTGAACATTCTAAGATGGCGGATTAAACATGGTTGACGCAACGAACAAATTGAGTCTCATAGATCGCATGGATCTGTATGAAAAAAAATTAGGAAATTTGATAAATATCCAATGTGGTTGACGCCACGTTTTCCGATAACTAAGCAGAGCCATAGGAACAAATCAAATTACCTTTTGTTAAGAAAAATAGATAAACACCATGGAACAGACTTGGCGTGAAATCCAAGGCTGAGCCTGTTGGTGTAACGCATAGGCCTAGCTCCCAGTGAAATAATAAAATCCATTGGTTCTTAGGGTACGGTTACGAAAACACTCGCTTCTACTAGCGCTAGTAAGAGCTAGTAGCTTGTTGACGCTTTTGCGCTTGTTCTCGCTTGTAGAGTGGTTAAGAAACAACTCGCTTCTACTAGCGCTAGTAAGAGCTAGTAGCTTGTTGATGATTTTGCGCTTGTTCTCGCTTGTAGAGTGGTTAAGAAACAACTCGCTTCTACTAGCGCTAGTAAGAGCTAGTAGCTTGTTGATGATTTTGCACTTGTTCTCGCTTGTAGATTGGTTAAGAAACAACTCGCTTCTACTAGCGCTAGTAAGAGCTAGTAGCTTGTTGATGATTTTGCGCTTGTTCTCGCTTGTAGAGTGGTTAAGAAACAACTCGCTTCTACTAGCGCTAGTAGCTTGTTGACACTTTTGCACTTGTTCTCGCTTGTAGATTGGTTAAGAAACAACTCGCTTCTACTAGCGCTAGTAAGAGCTAGTAGCTTGTTGATGATTTTGCGCTTGTTATCGCTTGTAGAGTGGTTAAGAAACAACTCGCATCTACAAACGCTATTAAGAGCTAGTAGCTTGTTGACGCTTTTGCGCTTGTTCTCGCTTGTAGAGTGGTTAAGAAACAACTCGCTTCTACTAGCGCTAGTAAGAGCTAGTATCTTGTTGACGCGTTTGCGCTTGTTCTCGCTTGAAGAGTGGTTATGAATTTGAGCGAGCTCTCATCTGCTCAGTATCACACGACTTTCTCGTAAGTGCACATATAATGAAGTTGTCTACGAGTGAAAATATATTTGTATATGAAAGTAGTTATTTTAAATCTAGATACCTACGACGACGAAGGCATTCAGTGCACCCAATTTATGAAAAGCGACGTGAGCTGGGGTAATTCCACCATTTGCATCAAATGCTTGAAGAAAAAAAAAATATTATTATTATTATTATTATTATAAGATGATGCTAGATACACTTATTATATATTGAATAAGATAGAAGAGCGTAGTTTTTGCACTTCATTAATTAATTTCTCACAATCCATCTTCACTATTCTGCTGAAAATCTTAATCTAGTGCGAGCAAATAGATGAAGAACGATTCACTCGCTGATATGGAAAACTTCAAGTGCCGGCTAGCGCTAGCTGGCGCGTGAAAAATTAGAAACTCTCCCACACAAATTTAAAACTGTATAAATCGAAACAGTCGCTTGCTAGTGTTAGTTAGTTGTAGTTCCTTAACCGCACCCTAGTACTCTTATTCAAGTACTAGTCAGAATATTACTGAGCTATGAGTCCCTGGTTCGTTTCCTAGCGTGGCTGAAAAAAATAGATCATGGGTGAAATGGGGGTTTCCCCTTTCACAGTGATGAATTAACGGCATGGAAGCTGGGTGTTGTGTCTTGTTCTAGATTTAAGTTCGTTTATAAGTCGTAAGATGATATAATCAGTCATTTAAGAAAGTGCACGTTAAATAGTTCAAATAAATGAAATTTTGAGTTTTACTAATTCATCTCAATTTATTAGTCAATGTCTGTACATATTCTCGCGTGAAACAAACAGAAAAAGAGAAAATTCCCCCTTTCACGAATAAAATTATTTAACGACTTTTGTTCTCACTTCCAACGATAATTTTCAAAAGAGTTTTTTTTTACAAGTTTCCTTTAAAGAAGGTACCTTGTAATTGTGTCATGGTTTTATGACTTTTCAACCTGCTATTCTCTATTTGTTGTTGTTCTTACCTCTTTGTCATGAAGTCAATTAGTAAGTGTTTACAGTTCCCCCTCATTTTGTGTGTGTTTGTGTGCGAAGAAAAAAACTTTTCCTAAGCAACACGCGTGTTAAAGATTTTTTTTAAAAAAAAGGTACCATTTTTCTCAACATCCGTTAGAAAGCTCCAGTTCTTTAAGACATTGACTGGTCTTTGCATTTGTAATTGGTAACGTGAAGTCAAATTAATTAAATTAAATTAACTAATTAGCTTATGTTTTGTTTTTTTAGTCCAGGCACAAGTTAGGGATGACACCAATTTGAGGACAGGAACAGAGTGATTATTTATTTTAAGCACTGCGTCTTACTACCCGTTTTAAGGCTTTACGCCTATGTACTAATTACACCAATGTGTTAGAGATTAGGAAGGTTAAATTAAGGGGTAGTTTACTCACATTTGTGGAAAGGGGTAGTGGAAAACCATTTAGGAAAAAAACCGTCAGTATATCCCAACGGGATCGAACCCCGATCTTTCCATCATCAGCAGCCTAGTCATCGCAGCTACAGTTAACAGATTGATTAATTTATTACATCACCAACTTACTCAGAGACTAGCATAACTTATCAAGCAAACACAACACTTAGTCCCCCTGGCAGCAATGTATCACTGATAACCATGATAAAAGAATAATCCACAATTTTCACGGCGATAATTTGTTCAATGGTCGAACGCTCCAAGACATTACTTTCGGAATAAAATGTAATCAGTCATGGGGAGATCAAGGTTCGAATCTCATTCGGGTTTACTGAGGGAGGTTTTCCCTAAATGATTTTCCACTCTCCCTCCACGCAACTTTCCAAAACCGATCACATCTGCGTAATTAGTATAGCTATATGCGTGTAACCTGAACAGGCAGTAAGATGAGGTGCTAAAAAAATACATAGCGATAATGGTCCCAGGGTTAATAGTTTAAAAACCAGACGTGCTACCAGCTTCGTAAAGTTTAAAAGGCTGACGTGCTACCAACTTCGCAAAGGTGTTGGACTGAAATATTACAAACAGTATCTGGATGACAAAGTTTTGGTAAACCTTGTTGTCGCCCATAAACAAACATTAGTATTTCAGCTCATCATCAAAAATAACTGTGTTTATATATCCTTTTGAAATTTCAATAAATCATAATAACTAGAAGTAAAAAAAATTGATAGAAATATTTAAAAAAATATCATTCATATAAAAAGAACTCCATGGATATGTGAGTAAAAAAAAACAATAGATTCAAATGCAGAATACGAAATGAGTGAATTTTAAAAAAATGTTGGGAGTGATAGGGAAAAGGAGGTGGGGGGGGAGGGTTGAGGTAAATCGTATGTGAAGAGAGGGTGGGTAGGATAGGGGGTTGGGAGGAAAGGATTGTAATCTGATGAATTTTGAAAAGTTGTTGGATTGAACAATGAGTTAATTAAGGGGAGTTGGTTAGGGTACGTTAGTCTCCACTACGTGGGTTTTACAGGCCTGGTTTTGGTTCGTGGACCCAAGGTGTAAGGAAGGTGGAAAAAGGTGAATCATTAGGTCAGAGCAAATTCTAAAACAAGATATAAAAAATACGTGAATACGTTTTTCACAATATTATTTCATGATGTATTTAGGATATACACTGTTGAGCTTTTAAATTTCTGCGCCCTCGTACCCTCCCCAACCAACCCCTGGTCCCCCCTTGTCCCGTATGCTTTCATTGGTCTTTGTTAATAAATGGAAATGAAAAAAAAATTGAAGATTGGAAATGACATGCGTTATAAGTGCCAAAAATTAGATTTTACAGAAAGAAAGTCTTTGGATTAAAAGTTTCATATTATTATTAATAATATATATATATATATATTTTATTTCATATATATATATATATATAAAATATATATATATGAAACTTTTAATCCAAAGACTTCTTTCCTGATAAAGATAATTGGTTTTTTCCAGACATATATATATATATATATATATATATGTCTGGAAAAAACCAATTATCTTTACTACACCTTATCATACAATTAATTATTAACTTGAAATAAGTAATTATTAGACTATAGTAAAATGATTAAATATGATAACTAAGACCGTTTTAAGTAACTCATATACCTATTCTGAATTCTAAGTGATTTATGGGCTGCCATATTCTATAAGTGCATGTCAAGTCACTTGGAACAGCTGGCAGAAAAATGCAGTGGAATTTTTTACTATTGCTTTCCATATCCGTTAATATGAACTACTTTCAAGGCCTATTGGCACGTGGAAGAAACGTAAACTATTGT